>JACERP010000036.1:0-237500 GCA_014080715.1 Scenedesmus sp. NREL 46B-D3
CACAGTCCTGCAGGTAGGCCATTCAGCATTGTCAGCACGCTGAACCCCGCAGACCTTCTACAACAATGCTCCATGTGCCTTAGGAGCCAACTACGCAGCACAGCCAGGGCGTTGGTGGCACGCCACCTTCGTACGAGCTGATGCAGTCGTTGCACTGTTGTATGGTGCCTGCCGTTGCTGCACAGGACGAGGGCAACCCTGCTGTCCTTTGGCTAGACATCGAGTGTGAAGCCCTCTTCCTTACTGAACGGCAAGCAACCAAGCAAACACTTTTCTGCAGCTGCACACTCATGCCCGCTGTGCCGCTACTAGCTACTATGTGCAGCAGAGCAGCAGGATCAGCTGGCTATAGTAGCCAAAGCAACAGCAGCAGCATGGCCATCGCTGTGCAAAGGTGCCCGGGCACCCTTCCAACTGCTGCAACCATGTGGACAACCATTACACGAAGCCCGCGTGCAGCATGGCTTGTGGCACTGATGGCCAGTGTATGTGCTGCTGTTGAATGCAGGTGGCATGGTGATGTGGTCACACAGCGGCTGCCACTGTCGCTGGATGTGCAGCGCCTGCCCCAGCCAGTTGGACCGTCAGCAGAGGTCAGGCACGGATGATCTGATTGATGACAGCAGCTGTATGACGGCAGGACTGCAGGATGTGGTCGAGCTTAGGTGCACGCCTGTAACATGTGCGCGGCACAACATGATTGAAATGAGCCATGCCCTACATGTGTGTTTGCAAGCCGTGCAGCATCATAGCCAGACAATGCAACGGAGTTGCGGCTTCGACACCAGCATGCGTGTGAGTTGTGACACACAGAAGCTGCAGCTGCAGATGAGCTGCTACAGCCTGGCTGTATTGTCCGCAGCAGAACAAGGCACATCAACATGTCAATGACAAGTGGGCTTGGCACCACATGCACATGCACCCTGCTGCAATCCACCATGCGGCTGACAAGGTTTCCTGATGCCACCGCTCGACTCTTGCAGGAAGATGTTGTGGCAACAGCAGCCTTCACAGACCGTAACTCGCTGGAACTGTTTGTGAAGCTGGGCATGCATGTGCTCCCAGACTGGCTCAGCATACACCGAGGTGTGGCGACAGGCACAGCAGCCCGTTGAGCAGGCAGTAGCCAAGCCCATTTGCAGTGCAAATGGAACACAGCTCCAACTGTATGTTAAGTAGCGTGACCAGGAGCAATCCCCAACGAAGGTTGTCAGCAAGCTGGTGCCGACAGGATGCACTTAGCATCATGGTCCTGTGCCTGAGCGCGCCTGTGCACTTCATGGGGTGCGGCATGTGTGCCAGCTGCTGTGCGGCGCATGAAGCTGCACTGCGCCGTCACCAGAAGCTTATCGCCAGCACAGATGTGGCAGCTCTGACAGGTGGTGTCTTTGCTGCAGGTGCCTTGGGCCGTAACCTGCTGGTGGCGCATGGACACTGGTTACTGGGACACCATGGCCAGGTGCGATATGCTGACACGCAACAGACATCAACACCACCCAGTTTTGCCGTACCTTTATGACATCACCATGCCACGTATCAAGGACAAGCTGAAGTGCTCATGCCGCTTAGGGCGTCAACGCCTGTGCGTGGCAGCTAAGCAGCATGCATTGTGCATGTTTGAGATGTCATGCCTGCTTAAATGGCAACACCCACAATGTCGCACGTGCAGGCAGTGAAGCTGACGTGCCCGAGCGCTGACCTGGTCGGGCTGCTTCGCCTCAACTTGAGCAGACCAGGCATTGAACTGTGCATTGCGCAGGGGCAGAGCGCTGTCAGGTGACTGGGCACAGCTGCGGAAGAGAGAGTCTGCAGCAGCAAAAACAGCTCCAGCACATCATGCACATTCCCAGGCACAGCGGTTGGTGTGTATGTGGCAGCTAGCAGGCTTTCTGAGCCCGCAGATTTCTCACGTGTGCACACACACACACACACACACTGCTCAAGCTCTGCTGTGTTGCAATGCACAGGACGGAGGTCGTCAGCTCGCTGCAACTGGCAGGCAAGGCCTTGAGGAGCCACGCACATGGCCGGCAGCTCGACAAAGAAGTGCAGCAATCCATCCAGGAGATGCAGCCAAGCCTGCAGAGCCTGCAAAAGCTGAAAAGTCGGCTGGATGCCAGCGCGCGGTGCGCAGAAGCCGCTGCAAGCATGTAAGTATTCCTGAAGCCTGGCTTTGTTGCCCACCTGCCTCAGCCAGCACAGCAGCGTAGTGTCAGGTGCTCACAATGAAATATGTGCTACCATCCTGCCGTCAGCAAATTGCACGCCAAGGTTGCTTTGGTGGTACACAGCAGAGCTGACATGACCTGCGCTTGGGTGACCACGCTGCTGTTGTTCTGTGTGCTGCAGGCGTTCGTGGCTGAATGGTGGCATCATCGCAGCGCTTGTGGACTGTGCTGCGGCACTGCCCACCCTCAGCAGCCTGCAGCAGCAGGGGCCAAACCAACCACAGCTTGGGAAGAGCTCATGCAGCCCGAGCTCAGCAGCCGCTGACGTCATGCGCAGCATCATCGGCTGCTTGTCTCTTGTACTAATGCATGCTGAGCAGCAGGCAGACCCTCAGGCGCGGCTCCTGCTGGACTGCATCACACGCTGCTTGTGGGGCAGTGAAGCTCAGGCGCTGAACGCGGCTCAACTCCTTGGTAGCGTGCTGCAGGAGCTGACAGATGACAACGGCAACCTGTGGCAGCCAGTGCAGCAGGTGAAGACTGAACTGCATGGCAGCAGCGCAGCAGGCGTATGCAGAAGTGCTTGCTCATGTGGTATGAGTGGAGGCTGGTCACATGCTGTTGCAGGTACAGATACCCAACTGCAGCAAAAGGTGCTTGCCCACAATCGCTGTGTATGCCTTATTCCATGTGTGGTATCACTGCTCGCTGTTGATGACCGTTGAAGCATTATTGCTTCTTTGTCCTTGCAGGCATGCCAGGATCTGGTGCTGCTGCAGCAGCTGCTGCAACGATACACTTCTGTGGTGCCTGTGCAGCGCAGCGCTATGGGGTGCACAACAGCGTCAAGTGAGTGAACGCAAACACCTACATTCACGCTGATTTCTTACTGCGCGCTGACAGCGCTAGCACTGAGAGGTGTTTGCAGCCAAGTGGATCGGCCTGCATGGAAGTGCTGCTGCTTTTGTGTATGCAAGCCTGCAACAGCAACGATACCTCTGCTGATGCCAATCGTGTCGCAGGCGGCCCATGGTCATATCCTGTGACCATGACTCGCAACAATGATCCTGACGAAGACTCGACCGCTGATGTCTTCGGTGAAGCTGCGGCTGCACATGCAGCAGCACTCAGCAGTGATGGGGCAGGTGGTTCGGCACGGCGGCCTGTTGTTCCCAGGCTGTCCCTTTCATCCTCTTTGCCAGGCTCGCCGGTACACCCAGCACGCTCCACCAGGCTGTCACGCAGGGCCAGTGCTGCCTTCAGGTTCATTACGAGTGATGATGCTATCGGGGCGACTGCAGACAGCAATTCCACGCCGGCAGCAAGGGGAAAGCCAGCATCACTGGGTGGCGGCACATGCTGCATGCCAGGCCCACAGTACTGCAGTGGCACAGCTGCAAGCACAGCTGATCATCCCTACACCAGCTCCGTGTGTGACATTCCGTGTGTTACACACTGTGTGGTACTTTGTCCGCCACTGACATCACAGTTGTACCATGCAAGGTTTCACTAGCTCCTAGCATGCATGCCGCGGGTGTAAATGACGCGCTTCTCACACTACGTCACTTTTGTATGGCTGCTGTCACGCCTTGTCACGCCTGTGTAATGTCACAGGGATGTGAGCGCTGCCGCCGACGTGCAGCCAGGCAGCTCTACGTCGTTTATAGCCGCACTTCAGCAGCTAGGCCACAGCTGCGGCGAGAGCGTCATGGCAGCTGACCTGGCCGCCTTTGTCACCCACAAGCAGCTGCACGCTAGCGACACAGAGGTTGCCTGGGAGCATGACAGGCAGGGAGCAGCAAGTAAGCAGGCACACCTGGTTTGTTTCGAATCCATGCGCATGCCTGGGTAAGCTGCTATTTGTGCATTCCAGCTGGTACTGCACTGCCTGTGCTGCAGCTTGCAAGAAACAGATGCTGTAGCGCACCAGTCCGCTGTCCCATAGTCTGGCTGGCTTGGAAGCACATGATCTTGTGCATGTGTTCAGGTTATACACACACCATTGGTGTACCTAGTCTCTCTCAGAAATTAGTAGCACAACTGGTTGGACCGCCTGTCTCGTGTTTGCAGGCCATGCAGTAGGCGCGCCTGCTCACAGGCAACCACCAGGCAGACCCAAGCTGCCTCCACAGGAGCAGCTGTGCAGTCTGCCTCCAAGGATGCAGCTGCAGCTGCAGCTGCTGCAGTGCATGCAGTTGATTTGCAGCAGCTGCCGCAGGGGCTGCCGCTGCCTCGCAGCCTGGGTTGTGCAGTGCTGGAGCAGGTGCTGCTGCCACAGCCACTGCTGCAGCAGGAGGTGGTGCAGCTGCAGCAGGCAGGGCAGATGCTTCGCTTGTGGACACAGCAACGGCAGCAACTGAGTATGCAGGTGAGTTGGCAGCAGCTGTGGGTGGTGGTGTGTGTCTTGAGACCTGAAAGTGAGTTCAACCCTGCCATCCAGCAGGATGGTTGTTTGACATGGTGCAGCTCATCTTGCATGGCCGTCCAGCGGTGCATGGCAGCTCTTGCTGACCGGCAGTAGATGCGAGAATCATTGTCAAGGTGGGGAGGTTCAACTGGCAGCATGCATTCTCACACTGGCGGCCCTGCTGCCTTGTCTGCCTGCAGCTCCTGGTGCGCTGCAGTCAGCTGCCCCATGGCCAGCACGTGACTGCTGCGGGAAGCGTGCCCCAAGTCCCTGGTGGCACCCTGCTGCCGCAGTTCAGGCAGCGGCTGCTGGACATCTGCAGCAGCAGACAGCCTGGTGAGCAATGCTGTGCCCAAGCTAGCTCTGGTTTGAAGTGCTGCAAGGGCAGCTCGATGGACGTATCCACAGTAAATTGTAGCACAGCTTGATTCGATGTCAGCATCATGTCCTGGACGCCAAGCACGGTTGATTGCAGCGGTGCTGTTGACATCTCAGCTAAATGATTGGTTTGCCTGCCTGCACTTGCATGCATGCACACCGCTGAACTCCCCGTGCATGCTATGCCGCAGGTGGCAGCGGCAGCAGCGTGTACGGAGAGTGCCGGGATGTGCTGCTGCTGCTGCGCGACTACCTGCACAGCACATCCAGGCCGCATGTGGCAGAGGCGGCATCCTCAGAGATGGGCCGTGCATTGTGCCAGGTGGAGCACCTGCTGCGGGCTAGTCGGGTGCCGCTGTGGGGCTGGCCTGCTGTGCAGGCAATGGATGCGCTGGTGCAGGTGTATGTGCAGCTTGCCAAGCAGGTGCGTGGCCCCTTCAACCGGGGATCAGATATGTCGCAGTGCGATGCAAGCAGGCATCAGGGTGCCTGCACTCCACTGCCATTTAACGGACCATGTGGTGACACGCAGAGGGAGACAGCACTGTGGCTTGTGCAGATGCAGGTGCCTCCTCAGCTGGTCCATTGCCACCTCTTTCGTGGAGCTCAAGGCGCCTCGCGGTGCTGCTGCTTGCACAGGTTGCTTCGCCTCTGGCAGTCAGCCACCTGCTGCAGATGCTGGGGAGCCAGCAGGCAGGCGGCAGCAGCTCATCAGGCACAGCAAGCAGCAGCGCAGACGGCACGGCAGGAGCGCTCGTGCCAGCAGATACATTGCAGCTTGTGCTCGACTTCCTGCAGCAGCGGCTGCCTGCTGGCCGCAACAGTGCTCGCGGCAGCCTTGATGAGGAGCAGGAGCGCGGCTTTGCAGCAGGGTTGTCTCTGCATGCTGGCAGGAACAGCGTGCCTGCAGCAGCAGGCAGTGGCAGGTCAAGTGCAGCTGGGAACGCTGAAGGTGACGCAGCGGAGGGCAACGCTGTCAAGACGCACTGCTGGCAGCTGCTGACGGCTGTGTTGCAGCTGGAGGCTGCTTGGCACGCCAGCAGGCCAGGTGCGCCTGCGCTTGCTGAGCTTCATCGCACTGCGATCGTGGGTCAAAGTGGCCTGCATCCCAGCATCGCTGCAGCAGATGTGCTGCCCATTGCTAGCTGCCAATTGAGGACCTGCGTCTCCCAAAGCAACTCCCCTCTCAACACACGTGTTCTGCTCTGTGCATAATTGCAGATGCCGCATTCATGCCCAGCAGCCTGTCCTGGAGTGCGACAGGCAGCAGCTCAGGCCGCAGCAGCAGCGTGTACCAGAAACAGCACCGCACAGCAACGCTGGCAGGTGTCGCGCGTGGCAGCCCTCTACGCAGCAGCACGCACAGCAGCAGCTGGGGCGTTGAGTCATCTGGATGGGATGAACATAGCGCAGGTGGCAGTAGGCTCTCTTCCACGTCTTGCGTAGATGCGACAATTCAGGGGCAGCACATGTATGCACAGCCGATCCTTGATGTACAGTGCAGCTCTGGCAACGCGAGTGCAGGCGGCGACCGACCGGCGTTGGCCCTGGCATCCATTTGCACTCCTCGTAACTTAGACCCCTTTGGGCTGCTGGCTAGCTCAAAGAGAGCGTCGGAGGCAGATGTAGCAGGCGGGGATGGCGGGATAGCAGGCAGTGAGGCTCTACGGCTGCTGGTGGATCTGCTGCTGAGGCAGGGCGGTGGCAGGTGTTATGCTCTTGCACAGCTGGATGAGCTGGACGGCAGCCAGGCAGCAATGGCTTTGCAATTGGAGGTGGGTGTGCTGGTTCGCTAGGCAGTGGCAGTGGCTGTGCCTTGTACAGCCCACAGACAATGAAGGATGCAAGTGTGGTTGGCCACTGCCGGCACGCATGCTTGTGCTGGTGAAGGGCGCTTACGAAAGTGTACGGCACGGCCGTGAAGCAGAGCTATGCGCTGGCATGCTCGCAGCAGCGTCTATGCAGCCCTGGCAGGCAGCCTCTGGCAGCCACAGCAGCAGCACCTGTGTTGCTCACCCGAGATGACATGCATGCCACGCACTAGGCTTCTAGCAGGCGGCAAGGTATGGTTGGCAAGCATTGGTGCAGGCGAGTGAGCCTGGCAAAGTCAGCCACAACATCCCTGCTGCCGCTCTGCCACCTGCAGGTGCTCAATTTCATCGCATCAGCCTTTGGCGTGCCCGATTCATACCCGCTGCTTGTGCCCCAGCTGGCAGAGTTCCATGTACACTACCACCTGCTGCACTTCACGCGGCACTACTACAAGCTGCCGTATGCCGCAGGCCAGACGGTGGCTGCTTGCAGCAAAGGCCACATCAAGGTGAGCCCACCTGTCTGCCGTTTACAGCAATGAGTGCAGCTTGGCCTTAGCGACGCTGGCTGCTTTGGTTGCAGCCGCTCTATGGACATTGACCTTGGAGACAAGCGACCGGCGCTGCTTCATGCAGCTGGGTACTACAAAGCCCAAAAGAAGCTCCACTTGCATTGTGTGCTGGTCTGCAAGTGATCCTGCAAGTGATACTGTGGCTCTTCGCCTGATTGCACAATGCACAGCCGACTGCACCTCACCATGCATTGTGCGCCTTGTTGCGCAGGTGCTGCTAGCGCTCTGCCGGCACACAGGCGGCGCCAACCTGATACGGCGCCGCTTCCTGCAGCTCAGGGTGCTCGACTTCCTCATGCGAGAGCTCAGCCTGGAGCACGCACTGCTCGCCAAAAGGCACGGCCAGGGCAGCAGCAGCTGCGCCACCACGCCTGCATCCACAGCCCGCAGCAGCGTCACGAGCAGCGTTGGCGTGCTGACTGCCACTGGCGAAGGCTGGACGGCAGCAGCGCACAGTGACGGCGTCGCATTGCGGGGCGAGGCAGAAGCTGCAGGGGGCGTGCTGACTGAGAGGGGCTTGACTGGCTTGCTGTCTTCCAGCTTGAGCAGCCTCAGCATCACACGGGAGACCGAGCAGGAACAGCAGTTCAGTGGTGTAACTCATGCGCCAGTAGCAGAGGAGGGTACCATCACAGCAGCAGCCAACAGAACAAGGCAGCGTGGAGAGCCGTGCAGCGCACTGTCAGGTGGACGGACTGGCTCGCCGCCGCAGCAGCAGCAGCAGCAGCATGTGCCTCCTCCTGCTGCTGAGGTGCCAGCTGCAGCCCGCCCTGGCGCAGTTGAGGATGCGTACAGTTCACAGCAAACAGGGGGCGCGGCGGCAGCCGCATGCAGCCCACATGCCAGCGCAGGCAACAGCATGATCAGCAGCAACGCAGGATCCAAGGTGCAGCTGGCTGTGTCAGCGTTTGCTGGCAATGCACAAGGCAGCCCTGCACGCCTGGGCTCTGTGCAGTCCAGAGTGCAGAAGATCGAAGCAGCAGCTGCAGCAGCACGGACCACGGCAGCTGCGGCGGTGAAGCCACAGCAGCAACGTCGGCCAGGCGGCTGTGTTGTGGCTGTGAAGATTGGTGCCAACTCAGCAGCAGCGTGCAGGGTGCGACCGTTGCGCATGCCCCGACCACCAATTGAGCCAGGCCCTGGCGTGGCTGTGGGGCTGAGGTTCCGCAGTGCTGCCAGCTGCCTAGCAGTGGAGGGCTGCGGGCTCAGCAGCAGCAGCAGTGGGGGTGGTGGCGAGAATTGCAGCTTCTTCATCATGGAGAGTGCGGAAGCGGGGACTGCAGCACCTAGCAGCAGCCGCAACCATACAGACGAGCTGCAAGCCATTAACAGGCTTGACTTCGACTGCGGGAGGAGCGAGGACTTGGGCAGCAGATCAGACAGCCTATCGCCAGGCAGCCCCTCACCTGCGCATCATGCAGTAGCGTGGAAGCGGCTGGACAGCAGCAGCACAGAGAGGGACACCAGCATGCGGCTCCGCAGCGGTGTGTCTGGGCCACCTACGGTGCCACGCCTTGCGTTTGGGGCGCCAGCAGTCCAAGCACCTGCTGCTGCGCCAGCTGCAGCAGCCGCTGCCACCTCTGACGATGGCGATGAAGACGGCAGCGGCAGCTGCAGTTACAGGCCGGGCTTCGATCTGGAGGAGGACTTTGAGCGCATGATGGATGCGGAGGAGGCAGGCTCGCAGGCTGGCTGGGAGCTGAGCAGCGTCAACAACTATCAGCAAGCGGTGCGTTGGCAACACCCCACCTTGGCTTGGGAGCGTTGCCTCCCACTGCGTCCTGATGTGCTGCAGCATTGCTGTGAGTGTCTGCCGTTGCCCATGTGGATGCTCTCCTGCAGGAACACCCCTGTGTCTGCCCTCGTTGCTACTGCACAATCCCGCATGTGGCACTTTCCTTGCAGGATGAACACATCATGGAGAGTGCGGAAGCAGGGACTGCAGCACCTAGCAGCAGCCGCGACCTTACAGACGAGCTGCATGCAAGCAACGAGCTCGATTTCGACTGCGGAAGGAGCGAGGACTTGGGCAGCAGATCAGACAGCCTGTCGCCAGGCAGCCCCTCACCTGCGCAGCACGCAGTAGCATGGAAGCGGCTGGACAGCAGCAGCATAGCGACAGACACTCGCATGCGGCTCCGCAGCGGTGTGCCCGGCCCACCTGCGGTGCCACGCCTTGCGTTTGGGGCACCAGCAGTCCCAGCACCTGCTGCTGCGCCAGCTGCAGCAGCCGCTGCCACCTCTGATGATGGCGATGAAGACGGCAGCGGCAATTGTGATTACAGGCCGGGCTTCGATCTGGAGGAAGACTTTGAGCGCATGATGGATGCGGAGGAGGCAGGCTCGCAGGCCGGCTGCTGGGAGTTGAGCAGCGAGAACGAGGACAGCGGCAGCGAGTGCAGCAGCCTGATAGCAGCAGGTCGTGATGTCTTTGAGGAGCCAGAGCAGCAGGTTCCTCCACGCGCAGCAAGCCGGTGCTGCCGCCGCTGCGCTCTGCTGGTGAGCGATTGAGCAGCGGCACTGCGCCGGCCTGCTGCAATGACTCCAAGGTGCACGGCAGCAGCAACGCTCTCAGTAGTGTTGAGCTCCCCAGCCAACTGCAGCTGTGGGAAGTGCACCACTCAAGCAGCCCTGCAGCTACCACTGCTGTTGCGGGCCCGCCTGTGCATGCAGGACCGAAGGTAGCGGCACCAACAGCAGCGGCACATGCAGGAGAAGCAGCTGGTGAATGCATGTCGGATGGCGGCAGCCTGTTTGAGGAAGCATGCCTTGAGGATGCAGTTGGGCTGCTTGAAGAAGATTACGCCGAGGAGCAGGGAGTGCAGGAAACACATGGCGATGGCAGGACACACAGCGCAAGGTGCGGGCACATGTGTGAGAGGCAGCAGGTTGAGTGACCTGCTGCTCTACGCTGGTGTGGCAGGCCGACCAGATCAGGCAGGAGAGCCACTGCCCTCCAGCGTAACCATGCAGGCGTGCACCTGCGCACTTGCACCCTGTTGCCGTTTGTTTGCATGGTTGCCGTCATTGTGTTCGCATTGCAAGTCGGCTCTCAGCTGAGCGCAAGCGGCGATGCTGTTTTGCACCAGTCTCACACCGCATCATGCACTCTGTGGCGATCCTTGTGTCGTCTGTCGTCTGTCCGGTCTGCTGCACAGGAGCCCGTCCAGACACGCGCTGGTGCCCTACCTCAACCTGCCAGCCAGCCAAAGCTCCCTGCTAGACTCACCGAGCAGCAGCACAGCCTCTCCAGCGAGGCATATGACAGTGCCCAGCCTGCTGGCAGCAGCCACTCCCCTGCTGACCTCAAGGCCAGCACATGCTGCCCCAAGCAGCAGATCTGCAGCAGGCGCACGTCACCCGCATCAGCCTGCACCTTCAAACCCCACAGCAGCAGCAGCGTTAGGCAGCAGCACCTTGCGCACAGGGTACTTCATGCACAGGCGCAAGCATGCGATGTATGCTGACGGGGAGCTGCACGTGCTTTGCCTGGAGCTGGCGCTGCATCTGCTGAGCAGCCCGTCTGGCATGCTCGACCCCTTGCAGCTGCCCCAGGACCCCACAGGTAAGCACCAGAGGTGCACCTGCAAGAGCTTGCTTGATGTGCCGTTCCCCTCATTTCCCTGGCTGAACACAAGGTGGTTAGCACCCTGCTGAGGGGTCTTGCTACTACTTCATCTGTAGCAATGCCCGCAACAATCATGCTCGCCTGCTCACACTCGACTTGCCGCGCTGCTGTACACTTCGGCACCTACAGACAACACCCTGCAGCGCAAGGTGCTGGTGCTTGTGGCACATCTGGCAGAGCCAGAGAATGCGCACGTGGCTCAGGCGCTGGCTGACAGGGCGTACTCACAGCAGCAGCAGCAGCAGCAGCAGCAGCAGCTGGCGGCGGCGGCATGTGGTGCAGAAGACAAGCCTGGTGCTGCAGCGGCTACTGTGGCAGGCCTGGCAGCGTGCACGCTGCGCTTGCTGAAGCTGCTGTCTCCTGGCATGTTTGGTGCTGGCAGGCTGCAGCTGGGTGGCATGATCCAGCAGGGAGCTTTCAGCGAGGTGCATGCAGCAACGGTGAGTGTTGCTGCCGATTGCACGACCAACGCTGGATCGCATGCATGCATACATGGGCCCCAATGATGCGCTGCTACATGTAGCAGATGTATGCGCAGCTGCGCCCAACATGTGCGGCCAGGCAGAAGAGGTTGCTGCCAACGGCTGATGCGCTCAGAGATGCTGCAGATGCATCTTGCCATTCACACTCCTGCTGTCGCTCTCTTGCTGCGCCGCAGCTGCTGCATGCTGGCAAGCCCATGGCAGTAGCTGTTAAGCTGCTGGCGCCAGCTGAGAACGATGCCAGCTGCTTTGAGCGCATTCATAACGAGGTGAGCGAGCTGAGTGGCCGGCAAGTGCACCTGTGTGCGTTTGGAAGTCTTTGCTGGCGTGGATCACTCATGCTGCTTCAGCGATGGTGTGTGGCCTCACCAACGGCATGCGGAAGTTGGCACATCCAACAAGGAAACATGCTGCATTGTTGGCCGGGTGTAACTTGCTGCTTGTGTGGTTGCGGCATTTTACAAAGCATGTCCGTAGGCTGTCTTGCAAAACACAAACACGGCCCCCCCTCCCAGATGCTGAACACCGGCATGGCTTATCACCGCTGTGTCTGCAATCTCGTCGTCAACCTTCAAACAACAGGTGGCCATACTGGAGAAGCTGCAAGGCCACGCAGGCGTTGTGCCGTTGCTGGACTATGGTGTCATGTGTGGCAGCGGGAACGCGCCAGCTGCTGCGCCCCACCAGCAGCCGCAGTGGGCGCTGGTGTTCCCACGCTACTCGGGGTCGCTGCGGGCGTGGCGGCAGCAGCGCGGCAGGCAGCTGCAGCTGCAGGACGTCGCGCTGTACCTGCGGGTGTTCCTGCAGGTAGGCAGCCGGCAAGGGACGGCACGCGACATGTGCCTGCTGAAGCTGTCAGACACTTAGATCAAACACTACAGTGAGGGCGGCTGTGTGTATGTAGCATCATGTGCAAGAGGCATGCTGTGGGCCTGCAGCCGGCTGCGCCTTGCAAGCGCCTTCATGTTTGTTTGCTTTCATGCACAGCGCCTAGGTGTGTCCCTGCTCACTACCATCGCCCACTGCTGAGGCTTGTGCTGGCACACTTGCTGCTGCCTGGCCAGGTCGCCTCCACGGTGTCGGCGCTGCACGCCTCAAACATCGTGCACTACGACATCAAAGGTGACAACCTGTTGCTGGACACAGACCCACACACCAGTGACAACGGCAGCAGCAGCACGCTGCCCTTTGAAGTCGTGCTCGCCGACTTTGGCGACGCACTCATGTTTGATGCTGGTGGCAGCGCGTTCGCGCAGCGGCACAGGGGCACGGAGCTCTTCAGCAGTCCCGAGATGCTGCTGCTGCATGCTGGGCAGCAGAACCCAGGGCATGAGCAGCACGACAGGCGCAGGCACCGGGGCGTGGGGCGGGCGCATGATGTGTGGAGCCTGGGCTGCACCCTGTATGAGCTGCTGACCGGGCGCGTGCTGTTTGAGCAAGAGGTGAGTTGCGCGCAAATGCTGGTGGTCGGCAACGCATTATGCAGGTTGTGTGGATTGTAGCGTGTGCGACAGCTACTCCGCACTCCCATGCGCTTCCACGAGCACATGCAGCTGTGTGTCAGTGAGTTTCTTGCTGGCTTCTCTCCACGTAGTCACCCGGGGGCAAGCATGCACGCCTCTGCCTTGCTGCAGGGTGTCGGGAGGATCACAGCTTGTGCGCCCAGCAGCGGCGGCGGCGGCACCACAGGGCCAGGCGGTGCAGCGCGCGGCGGCAGCGGCAGTGTGCTGGGCAGCCGCGAGCGTGCTGCACTTGCAGTGCACCCTGGCCTGGTCGATCTGGTTGAGTTCATGCTGGTCGGCAATGCTGACTGGAGGCCAGGAGCGCCAGAGGTCGTCTGCAAGACACAGCTGCTCCTGGCATCTGTTGAGGCAAGCATGGTGTAGCAACGAGAAGTGCAGCGTGGCGCAATCGAGGCCTGGACGGAGTAGCAAGCACTGAGAGTTGAAGTAACTGCAATACGTTTTATGTGTTGAAGTTTACAGAGGTCGGTGCTACCTCATGGCTTGAGATTGACGGCTGGTTGTGTTCACACTTGAGTACTGGCCTTGTGTCCTTACTATACATGCATATATGCAGCCTCCACTTGCTGCATTGTCGACACAGCATGTGGCTTGCTTTACTGTGTAGTTGTTGATGGCACTTGTGACACAGCAACCCATACTGCATCGTGCAGTACGTTCGTGTGCAGCCGCGGCGTGGGGTGGCGCCCTTGGAGGCCTTGGCTGGAGGGAGTGCGGACCGAACAGCCAGGGTAGGCAAACAGCTGAGACCGGTGCTCACTGATTTACTTGATGCGATGAGCTAAATGTCCAGACGGCGGCCAGCCTGAGCCTGCGTGACACACCACCTGCGCTCAGCGCAAGGGGTTAAGAGTTGACTTTCAGCTTTGAGATGTCACCATTTACTGCGGCGCCATGTCCTGCGCTGTCCTGCTCTCTGTCTTGAACCTGTTGTACATGTGGTCGTGCGCAAGAGTGCATGCGGCGTCGTGGTGATGCAGCACCAGGATGCGCTGGCCAGCCATGGGTGCTGCCAGGCAGCAGTGCACATTGTAGGCCTGGGCATGTGCAGGGAGCACTAGTGCGCATCGTCGGCCTGGGCATATGCAGGGAGCACTAGTGCTGACTCTCCTGTACCAACACATTTACTGAGGGGGGTCTGCTAGTCCAGTATTGTCTTAGGTGCGCAGCTACTCATATATGTTCCAGCAGGAGCAGTGTGATGTGACAGTGTTGGACTATCCGGCGCCGTTTTTGCCTTATGTCACAACGTCAACTTTCTGCCGGCAACTTTGAATATCTAAGACAAGAAACCTACGTTCAACATCCACCCCAGAAACAATCCTGCAGCAGCCTTGCTGCCTTTGACAGACATGCTGCTGCTCCACGACACCAACAGCCGCTGCTGCGGCCGTTTGGCCAAAACATTAAGCAATTATCAAACTGTGCAGTGTTCTGAGCATGTCTAATTTAGAACTGGCCAAAATCAGGGCACACGCGAGACAGGCCTGGATGGATGGTTTTACACAATAGGCCAGAACTGCCGAGTGGCCTTGCCCCAGGCAATTTTGTCTTCAGTCTACATTATTGAGCCATTTTTTATTTAAAGTATGGCAGGTTGAGCGTTCAACCGTTGATATTCGTGTGCGTAACATGTCCGGCAATACAGCAACCGCAGCTTGTTTGTTCAATGTTGAGCTCACCGCTATAAGCCGCTCATACGCCTTAAACAGCGACTATTTGTGATATTTGTGACTTTAATCTTTACTTTCGGTCCTTGACGACAATCTTGCCGCTATACAGGCCTTGAAAGCGACGTGCCTACACCATAGAAGCAGCACGACCACAGCCAGAAACTCAGCAGGATGCTGTCCAAACTGGCAATGAAAGGCCAGCAGGTCGCGGGCAGTAAAGCCCAGTGCCCTGTCTACCGCTCGAACCGACAGAGGCAGGGGAGCAGGTGCAATTCCGTCTCAGGCTCAAGGGTGAGTTGATAATGTTGATATGTTGAATTCAGACAGTACTGCACCATGGATCATGCCGCAGATACCGGAAGCAACACATTTTGCCACACTGCCAACAATAGAAGCACTCCTTTCGTTCTGAGCGATCAGCGCCTGGCATTTGCTCATAGAAACTGACTGCACCATGGACGACCGTACCTCTGCTGGCTCATAATCTTACTGCACAGGCTGTCTGCAAAGAACCTGTCACCTCTACTGACACCAGGCAGCGTTTGCACGTCCGCCTGCACACTGATTAAACTCGTGCTGCACAGGTTAATGGTTGGGAACCACAAGAGCACGAGCAGGCGCTAGCGCCATCTCATGCAGTTGCAGCGCCAGATGTGCTGCTGGCTACTGAGCTGGAGCATGAGCAGCAGCAGCAGCAGCAGCAGCAGCAGCAGCAGCACAAGGGAGGGGCTGCGCAGCATGTGCCGCGCGGCAACGCCTCTGCCCAGCGCCAGAGCCTGGTGAGTGGTTATGTATGACTACAACAAACTGTCATACTGGAGTGTATCCTGTGGGAGTGGTATCCAAAGTGTTGCTTGTCAGCAATGTGTCGCAAGGGTTTCCTTGCTCGTTGCAGACATGCTGCAGCCCCTGTGCTCCCTGCGCATGCCTCTGCACTGTGCCTGCTAGCCTGAACCATGCCTGCACATCTAGTTGGACTCCTGACCTGCAACCACGACACGTAGGATGCTGACGGTGTGTGCATGTGCTGTGCTTGCAGGAGCGCATGTGCCGCCTGCAGCCTCCTCCCAAGGGCTTGCCAGCAGCAGCAGCAGCAGCAGCAGAGGATGTTGCTGCAGCAGCTGACGCCAAGAACTCCTTCAAAGAAGCATTGGCGCGAGCACTGGAGCAGCGGGTTGCACAGCTGCAGGCACTGCTGCAGCAGCAAGAACAGAAGGCGGCACTGCTGCAGCAGCAGCTGGAGGTCGCGGACCAGCAGATGTATTGGCAGCACGGGCACACGCAGCAGCTTGTGGCCGAGGGGCTCGCAATGGATGAACTCATTGCTGAGCTGCGCAGCGCTGCCGGCAGCCAGGAGGGGCAGCTGGTGGGGGCGCACAGCGCCGGCAGCGCCCGCACACGCATCTCTGACGCCGCGTTGTGCACTGCTGTGGACGCAGAGGCAGCAGCCATAGCCACCATAGCAGCAGCAGACTCAGCGGCAGCGTCTGCTGCAGCTGCCTGTGTGGAGTCTGCGGAGTCGTCGTGGCTCTACGACCAGAAGTGGGTGCAGGTGGGTGGAACATGTCTTGGTGCAGCTGGCTGAGGCGACAGCCTGTGTCACATGGTGGGCAGGCAGAGGCTGTCTGTGGATGGGTGCGTGCCTGCCTTTGTGTTGCTGGCTGCCCTCCGCACCCTGACACCCCTGTGAGCCTTGCTTTAGCTTCTGGCATGTGGCCCACTTTCTGTGAAGGGTGGAGCAGTGCAGGTATAGTACAGTCAAGCACAGCATACATCGGGTGCCCTTACGCTGCTCTCCCTGCATTGCTGGCTGGCGCTGCAGCCGCTGCAGACTGGCGAGGCTGTGGCCGCTGCTGAAGCACAGCAGCAGTCAGAGCAGCAGGTGCCAGAGCAGGAGATGCAGCCAGAGCAGCAGGTGCCAGAGCAGGAGATGCAGCCAGAGCAGCAGCTGCCGCAGCTGGAGGTGCAGCCGGAGGCGGTCATGGTGACGTTCAGCTTTCGCTGCGTCACACAGCCAGGTGTGAATTCAAAGGCGGTTCCTTGAAACAATGCAGGACTGAGATACACATGATATCGTCACACAGAACCCGCCCAATTGATGGAGAGCGCGGGGGGACAGTTGTCGGCGTGTCCTCGTCTGCTTGACCTGCATCATGCGCCCGCCCACTGAATCTTGCTGCTGCTTGGTGTCTCTGCTGCGACTGCAGGCGAGGAGCTGTGGCTGGTGGGGGACGCGGGCGCCCTGGGCAGCTGGGACCCAGCAGCAGGCACCCAGATGCAGTGGGGCGAGGGCCACATCTGGTCCGTCACCCTGCCATTTGAGCAGGGCGCCACGCTGGAGTACAAGGTGAGGCTGCGTGTGTGAGCGTGTTGGTGGCGGAGCGCAGCTGTGGGTGCACCTGTGGTGGCGGTTGTGCTGCGGTGCAAGCTGTGCTGCCGGCCGGCAAGGACCCAGTGCGGCTGCTCAGCTGCCCTTGACACTGGCTGTGTGCCTTCCCTGCGTCCAGAGGCCCTGCAAGCTGCCACTCATGGACAAAGAGTTGGTTGTGACGCAAGGATGCATGTTGCACCAGTTTGTCTTTGCCTGCGGCAGTGCTCTGCAGCACCCTTCTGTGCAGGCTGTGCTGCAGACGACCGGCAAGGTTGTTGGCTAATTGCCACAGCCACCTTCGTGGTGCAGGACTCACTCCTGTGTGTGTTCACATATGTATCTGCGTGCTGTGTGTGCCCTTGCTGCTGTGCAGGCTGTGCTGCAGCTGCGGGGCTGCGAGCCCAAGCACTGGCGTTGGCAGGCGGGCTGCAACTGTGTAGTGGAGGCGCGCAACGACAGCAGCGACGGCAAGCCGCTGCAGGTCAAGCACGACTTCCACTGACGGGTGCAGTTGGCACGCACAGTTGGAGCAGCCCTGGAGGAAGCACTGCACTGCTTGGTCAGTGCCAGGCAGGACTGGTGTGTGCAGCGGTGCACATGCTGTCAAGTCAATTGGATCCTTGACTGGTTGCCGGGTAGTTGGCGTGCAGATGAACCGGTTTTTTAATGGTGTAGTTGGAAAGGTCGCAGCAGGTGATGTATTCTGGGCCCTTTGATCGCCGCCAGGCATGGAGTTTCGGCATGTGGGCACAGGCGGTCGACAACAACGCCCAGGATGTGCAGTGGTGGCTTGGCACCACCAGCCACAATATGCACCCGCCAAATCTTGTACAACACAGCAGGTCATCAGTCTCAGGTCATTATCTGTTGCTCCAGCAGATTGTATTTCCTGCATCTTTGTTAGTGTGTTTGCTCACGGTAGGCTGTTGCATGCTTCCTTTTGCTCGCCCAAACACAGCAGGCTAACAGGGCCGCAGGAAGTCAACCTGGTCGGCGGCAATGCAGCATTGTGCAAGTGTTGATGCAGTTGTTTGTGTGGTTGTGCTGCAAGCCAGCCACAATAGTTGGAGATGTGCTGCAAGCCAGACATGGGTGCAGGGCCTTGCCTCCTTGACCTGTCAGTCTGTGTATGGCATGCAGGGTGACTCCTGAACGGTGGCATGCACGCTGCACGGTGCCATTGCTATGCATGTGAAAGGATGAATAGTTTAGAATTGTACTGCTGGAATGGGCACCAGGCGCCCTGTGTACTTCATCAGTGACAGGCCAACACGTGCAGCGTGCATGTGGGATGCAGGGCTGGCAATGTGTTTTGCACTTGCCAGCATGTGGGTGTGAGGGTAGGAGTCGCTGTCAGATTGCCGTGTCATGCTGCCAGCGTGAATGGCAGGCAGCAAGGCTGAGTCTGCAGTTGTGAAGCAGCTGCAGCTGCTTCACAATCGTGATGAGGCACTGGCGCTGTCAGGCAGTGCGGAGAACATTGTTTGCTGCACATTGGGTCCTCAATGGCAGCCGTATAATAAGTATGCAGGTGGACTTGTATCTTTATCTTGCAGAAACCATGCCAAGTCCTGCACCCCTAAGAACATGTCACCAACCACTGAATGGGTTGTTACCCAACAAGACCAGTTTGCATAGCACGAGTACTACGAGTATTTAGCCATGGATGGTGCCATCTTAAGGGCAGGCTGACACCCATATTTGCTTCTCGGCTGTGCTGTTGTTTGAGGAGTATGCTGCCCCCACAGAGGAGGGTCACAAGCCCACCCTGTTTGTTGCGTGGTTCACCATGCCACCTGTGCTGCTACCAGATATCGTGCTCTTTCGCATGGATTTATCGCTAGGCTATACTGTATGTTGGCTGCTTGTGCATGCTCTGCCTCCCTTCCCCCTTTGCTTGTGGAGAGACTTTTGGACCCCATGAGCCTTGTTTGGCTCCTTAGTGGGTGGGCCAGTGGCCCTACTTTGGTAACTTGGTAACTTGAAATGACTGCGCTGATCACAACGTGATTGAGAAAAGTTGAGAAGAAAGTTGAGAAAGTCTGCAATACATGTATTTCTGCAATCCTTTACAATTTGCTATGGCTGCAACAACTGCTCCGTCATCAATGTAAAGGGTGGCAGAAATAAAACACGGAAAGGTAATACTGCAGAGCAAATCATTGATGCAGCAAATGCGGCACTCACATGCTGAGATGGGGCCAGAATAAAAATTACAGAGGGTTTCTCAAATTTCTTTGAGTTTTAGAATTTTTTGTACTAGACTTGCTCAATTTACGAAAGTTCAAAAGCCCCCCGCCATATGGCTGTCATGAACCACAGATCTCTGCTCCTTCACTTAGGATGGCAACTGAGCATCATCCTCAGCAATGCGCATGCGCTGCGCAGCGCAGCTGTGATGGCATCATCATGTTACCCATTCAAGCCATAGCATCAACTCTACTGGCCCCGTGAACCACTGGCAGAGAAGGCTGAGGAACATTTGGCCCTACTTTGGTAATTCGGTACTTTGGTACATTTACCCGTTGGGTTTGTCGCTGTGATGTAATCCAAAGCTTGCGCAAGGTCACCAGCAAATGGCCTTCCAAGCTTGCATCCACATGACACGCTCCAGAACTGCCCCAAACATTTGCATACATATATTGCAGCACCAACATAAAAACAACATTGTTTATGAATGACAAAAAAACTGTGCTGAACAGCATGTGTTGCATAATAGCTCGATTGCCAACCGACACAGCATCATGTCCTGCGTTCTGGTTCCTGCCCACCACAACATTTACAGCCGCTTCGAGGTTGGCAGCCATGTAGACGCCACAGCAGTCAAGCTGCTGCAGCACTGATGCTGAGCTAAGCTAGCACGAGCATGTGCCACTTGCTCGTACGCAGATCAGAGATGCAGTCTGCCGACTGGACGCCAGTGGACATCTCGAGCAACCATCCACAATGCCTCTAGCGTTTGTCCGCCAACAATGCAAGCTGCTGCAGCAGCCAGGCACTACAACCAGCAATAAATGGTTGCTGCACTCGTCAAAGTCAACATGGTAGCCATAGCAGCCACCTGCACAAAGAACCCCTCCCATAAGCAACACTGTTCATGCAGCATGCATCTCACCACAGCAGCTGAAGGCCGTGATGGACAAGGCATGCAAATAAGTTGCAGGCACACATGCTTGGCAAGTGCCTTGCATTTTTTGCAGGACTGTTGATATGCTGGCAGCGTGCATAGGAAGGAACACTATCATCAGCCGTCGTACATTTGCTTGCCCCTTGGCGGTTGTGTGCACGGACAACACAACAAGGAACACCACAATGTCCCACCCCCCTTACTTAGTGATATGAACAGCCAAGTGTGTCTCATGCAAGCTGCTGTTGCAGCAGCTGCTGCATCACCGTGCAGGACACAAGTTGAGGCCCTCGTGTGCAGCGACGCACCGTCTGCTGCGCCCGCAGCCCCTGGCATGTGTGCCACAGCAGCACTTGTGGTTCACAGCGCGCACAACCCCAGAAAGTTAAGCCCCTGTCACACTCGTAACAAAACAAGACACTGCTGAGCACACCTGCATTTGCAGGCACTACGTGTCACGTGATGCAGAGCTGCTGTACGAATAAGGCATGCCCTCTTGACGCCTGCATAGCTGGAAGCTATGACATGCCTACTCTATGCAAATGCCGTCATGGCAACTCAGGAACTCGAGGACATGACGCCATACTGTCACCAGGTGCTGCTGCTGTGATGAATTGCGGCAAGATCATCCGATGAGTCTGTTGCTGCCACGCCCGCCGCTGGTGTTGCCTCTTGTTGTGCCGCTGCTGCCAAATGCAGCTGGTAGCCCTGTCAGCTAGCTGCAGCCTCCCTAACCAGTGACAGGGGCGCAGCATTGACGTAACTGCAGCAGGCAGCACAACAAATACATGTGCACAGCTGTTGAGACAGACACAGCAATGTCCTGTGCGCCATCTAGCAGCAGACAAACATACAACGTGCACACTCGTTCTTCATTGGATTGGCACCAGTCAGGCACCACAGCAGATTGGCCGAGAACTTGGTCTGCTCTCAAACAAGCCGCTGATGCCCCCCTCGTAGTGCATCGACATGCTTGCAGGCTGCGTCACCTGCGCGATTTGCAGCACGCCTGCATTGAAGGCTCACCGTCGGCGTCGGCAGCTTCTGTGCATTGCCGCTGACAAACCAACACAGCAAAGACAACTCACCTGAGGTATGTGTTCCACAGTATGGCGCACGCGTTGACCGCCAGCACTCGCTGCTGAGGTGGCACAAACATGAAGTTCGCCACGTTCACAGTTGGCCAGTACACGCTGCCAGTCGCAAAGAGCTTGGGCAGCTTCTGTTTTACTTGCTCACATGCTTCCTGCAAGCGTAACACACGATGCGACATGCTACACGTTACATGTGTTGTCTGGGGTGACGACGGACGGCGACAAAGCTGTTGCGGCGCATAGCAGTCGCCAGGGTCCCGCCAGGAGCAAAAAGCGAGCTTCAGTAGATGGTGAATGCGAACATCAGACAGCTTGGCACGACAGTAACGCAAGTTTGTACCAATGCAGATGTTCAACCGCTGCCTGTTGCAGCCGCTGCGCGCTGCCTGCATGCCGCGCCCTTCAAGCCGTATGAAGCGGACCGGCACCAAGGGTGGGTTAAAGTGCAGAAACCAGACAGGACAAAAATTCTGCGTCAATGTGTGCTTGACAACCCGCAAAAGTCGGGTCAGCAGCTACGCAGGCACCTGCATGCTGCGCCCCTCCAGCAGGCTGGAGTAGAGCAGCACCAGCGACGTGTAGCTTGGGAACAGCGTGACCTGGCCCACCAGGGACTTGGTGACAGCCTGGCAGCCACAGCAGCACAGCGAGCACAACATGGGCGTGCGTGCAGAGCACCTGCAGACGCACCGCTGCATGATGGTTGAACTACCTGCGACTGGCAACAACACCGGCACCACCACGGCTGCAACAGAGTCATCACTGTGAACCGATGACAGAAACACCATAAGCTGATTGCTTCTGCAAGTACAAGTGGGGCTGATAGAGTGCTGTTGGCAATGCTGCATGTATATTTTTTTTACATTCACATGTGTGTGTATGTGCTGCAACACAATGGACTCACATTCTGCAATGTCTTGGCTGTGCCAAACTTGCCATCCAGAAATTGAAACCCCCTGTTGCCCAAATGCATGAAGGTTGTGAATTCAACCAACAGTATGGAACAGCTGCTGCTGCTACCTCTGCTCTGGTGTGCTGCTGCTGCTGCTGCTGCTGCTGTGCGTCTACCTACTTGAAGAAAAAGGTCCATGGAGAGTCAGACCAATGAGCCCAAACCGAGCTGCTCTGGCACCATCTATGCTCACAGGCCTTTTGTTTCGTTGGCACTGTATCGCCTGACATGCTGCGTCTCCAAATGTCATCAGCGAGCAGGAGGTCAAAGCCGCTCGATGTATCGGTTTTAAGCTTAACATGCTGCTTATCAGTTGGTAGCTTGGCTTGCAACCCTTCCTCGGACAACACCTTGTTGTGCAAAGAGAGCAACCCTGGGTTGCAATTGGTGGCTTGCTGTAGAGCAGGGCTTTGCAAGCAATGCGGTCTCTCGGCACCGTAACCGTTGGAGGTGGGGTGCTTGTGAGGAACATGCACAGCTGTGACACTCAGTGACTGTTACAGTTGCTAACGCCCCGTGACTTGTCCTTCTGGTGATGTTCCCACTGCTGTGCAGGGCTGTCGCAGCAAGCACCACAATCTCACGGTCTGTTACTGCCCGGGCTCAACGTGAGGGCAGTCACGCCCCAGTCTGCAACTTACTAACCAACAAAGGCATCGTGATGTTATCCGATGCTGTCCAGTTGTCAGCTAGCAACCAGAACCTGGTGCTGCTGCTGCTGCTGCTGCTGCTGCTGCAGGTGAGTCAACATCATGTCCAGCTCCACACCCTCTTCATACCAGCTGCACTGCTGCTGGCACTGCTGCTGCACAGGTACGCAGCTCCAACACCCACCACTGCTGAAACTGCCACCGCTGCTACAGCTGCTTGGTGGGAACACTACTGGAACAGCCGCTCCCCAGGTATCACCACAGCTGCTGCCTGCACTGCACAGCGCTGGCTAGCTGCTGCTGCAGCTGCTGCTGCCTCTGCAGCCTGCTGCAGGCCAGCAGCCCGCTGCAGCGCTGCTGCTGCCGCCTGAGCACCTGCAGCAGCTGACTGCCCCAGTGTGACTCCTGCGATGCCAGGCACTGGCAGCAGCACGCTAGCCTGCAGATCTGCACAACACGTTACATGCCAAGGGGGTTCTATTGATGCCGCCGCTGCTGCTGCTGCTGCTGCTGTCACTTCCTGTGCTGCAGCCGCTGCTGTGTGCCTCCCGCCGCTGCTGCTGTTGTCAAAGCTTCCAAGTGCTGCTGCTGCTGCTGCTGATTGTGGCTGCTATGTTGCTTGTGACGCACTACATGCAGTGCTGGCCGAGGCAAAAGAGGGCCCCATCCCTCAACTGCCTCCTCCTGCTGCTGCTGCTGCTGCTGCTGCTGCTGCTCCGCTGCTGCTGCAGACCTGCTTGACTTCTGTCCTCCCCCATCCCTGCAGCAGCATGTGAAGTGCAGGCCAGCAAGGCAGTTCAGCGCAGAGGGCCTGTTGTAGCCTCGAGTAGTGTTTTGACAAAAGGAGAGACTTGGCGGATACATGTAAGGCTGCAAGTGGCAAGCACAGCCAAAACAAATAGTAAACCTCAACTGAGAGAATTCTTGATGCGCGTTACAGCCACTGCTTGCAGCCTGGGTGCTCCCATGTTGCTCCGCTAGTTGACAGCACCCTGATGTGAGAGTTGTCCCAAATCACACACCAAGGGCAGGGGTGGCTGGCTAGATGCCATCAATTGATGCAGGTGCATGATTGCTTGTGCATCGCGTCGGCTGTTGTTTCACTGTCTGCTCTGATCCGCGGCTCACCTGGGCTGGCCTGGCACCAGCGGCTCATCCTGCAGCCACGCTGCCAGCACATGCTCCACAGCACCCGGGTGATCAATCCTGCAGCAGCAGCAGCAGCAGCAGCAGCGGCAGCAGCAGTAGTATGTGAACGTGTGGTTCACGACTATCTCTGAGCACCTGATTAGTCATGGAAACCTGGTGCAGCAGCAGCAGCAGTAGTAGCAGTAGCAGCAGGGACAATCAGCAAGTGTTTCCAGGCAGTTGCTACACCTCCTGGGCCGTCAAGCCTGCCGCAGCAGGCAGCAGGGGCAAAACAAGAAACCAGATGGTCTTCAGACTATTTCTTGGTGTCCTCCAGCACTGCAGCTGCAGCTGCAGCAACACTGCACGCAGGCCTGCCAGCTGGCTGCACACAAGGCCAGCTAAGCTGACGACAGCGCTGCTGACGGGCCACGTCAGTCAAAAGTAACGGGCAGCACCCATACCCAGGTGTGATGCGGTCACACATTTCATTTTTACAATGTGTTATCATCATCATCTGTAACACTTCGCATCATGGCTCACTGAAGCGCTGGTGCAATGGCTGCTGCAGAGAAGCTGCACCCGTTGGCCTCTCATCCAGTGGTACTCGTCTCTGTTCGGAATGATCAACCTGTGTAGCTGATGATGGCTGTGCAAGCTGCTGGACACACGTGCATGCTGTGTTGCCTTACAGTGACGGCCCCCCAGCTGCCATTGACCCCTCCAGATAGTCCTGCCTGACTGGCAGTGCATTGCCGGACCTGATCCTTGCCCTGACACTACATATGCTCCATCTGCATGTTGGCAACTGCTGCCAAGCTGCATTGCACCACCGCCTGCCCACTGATCAAAGTAGCGCTCACGGCGCGAAAGAGGAACCTGCTGCATGCCGTGATGACCGCCTCGTCACGACTGTTGTGCTGTGTGGCGCCCACCTCTCGATGGCGCGCACAAAGGCTTGCTCCGCAGCGCCCAGCAGCCGATCCGCGCCAGCAGCAGCAGCAGCAGCATGCGCCGCCCGCTCGGCCACATGGTACCGCAGGTAGCCACGGCCGGCGTGACGATCGTCATCATCGCCGTCATCGTCGCTGCCATCACTGCCGGCAGCGTCTTCAGCTGAAGGCGTGTCACTGGCATCGTCATCTTCGTTGTCCAGATTTGGCAACGAGTGACCATCACCCGAGCCAGCATCCTGGTGCATGCTGCTGCCACCAACAGCGCTACCTGCTGCCGCTGGCTGCTGCTGCCGGCTGTGTGCTGCAAGCCATGCACCATAGTCTGGCTGTAGCCACTTTGGTACTGTGCAGCTGCTGCTACTGCTGGCCTCACCACCAGCACCTGCTGCTGCTGCTGCTGCTTGGCTGCTGCTGCCAGCTCCAACACTGGCGCCACCCAGAGAAGCAGCAGCAGCAGCTGCAGCTACTGCTGATTGCTCTGCTGCTGCCCTGCTGCCCCCAAACCGCGCAAGGCTGCTGCCTAGCGACCACCAAAACCCACTACTGGACCCCTGCTGCTGCTGCCTACTGCTGCTGCTAGTTCGCTGCCTGCGCCTCCGCTGCTGCTGCCCTGCTGCTGCTGCTGCTGCTGCTGCTGCTGCTGCTGCCTGACCACCACCTCATCCACCCCGTGCCGCCGCTGCTGCTGCAGCTGCATGGGCAGCAGCCGCCCACCTGCTGCTGCACCCAGAGCCGCATCCCGCAGCTGCAGCCCCTGCTGCGCTGCATGCGCAAGCGCACTGCAGCAGCTGTGGCCCGGCAGCCAGCCCCACAGCGGCAGCTGCACCGCGCCCGCCCTCAGCAGCGCAGCAGCAGCGGCCAGCTGGGCAGCCGGCACAGCCTCGCCAAGCGCGGCAACGTAGCGCAGGGCGATGTAGAAGCGCATGTCCTCCTGCTGCCTCTGAAGCTTGCCATACAAGCGCAGCTGCAGGAACCTGGGACGCACACAACGGGGCATGGAGGTGGGCAGGGCAGGGTGTCAGACTCAGCAGCGTTGTGGTGTGAGCAGCACTGGCACGATCATGCTGCTCAGGTGCCTGCAGAGGGCTTGGGGCTTGGGGGTCCATCACATGCAGGAGCAGCTGTGGAGGTCGAGCACCGTCGATGAGTGGGCGGTGACACCCAGATGGCGCACCACCTTCACCAACAGCACAGCAACCCCCACTTGAACAAACAAGGACGGTTGGTAGTCCAGATCCATGGAACGGGGCGGCGCAGTGCCTACATCTGGGGCAGCTGCCAGCAGCCGGCAGCCCTCGCCTCAGCAATGCGGGGTAACCTAACACTGCGCAAGCACACGCAGCAACGGCAGTGCCGATGTACAGCGGTCTTTCAATGATAGGTCTGGTCTCTGGAGAAGCAGCACGAGGCGCTGCCTCCACCGCAGCTGCTCACCGAGCCACGGGTGCGTCCGGGTACAGCGCAAAGGTCTGCAGCGCGTCCGTGGCCTGAACGTGCATCACGGGCGAGCCGGGCACCAGCTGGCGCTGCGTTGGCCCCACCCACACCTGCACCTGCATTGGCGGGAACACGGGGTAGCTGCACCGAGGGATGTGCACCAGCAGATAGCAGCAGCAGCAGCGGCAGCAGAGGGAGAAGGCCAGGACGGTGGACGCTTGTGTGGACCAGGTATGACTGAGTGGCGGGTGTGGCTGACAATGTTTCTGTGCATGGGAAACACGGAGCGTTGCATGAAACCACCAGAAGGCAAAGAAACTGCAACACAGTGCATGCGTGTGCAGCAAGGCACGTGTGACACAGCTCGCGTCAACCCCAAAACCCCACCCACCACACACGCTTCAAAGGCCACTTCAACTGGATCCAGCCCGTCGCAGGCCGCCACACAGATGACACCACCCCCCGCCATCGCCACGCCCCACACCAACGCCCCCTCACCCCGCCTGGTAGAAGGCCCTGTACACCGCCAGCTGCACGTACGCCACGCGTGCGGCAGGCCCCGCCAGCTCAAACAGCAGTCCCTCATCCGCAACCTGCGTGGGCGAGCCCGTGCTGCTCCAGAAGCGCCGGTCGTTGTGCAACATGTTGTCTGCAGCCAGGCACAGGCAGAGCAGCAGCAGCAGCAGCAGCAGCAGCAGCAGCGGCCGCGGCGGCGGCCGCGGCAATTTGAGTGGTGGGTCTCTGTGGGCTGATTGTTGTGGAGCGTCTTTACGATGTGCCACGTGGTAGGTCAAGGAGTGGGCCATGACCAGTATGCTGTGAGCGCGCATTGCGTGGGGATGTACACTGCAGGCAGCCTGTCAACTGGCAGCGGCGTTGTTGCCCACGCAGGTTCAGCGCTGGCACCCACGCACCGATCGTCTGCTGCTCGTTGTCTGTTGACGATGCATGCGCGGGGCTGGCGATGAGCGGCATCAGGCTGCTGGCCTCAGCCTCCCACAAGCCACGCACCTGCCTGCAGCACAACAACACAGCACAGCAAGGGGAGCACAGCGCAGCACAGCACAGCACAGCAGGATGCAGCACAGCACATGGGGTCACGCCACCAGCACAACCGTCTGCCTTGGTGGTTTGGCGTATTGCTTGTGGATTAGGTGTAGCGTTTGCAAGCTTGCAGAGCTGCTTGGCGACACCGCCTCGGCAACAGGGTGTGGCACTTGACAGCACCATTGTCTGCTGGGTGGTATGCGCATTGCTTAGCCCTGCGCACTGGCAACATCATGCACAATATACACTGCTGCTTCAGGCATGGGAATTGAGGTGAGGTTGGGATGCTCCATATGTCATCAATATGCACACAGCAGGTCAACTCGAGCTGCTTTTATTGATTGTCACCTGAAGGCCTCCTCCACCTCATACATGCGGGCAGCATTGTCATCACAGAAGCCCAGCACATGCTGCAACTGCTGCCTGTGATGCTGCTTTAGGCGCTGCCGGAACATTCGCTGTTGTTCCTGCTGCTGCTGGCGCTGCTGTTCGGCCTGCTGCTGTTGCCGCTGCTGATCCTGCATGGCTCCGTGCATGGCTGTAGCAAGTGCCTGCAAGAACAGCCCTGCAGGGGTGTGTGGCCTTGTTGCAATTTTTAACGCTAGCGTGAAACAACGTTTGTGACTTCAAGGTGGCTTTTGAGCCGTCAGAGGAGCAACAGGAGGAGGCAGGGCATACTGCAACAAGTGCAGTGCACTTGCAGGCCCGAGTGTGCCTGGTGTACTGGATGGTTTGTGCAAGGTGCCAGTGCTGTTAGTGGGCATGAATTGCTTAAAGGTTGGGCACAGCACACTCTGATCCGGCAAGCGCGCTTGAATTGAGTTGTGTCACTTTGTTCCGTGTCCACAGTGTGGTTCAGTCAGTGTCACAACAGATGCGTGTCTGCCGTTGAGGCTCTGCCTTAGCACTTACTCCCTCTTTCCAAGCCTCTAATCACTAGTTGGGCCGGTTTCCACCGGTTTTGGTTGGGATTGGGCAGCAGGTGCCCCTAGTTAGGCGTTGCTTTCTCCTAGGCCTGCATTGTGCACAGTTTTTTGGCTGTTGCAATCTACACTGACTTCGGACCCTTCCACAGTAAGTGACTGCTTGCTGCATCACGGTCAGTCGTGTGTGCAAACGAAAAAACGCTCTCCTGCTGACCACACCGTGCAATAACCTAGCTCAACTTAACTTACAACGTGGTGTCAAGAATCATGCCCCGTGTTGCCTCACAACTGGGCTTTTGCGTGTGACCAACATCCTGCTCATCTTGCTGTATGCAGCAAATGGGAAGGTTGTCGAAGCGTACCATTCAATGCCGGTTGGCTCGTAAGCAGCGTGATCAGCCTAAGGCCGACCACCTTGGCGTCAGCGCAGCAGGTGGGTGCAGGTCAGGAGCAGCAGTTTACAAACGACAGCAACGCGCTCTTTGTGGCAGGTTTGCAGCATAGGATATGCCGTCAGCTATCTGTCGGAGATGTGATGTGGCGGCAGCTGCAGCAGGACAGCAGTTTTATACACTCCTTGCTGCCTGTGCTGTTGGTGATTGTCCTGCAGACATGAAGGCATCTCCATCCAGGTCTACGATGATGCGAGCAGCAGCATATGGCTCGGTAAGCATTTCGCTGCACACCCCAAGACCTGTAGTTGCGGCATTGCATTGCTGAGCTCTTGTATGTCTTGGTCAAAAAGCCAGCAACTCTGTTGCAGAGCAACGGGCCTGTCTCCAGCGTGTGCTGTTGATGTAACCCTCCCATGTTGCTCACCGCTGACTATTAGCCGAAGGATCTACATGTGTATGCCCTGTCTTTAACCCTTGCCTTGGTTATTTGTGTGCTGATGCCGGCTGCAGATCATTGATTTTGACAAGCTAGGGGAGGAGTCGTTGCAGCGCTACCAGCAGGCATATGGCCTGGTGAGCAGCCTTTGCTTGCGCTTTTCTCCTCCGTCTCTCTAGTTCAGCGCCAGCACCAGCTGCCAGAAATCAGAATCAGCAGCAATCGCTGCCACATACTGGATAATTGCACAGGGATCAGGCCATCGCAGGTCCTGCAAGCATACTGTCACCTGGTCAAGCTGCGTAGCTCCAGGCAGTTTCAAGTGGCAATACCAATTGCAGCAGGGAATAGCTGCAAGGTCCATCAGGGACAGGCAAAATTGCACAGTGCACTATGCCTGAGGTCGCACGAGCTCATCCCTAGCAGGAAGTGTCAAACCTGCAGTGATAGGCAACATCTGGTACTTGCTGTGAAAGCTGCCTGCTGTCATCTTTGCTTTGGTAGCAACAGGTGCGACCACTGCACTCCCTGCTCGATTGTATGCCTGCTGCAGGGTCTCGCCGCAAGCAGCAGCAGGGAAGACCTTGTTTGGGCCTGCAAGCACCACTTCATGTACCAGGAGGTGCGTCGCGGCCGGCGGCAGCTGCACAAAGCATTATGTCATGAACGGCTGACTGGGCTCAGGCAAAGCCGGCGCAACTGGCGACTTTTCAATGTGTGCGAGCAACCGCTGGTTCGCATCAAGTGTTGCACTGACGTGGCTGATGGAAAACTGTCGATGCGCGGCCTTTGTGCCCTCGTGCAGCACTGGTTCAGGTGCCAAACCTGCCATTGACTGTCTCTGAGTGTGGTCTGACTTGCCGCTGCTTTTGCTGCTGCAGGTGGTGGATGAGGGCACCTTGCTGTTTGGCTTTGTGGCAGCGCTGCGCAAGGACAGCTCATCAGACAGCAGCCTGTCGTCGATGTGTTGATGCCAGCAAAAACAGCAGCTGCAGCGGCCTTGCAGTTGCTTACAGCAACAGGCAATGTTAGGCCGGCAGCCTGCAGGGCTGGGCCTTCCGAGGTTGGCACGGGCAGCGCTGCAGCCCCTGCAGTGCCCCAGTGGGCACAGTTGCAGCCATGGTGAGGGGCCTTGCTTGTGCCGGGCAAGTTGCTGTGCACAGCTGACGTGAATGGGGCTGTGCCTCCTGAGAGCAGTCCAGGGAGACGTCGTGCTTGATTGCGTGTCTCAGTGGGGGCCTGGTGCTGTGCTGTGCATGCATATGCATTGCATTCATGGGGTGGCACGTCTGTGGTGACACTGGCAGGCACACCAGGTGTCATGGCCTGCTGTGAGCCGTATGTCGGCAGTTTTGGTATGAGTGTGTTAGCAGTACTAGCAATTCAACTCGCACCTGCGGATGCCATGCTGTTTAGGGTCTCTGCTGGTGCCTGGCTCTCTTGGGGGTACGCAGTTGGGTCTCTAATCCGTGTTGCACGCATATTGCAATGTTCTTTGTGACACATGATGCTGTTGTGTCCTTATGTGTTCTGTCTTGGGCTGTGAATGAAGCAGCAATGGGCTGCAGGGGCCGCTTTTATAGTCGGGAGCTGCATGTGGGGTTCGGCTGAAACATCCCCAACCCCATCGTAGCATGTGTGTTGGTGTGTTTGCATGCTTGCTGTGTTGCTGCTGTGCGCCGTGTTTGTCAGGGGCCCTTGTGCTGCGTGTTGTTGTGTGGTGGGTGTGTGGGTGTGGGCATTGTGGCTCATCCTGTTCATGTCGGGTAGTTAGCTACGCCTGACTGGTGTGTTACGCTTGCTGCCTGAGATAGCGCGCACATGAGCTGCGTGGTGTTGGTAAAAGCATATGAAGCATCTTCCATGTTCAGCAGAGCAGGCTGCCAAGAATGCTTTGCCATTTGCTGCATTTTGTACGGGCTGGCCCTAAACAGGCCTTCAGTTTTGTGTCATGTTGAGGTGATAAGCGAGCCGTTGCATGCGAAAGATGCAGCTATGCTACGGCAGGGTGCATCAAGTGGCTTGCTGGGCAGGCAACACGCTGTTGTAGGAGGGGTTGGTCTAGCAGCACTGGCAGCGGACATGCACAAGAACCCGTGTTGTGCAGCTATGTGCTGCTGGCTTGATGTCACCGTCCAGACGTGCCAGATCTGCATGTCCTGCTTGGCAGTTGCCTCCAGCACTGTGCTTTGCAGGGACAATACCGCTGGTTGGGCTTGTTTTGTGGTGGTGGTCCTGCTGGGTTCCAGAGCTGGACCTCCCACAGGTGCTGTGGCATGCGCAATCCTTTTCACATCCTGGTGGTGCGGCAGCCTGGTCAGCGTGTTGTTACTGCTGCAGCTGGTTATTTCGGACCCAGCAGTACACACAGCTGTGCAGCACATCCAGCTGCTGCTGTAGCCTGACCAGTGGCGCGCATCAACGGCGTACAAAACGAACCACCACTCTGTGTGACTGGTGGTTCTGGTCGAGCAGCAAAATTCATTTTCTTATTCTGCCTGGAGTGTTGTTGCCCTGAGCGCAAGGGCAAGCAGCCAGCAGGAAACAGTTCTGTTTAGGCTGCATGCAGCAGGACGCAAGGCGAGTGGTGGCATGTTGGAGAGGGTGGGCTGCCTGGTTACGTGGCGATGACAGCAGCTCACTAGTGTGAGCCAGTGCTGTTGTGCTGTGTGTGCTGCAGTCGTGCCTGCTCTGCATCTCCTGTCCAATGACCTCACAACGACATCAGGTGCAACAGTATGCTGGCAAAGCAAGCAAACGGACGGCAGGCTTTGCAGTGCGACGGTGTGTTGGGCAAGCCCCGATCAATGTGAGCAATGGATGCTGTGGCAATGTGGATCGCACAGTTTGCAGGTTGTCCGTTTGTTCCCTTTTCGCTCTTTCCTTTCTGTATTGTGGGTTTTTTTGTGGTTGTCGCTTCTGCTGTAGCACCAAACTCGTGCTCCTTTGCCCTGCCAGCTGTTATGTATGCACCTGCCAGCCAGGGACAGCACTTGGACTGTTACCAGTGGGTTGTGTCTGACATGTGTGCCACTTGTGCCAGACCCTGAAGAATCAGCAGCATTCCCGATCTCAAAGGATCTTGGTATAAGATACAGAAGAAGTGAGTTTGCGTGTGTGCGAGTGTGTGTGATGTGAATGCCTTTGCAGCAGTTGTCTCATGCAAGCATCGGACTGTTCTGTGTGCACACTCAATCTGGCACGTTGGCAACACTGTCCAGGCCTGTCAGCCGCAACAATCACACTGCAGCTGTTGCTGCGGCAGGCTTGGCAATGGCGCCACCACCGTGCATGGGATGTCACGGCAGATCGGGATGCTGCCACGTTGTGTGTCATTCCAAATGCCAGCAGCAGTCGCACAGCAGCCAGTAGCTCTCGTGACACTTCGCTGGTGTAGCCAAGCCAATGCACGCCTGTCGCAAGCCTCGTCATCTTTGCAGTTGTGCTTGCGCATCCACAAAGACTTTGCATGCACTGGTGTAGCTCGGGAATGAACGCTGGCAGTCCGGCAAACGCATGTTGCAGCATCATTGTGGCTTTGCCCTTGATGCAATCAGCTGTGTTGTGGCGGTTGCATGTGTGTGTTTTTGATCATGTGAGTGTCAAGTGCCAGAAGAACATCTGCATCAACAAGCAAGAGTGTGTGGGTCGATATGCAAGAGGAGGGTGTCGGGCTGAGTGAAGTCCTGGCTGCGCGTGCAGAATGAACAGTGCCATGCCTACTCTGGCAGCGGGAATGTGCTGTGGCGGAGGCTGGATCCCATGAGTAACAGAACTGTGTCAAACATGCTTGCAGCCATCTTTGCATTGGGCAAACCAGCACTGCCACCTCTACCAACAACTGGATACCTTCATGATTCAGAAATAGCGCTTACCCTGCTTGAATAATGCGGCTATGCCTATGCCGCCTGCTTCACAGCCGTGGTGGAGTGTGATGCGTCACACAAGTTGATGGTCAAAACATTCGTCAATCATGTTGCCTAGGCCATACACACGTGTGCAGCTGCAGCGCTGAAACAAGCGAGCCAGCAGCAGCTACACACAGGTCCAGTCGCAATAGAAGCCGCAACCGTTGCAAGCCGAAAAAGCAACACACCACCAGCAGGCGTTGAACACAAGCATACCAAAGTGCTCATAAGCGTGACTCTGCTTCACTTTCCTTCTGGCTTACAAGTGCTGCTGCTTGTTATAAGCCCGCTAACTCAGCTGGCATTCCAGTGCATCACCGCAGCAGACTGCAGCGACGGTGGGCACTGGTGGTACAGGCAGCCCAGGCTGTAACCAGAATACACGAGCCACAGCACAGGCTGAACAGTGCTGCAGTACAAGAGGATCTTCACATGCAGGCTGGCCTGACAGGAACAGAAAATGCATGCATGACACGATCGACCGTGACCAATTAGTCCGCAGAGCCTTCCCTTGAAAATATGCATGCGTGGTGAGTCAACTTCAGTTGCTGCCAACATGCAATGTGATGCTGCCCAGGTGCACTGCCAGCAGCAGAAGGGGTGCACTGCTTCTCCTGCGTTCATTGCACCAAGATGATGCCTTGCTGGGTGCCTGGTTGGTTCTATCCATATGCTTCCGTGCATGCTGCTGTTACGTGATCCTGCTGCCTTACAGACACAACTCTTCTCGTGTATGCACTTCCAGTCCAACGTACACTGCGATGCGGTGCGGTGCAACAAAAGCAGGCCACGTCATGCACTGCTGGTGATGGACGCACACGCTGAGCAGTGTAACATGCATGCCCTACACGGCCAGCAAATGCACATAGCATGCAGCAAAACACAGACATGCAAGCAAACACAGAGGTGCCTTCAGCATGGTTCAACACATGTTTTCTTCAGCACGTTCCATTCCAGCTGCATGCAGCGACACCAAGCAGCCACCCGAATGCACCAAACAACGATCACAACATCTCCGCACACCTACCATCCACAAAAGCATGGTGCAGGGGGCATAGGGTGCTCATACACATACTGACATGCAGATGCACACACATACCAGCTAGCACACCACACGTACTGCGCATGGCTGACAAATGCCGTGACTGTTGAACCCTGCAACAGTGTACTCTGCCGAAATTCAGCCTGCAAGTCCCTGTGTCATCTTCGTCTCTGCCCACCATCCATCACAAACAATCAGACCACACCCAACGTCAACGCAGTGTCACTAAAGTGGTTGCAGCCTGCAGCAGCAGAGCACCACAGAGTGATAGCTACTGCCACGACCACAACCCAACAATCACTCCAACTAGAATGTCCGGCCCATGCGTCCAGCCCATGTGAAAGACCAACTGCTATAACAGCAGCAGCAACGATTCACCCTGTCATACTTAGCAGTAGTCAGCACAAGTGCTGCCGCCAGCAGCAACAGCGGTGCACCTGCCAACACCAGCACCAGCGGCTGCTGCAGCAGCAAGCACCAGTAAGCCAGCAAGCACCAGCAGCAGCGCTCTCTGTTGACTGTACGGCATGAGCACGAGCGACGATACCAGCAGAAGCAGCACCAGTAGCAAGATCAGCTGTTTTCCGCTGCTGCTGCTGCCTCTCACTGCTGCCGCTGCCTCTCACGGCTATGCTGCCTAGCACCTCCTCCTTGCCCTGCACACTTGACAACAGCTAGCCTGCAGCAGCTTGGATACGCCCCTCCCTGCCGCACCCACCGTCTGCCGCCGAGCCTGCAGCACACCACCAGGGGCAGCGGTGTGCACCATTGGAGGCTCACGGGCTGCTGCTGCTGCTGCTGCTCAGTTGGCTGCCGCCCTCCACTTGAAGGTGAAGATGGAGTCCCAGGGGTAGATGGTGGGCAGGTATTTGATGCGGTCGCTGTCAGGGGTCCTGCGGAGTTGAACACCACACGGGCAGCAAAGGCCAGCGTTGGCGGCAGGCGTCGGCAGCATTCGCTACACGTTCCACATGTGTTTGTTGCGGACAAAAGACAGCCGCAGAGCTGATAACGGGACGGCAGTCAAGGCTAAGGCTGACATGGCTGAAGCACACAGCAGCATTCAAGCCGGTGCAATGCCAGCCTTCACTCACAGCACTGTCCAGAACCCAGCCTCGCTTGCAGCGTGTAGCCACTTTGAGCTGTCGGCAACAATGGCTGCAAAGAGACAATATGGTTGGTACAACCTGAAGCCCAGTCAAACCACATCTCTTAACTGACTGTCCCAATTCCTTGCTCACCGTGTGCGGCTCCAGTCCAGGCTTGTGGCCACAATGGCCAGGAACGCGATGAGGTGGTTGTTGGCGTACTCCTTGCCGACGCAGTAGTGCGGGCCGTGGCCAAACACCATGTAGTTGCCCGCATACGTCACATCCTCCTTGCGCTCAGGGCTGCAGCGCAGCAGCAAGCCAGTGTGAGCAGACGGTGAGGTGCCGGGAGCCAACACATCAGCGTGCAGTGTTAATAAGCAACGCACAACAGCAGAGCGCGTCACAGCGCAGCAACTGGACAGACGCACGGGCATGCGCCCAACACAGGTGCAGGCGGCATGTGATATGCTGCATCGCTGCTGCTGCTGCTGCTGCTGCCTTGCCCCGCGGGAAGCGGCGCCGGCCCCACCTGAACCTATCTGGGTCGAAGCTGTGGCCGTCCGTGTAGCCCTGCCTGCAGGCGCTGATGATGTCGGGGATGACGAACGCGCCCTTGGGGGCCGTGTAGCTGGGCGTGAGCGCGAAGGGCTTCATGGCCACCTGGGGCACCATGGGCGCCGGCGGCCGGAAGCGCAGCACCTCCTTGACCACCTGGACGCAGCCAGCAGCAGCAGCAGCAGCAGCAGATGTCTGGCAACATGATCCACTTGCTTGCAGATGATGCATAGCTGCACGCCCCTGCAGCAAGCTCGAGCGCCGCGGGGTTGGGTGCACAGCGCCTCCTGGATCTGGAAGACAGCAGCAGCACCAGCAGCCAAGCAGCCAAACAGCCAAACAGCACCAGTGCCGCCAACAGCAAGGCCTCGCGCTGCAGGGTGACGCCACCAGCGCGACATTTACGCAACCCACCACTGTCCAAACATGCCACACGCATGCGTCACAGCTCCGCACCCACCTGGCGCGTGTAGGGCATGGCTGCCAGCGTCTCGCCGGTGATGGTGGCGTCCAAGTCAGGCCGCGCCGCCACCTGCTCCGCGCGCACGCGCTCCAGCACGTCGGGGTGCTCCGCCATCTGCGTCAGCACCCACACCAGGCTGGCCGTGCTGGCGTCCTGGGACGCAAACAGGAAGTCCATGACAGTGTAGGCCATCTCCCCGGTGATGCTGTACTTGGGGGGAGGCACGTTGGCGGCCTCGGCCTCCTGCAATGGGGCAGCACAAACAGACGCGCCCGCTCGGCAGGTGGCAAGTGCGGACACACACAGCAAACGCATGCTCAAGCAATAAGAGGCGCGTCGGCGGCTGCAGCATCCTGCAGCACAAACAGCGCGGAGCAACAGACCCTGGCGTTCATTGTACAACATTGCAGCTGCTGAAACATTTGAAGACAGGCACATTGGCGGCCTCAGCACCTGCAAGAGCAGCAAGGGCCTCCCAATCAAAGGGTCCTAGGTAAGCGGCCATGCCCAACGCAAGATCGCAGACTGCGCGACAAAAGCTGGTGCACTTGACGCGAAGCACACACATGTGTGACATCAAACACAGCCAGAGGCAGGTGCCTCCGAGGGTGAATCCAACATGCCAGCCCACACCCGCGCTCAGCCCACCCAAGCGCAGCTGCGGGCCCCATGAGGGCCTGCTGCGCCTGACAGCCCAGCAGGGAGGCCGGCAAACAACAAGGTGCGCAATCAACCACAGCCATGCCACTGCAGATTCCAGCAGCGGGCGCACTAGTCACAAGGCTTCATCGCAAGACTTGACTCGTCACAAGGCTTCATCACAAGGCACTCGTCACAAGGCACTCGTCACAAGGCACTCGTCACAAGGCACTTGTCACAAGGCACTCGTCACGAGGCTTGACTCGCACCGCGCCGCACCTGGCACTCCTTCAGGATCTGCTGCGTCCAGAAGTCCAGCAGGCAGGAGGGCTCCGCGCCGCCCCCGATGCGCTCCTTGCTGCGCAGCACAGCCTGCTCCAGCACCTGCAGGATGTACTGCCGGCCCTGCGACAAGCATGTGCCAACAGGTCGAGCCGACAACAGCAACACAGAGCTCAACGACACGCCGACACATCGTGATGAGCTACAACAACGATCGCCGCTGCACAGGTGGCGAGTGCAGCGCAGCGCTTGCGGGAGGCACTGGCAGCTCTGCAAGTGACGCAAGCAGGCATACTGTACAGCTGTGACAGCGCTCTGCGGTCGCCCTGTGTACAGGTACCTGGTACAGCTACCTTCACGCAGGCCGGCTGCTCAACTGCTGCCTCTCCGGTTTTGAGTGTGTGCTTGACCAGCAGCCTGATCCATGCACCCACCTTCATGGCACGCCAGACTGCAGTTCCGGGGAACTTGAGCGGGAAGGTGAGGAAGCCGCCCACCATGTCCATGTAGCAGTCCGTAAACTTCTTGATCTCCTTGGGGTCGTCAAGGTAGGGGCCTGCAGGCAGCCAGGCAGATTGCATGCACAACCTGGTGAGTAGCTTGTGTTGTGCCTGTAAAGCAGAATGCTGCTGGTTGTTTCACCCCATACAGCACACAAAGTGCGGCATCATGTTTGCAAATTCAACAGCATTTGAATGTTGTTGCCGGCAGGCAACTGTCACATCAAGCCAGCGCTAGACACTCTGCACTGCACCAGTACCATGCAGCGGTGGCCGGAAGGATGTGCTGTGCTGTACTGGTGAGCAGTCCCACAGGCTGCAGTCCAAGGATGAGCTCCGCCCAGAAAGCAGCAGTCGCTGTGCCAGAGCCAAAGCATGCCTTGGCGTACAGCAGACCACACGCTGCTAGTGACATGTCCAGGTGCAGCTCACCACCATCCTGCTGCTGCCGCTGCCGCATGCCCCGCTCACCGATGAACACGCGCTGGCTTGTTGCGCAGTTCATGTCGCGCACCATGTCGCGCACCTCCATGGGCTGGCCGGCCTGCTCCTCCTGCAAGGCACGGCGAGGGCACACGCACAGCAGGCAGCGCCTCAGCAATCCACAGCCTAGCGTCCTGCCCCAACGCCAATGCACGGCAAAGCCTGCGCAGCCGGCCAACAGCGCTAGTACAGCAGACCCGGGCCTGGCTCAGTGAACAGCCTGGTGCCGACACCTCCTGACTCGTCGCGCATCAAGCTAGAAGCACGAACGACGCCTCACACGTCTGTATGGTTGCCGAAGCCAATGAGACGCTGAAGAAGTGTGGACAGCTAGAACAGCCAGAGCGAAGGATGCTATGCAGCAAAACAGTGCATGAGTTCTCCACCGATATGGACAACAGCGCGCATGCGGCGCACAGCGGGCATTGTACCAGCAAGCATACATGCATGCATGCACATGCGCCCACGAGAGGCGCGGCACCCCACCTGCGCCATCATCCACTTGTCCATAAACTCCCTGATCACGCGGTCCTGCTGCTCCACGTACATGCTCAGCGCGCGGCGGGTGAACAGCGCCAGGAAGCTCTTGCGCAGCGCCTGCGGGGGTGAGGCGGGTGCAGGCAGGCAGGCACAACACGGCAGCATGGGACACGGGCCACGACCAACGCTCGTGGCAGTTGCTTGGCAGGCACAGCATGCAACAGGCGGCAGCTTGCAGGTCAGCGCACACGCGCACCGCCTGGCGATGCTGCAGTCGTGGCTGCAAAGCCAGCAGCACGACACTCTTTTTCAAGTTGTCAAGCTCTGGCTGAATGTAACATTGCTGTAGGTACTCATGCACGGTCGCTGCAACTGCTGCGGCTGTCGCTGCTGCTGATCGTTGTGGACGAGCACGTGGTTGCCGAGGAGCCAGGCAGGGCGCACCTTGTGCTCAGGGCCGTGCATGAACGCGATGTTGCGGGTGCCCAGGATCATTTTGGCATTTGGGTGCAGATCCAGCAGCAGCGTGTCCTTGCTGCAGGGTTGCAGCAAACAGCACACGTGCAGGCAACAGGGACACAAAAAAGCATACAAACCACAGTAAGTACTGGCAGCAGCCTTGCAGCGTCTAGCAGACTCAAAGAGCATGCATGAGCACATGCAGCGGGCCAAACGTACACCTGCATGACACACGCTCAGAGTGCAACTGCTTCAACGCGACATTGGCGGTTTAATTACCAGAAGAATCAGCAACAGCTGGCAGGGCACTGATACTATGGAGTGCAGCCCTCAAGCACCTGTTGTGGTTGAAGCAGTGCCTGATGGTTGCCGGGTCGGTGACCATCACTGTGAACTTGGTCACGATGCTGTTCCACGACAAGCCTGGGGTGGCGTAGTCGCGCTGGCGCTCCCAGAAGGCGTGCGGGTCCTGCACCATCTCCACGATGCTGCCCAGGAAAGGCACAGTGTAGCTGGGGCCTGCAGTCACAAGGAACAGAAACAGGTGCAAGCTATGGTAAGTAGACAGCAGTTGAACCAGAGTTCTGAAAGCATATAGGTCCTGCACCGTCATTGCGATGCTGGCAAGAAAATGTGCACTGTTGCGGACTGCAGGGCAGACCCGCACATGCAGTGTTGTGCATCAGCAGGTGCCTAGCGTTAGTCAGTCCTGCAAAGCATCGGTGTGTGCTGTGTTGAAACCCTGCAACTCAAGATGCTGCCGAAGCAAGAGCCAGCAGAGTTGGAGTTCACAGCACAGCAGTGGCTGCACACATCTTGCCAGTAACTGTGCGGCAGGTGTGCATGCTGATCTACCCATACGATGCTGCCCGGCAAACACAGCACAGTTGGTGCACTTGCAGAACATGCTCAAAAGCTTGGGAAAGGGTGGTGAGCGCTTGAAGATACATGTCAACTGTGTGCCATTGCAGGTGCATTGTTTGCAGACAATCTGCAGGATTGATACGCTGTTGGTCTACAACTGCATTTCGCTGTGGTGAGCTTGACCGCTATGCACTTGTCATTAACTGCATGGTTTGCACGCAGCTGTTTGTTGCGTTTTCTTGCCTGCATCCCAGTGCATCCCCTGACAATATTGCAGCCAAGCTGGCAACTGCTGCCCTGCCGCATCCAACGCCACCGCAGATGCCTGGACTGCGACTGATGCCTCCACCTGCTCACGGTGCTGCAGATAACTAACCTACTGCAGCTGGCCCGGCTGCCTGCATCTACTGCTGCCACCACCCTGCCTGCTGTCAACACAGTGCTGCAGCACGCGTCCAGCGCACCCACCTGGGAGGCGGTGGCCTTTGCCAGACGGCCAACCTGGTACTTGACTTGCTCCAGCACCGCCAGCGCCAGAAGTGCAGCAAAGCTCCACACCAGCAGCATACCAGGTGATGGCAGCGTAAAGCTGTGTGGCAGCTTTGCTGCTGCTTCACTGAGCAGCGCCACCTGATCTGCTGGCAAGTATGTTGTCAGCAAGTTGCTGAGGTTGTTCAGCTGATTGGACAAGCCCAGGGCCTCGTCCAGCTGAGAGATGAACAACATGACTGCTGTTCAGGTGCTGCAATGACAAGCTGCTGTGCAACCAGAAGCAGTGGTCCTACAAGCAGACAGCACAGGCAGGGCAAAAGCGGGAATAGGCAGCAGGTCACAAGGCTTTGTGAAAATGACTTTTAGATACGTTGATAACTAAAAAGGGGCGTGGTGGGTTGTAGCAGCTTCGACTGAAAGCGTGGTGAGGGGTGTACGCGAGTCACCCATGCACGTATGCGCCTCCTATCTGAGCTGATATGGGCGGCTGCACAGATGCAAAGTAACTCAGCGTATATGAGCTTTAGCCTAGAATTGTTGGCAGGCTGCAGTGGTCAAAGGACTGCCCGAGGATGCCTTTGAGGGCTAGCCTAGGTCAACAACGTCACAAGCTTTGGCCTTTGACACATTGTTTAAACTATGCTGAACGAACGCAAATTGATTTCTTGATGACGCCCTAGCCAGCTCGCTGAACGACTAGCACTGACGAGTACAGCTGTAACGCTGTACGTATGCCATGTGGTTGCGTGTAAGTTCAGCTTAGCTAAATGCAAAGCCTAGACAGCGGCAATCAACAGCGGTCAAGCCACGGACCTGGCGGAGTGAGAGCGACGGGACTCCGCAGCTGTAGGCCGCTACACAGCCTGAAGGCTTCGTTATATTTCCGATAGCACAATACACTGCCTTTTGAGCGAGGGTCGCTGGTTGGTCACCAGAGGAAAGACACGCTACAGGAGACAAGGGTTCTGTTGTGGGGCACATCTCACCTCCTCATCTCGCTCCTCTCAAGTGTAGCTCAATCAGCATATGTGCATTGTGGCATTCTTTGCTTATGGCCAGGTATCTGTGTAGTTCGTTTGGGCAGCACAAACCACGGCAAAAGCAAGCTTGCAGCGGCAGCAGCAGCAGCGGCGGGAGTAGTAGCAGACTTGCGCGCATCACAACTGGCAGAGCATGCAGGGCCCCCAGCGCTCTCTCCCAGCTGTCATTGCAGCTCCAGTTGAAGTTGTAGCGCTGCCAGAGGTGTTCAGTGTTGTTGACAAAGCCAACCTGCCGGCTCTGCAGGCAAGTTGCAGGGGCAGCACTGCAGCAAGGGCAACCAGCATGCAATGCAGGACTGGTTCAGCAAGCCAGCACGGTGGTGTGCTTTCATCAATGGTGTCCCTAACGTCGTGTCATATGCTAAGCAGGCCTGCAGGCCTGTTGCTGCACCAATGAACACCAAGCAACCTCTTGTATGTTGATGCAGAGAGTGCAGCCAAGCAACTGTCATAGCCGCTTCTCAAAGCTGTTCATTACCGCCCGGCTGCTGCGGCCCTGTACCATACACTGGCTGTATCCTGTTTTCCTGCAACCAGGCCTCCCTGCAGCTGGCCGAGTTGTGGCAGGAGGCTGCAGTGCTACAGCGGCTCTGCTACAAGAACAAGAGCCAGCACAGGGCTTCAAAGCACCTGCAGGCAGTGCACAAGGTAACAGCCTGTCACAGATAATGTGGGAACTGGTGGACGTTGGCATGCAGTGGGCTTGGCACAGCCCGTACCTCGCCCATGGTGCATCAAGTGCAGTGCGGTCTGGAGCCGCAGCTGCTGCCGGCACTAGCTTGCAGGACATGCTGCGCAGGAAGATGGTGATGCAGCACATGCCAGCAAGGCAAATCGCTCCTGTAGAATCATACACGATGATGATGGTGCTGCGACTGCCGCTGCTGCTGCTGCTGAACATGCAGCGCGGTCCCTGCAACTGTAATGAACAACCAGACCCGTGCTGCATGGAGTCGTGTGCTGCTTCAGCCGCCTGCTGTGCGCGCCTGCCTCGCCTGCAGGTGTGCGGCATACTAAAGCTGTTCAAGCAGCTGCAGCTGCAGCAACTGTTGCAGGAGCTGCATGGAGCGGCGCGGCGCACATCGCTGCCAGAAGCAACAACAGCAGCAGCAGCAGCAGGCGACGCGGCATACCGCAGCAGCAAGCGCCGCCAGCAGCTTCTTAACCCCAGCAGCAGCAGCAGACTGCACAGGCAGGCGTTCTGTGATGCTGCCGAGCTTCCAAGCCGGCTGCTTTGTGGCGCGGCGGCTGCTGTGCGGCTGCAACCTGCTGCTCGACTGTTATAACAGTCTTATGACGGCCGCACAGCACCTGTCAGGCCAGCTCAGCTTGGGCTTCTTCATGCCCTTCTGTCTCGTGGCAGTGGCGTGTGCCGCGCGCCTGCGCGTCCTGGCCGTCGCTGCGGCCATGCAGCTGCTGCAAGCCTACAATGCGGTGATGGGGCTGCTGCCGCTGCTGCCAGTGCAAGCACGGCCAGAGGCAGCAGCGGCAGGCATGAGCAGCAGCAGCAGTGCCTCAGCGCTGGCGTTGAACAGCCAGTGCCTCCCGCAGATGGTCAACCTCTCCTGGCAGGGGCCGCTGCCGTCGCTGCAGTGCATCCCTTTTGACGACGTCAGCGACAGCATTGCCAGCAGGGCAGTGGCGCTGCAGGAAACCTTCTGCATCAGCAGGCCTGGTGCACAGGCAGCAGCAGCAGAAGCAGCAGCTGGTGTGGACGCCATGGAGTGGGAGGCCGCTGGGCCAGCAGCAGCAGCAGCAGCAGGTCAGCATCGCGGTGCAGCGGTGCTGGCTTGTACGGAGGAGCTGGGAGTCAGCATCGGCAGGGAAGAGTTTGAACGGATGATGCGGCTGAGACAGCAACAAGACCAGCAGCAGCAGCAGCAGCTGGGGCAGCAGCAGGGGCTTCCGCGCTGTGCGAGGGTCCCAGGCGTGCTCAAGGGCAGGCTCAGCAGGAGCCGCAGCAGCACGCCAGCTGTGCCAGAGGCGGCGATGGTGTGTGAATACAGGCGCCCTGCTGCACCACTGGCACGAGCAAAGCAGCAGCCACAGCAGCAGCAGCAGCAGCAGCCACAGGTTCAGCAGCCTACAAGGTGTGAGGTCCCAGCCTGCACAACTGCTAGCTTGGGGCTAGGGCTGGGGCTGGGAGCTGTGGCTATGCCTCAACAGCAGGAGCAGCAGCAAGAGCAACAAGAGCAGCCGCCGCCGGATCTGGCGGTGCAGCAGCAACAGCAGCAGCAGCCCCAGGCAGTGCCCCAAGCAGCCACAACACCCCCACCAGCAGCAGCAGCTTCAGCAGCAGCAGATGCTGTTGCTGGCATGGACATTGACTTGCCGCCAGAGGACAAGGCTGACTGTGAAGACCCGTATGGGGCACCAGCAACTGCCCCTGTCGCTGCAGCGGCTGCTGCTGCTGGAGGCACTGACCCAGATTCTGAGGATGACCCTGCACAGCAGCCAGTGCCAGCAGCAGCGCCAACAATGGCAGCGTCATCAGCAACAGAAGTGGTGGCATCACCTGCCACTGGACTTCCTGGTGCCAGAGCAGCTGCAGCGGTGCCTGCGGCAGGCAGCATGAAGCCGGCGCATTGGCAGCAGCAAGGCAGTGCTGCTGCCACCCTGGCAATGCAGGGTCATGGCAGCGGCAGCAGCAGCGATAAGGAGGAGCGTGAGTTGGCTAGCAAACCGCCTAGCTGGATTAAGCAGCAGCAGCAGCAGCAGCAGCAGCAGCAGGGGCTGGCTGCTGCCGTAGTGGTTGGCTGCAGCCCTAATGCTGGCAGTGGTGCTGCTGCCCCTGTAGCATCAGTGCCAAGTGGGCAGTGTGCTGCTGCTGCTGATGATGGTGTTGGCGGTGCTGCAGGTGCTGCTCAGGCAGTGCAGCAGCAGAATGAGCATGTGCAGCAGCAGCCTACATCACCGCAGCAGCAGCTGCTGCCAATGCCGGTGCCAGTCACACTAGCAGCAGCAGCACCTCTGTTGGCTACCAAAAAGGCAGCCAAGAGACAGGCAGCCAAGCAGAGGCAGATGCAGCAGCAGCAGCAGCAGGCCCCTGGTGACTGGGCTGTGGAGCTGCTGCTTGGAGGTGGCGCGGTGTCAACAGCAGCAGCACCAGTATCTGTGCCGCAGCCTTCAGCTGCGACAGCGATGGCACCTGCACGGATAGGCCGGCTGAGGACACCCAGCCAACAGCAGCAGCAGCAGCCCCCTCTGGCACCAACAGCAGCAGCGGCAGCCACTGTGCCTCCTGCAGGGCCAGCAGCGCCAATGCAGCCAAAGCGCAAGGGTGCCGGCAGCAAGAAGGGGCAGCAGCGGCAGCGTCAGTCGAGGCCTGGCGGCAGCAGCCGGGGTGGTAGCCAGGGTGGTGACGCTGGGGGCAGTGGTGATCCCATACTGGACATGCTGCTTGGCGGCCTGTGAGCTCTGTTGCTGATGTCGAGCAGGCAGCCTCCCTAGGGAGGGAGGGATGCTGAGGGCATGCGTCTCCATGTCTATCTGCCGGAGCAGCTCCTTTGGTTGCATCCAATGTGTAACCGATGTTCAAACAAGTTCCAGAGGAAAGGATTCCCCAGCTTGAGGGAGGGCGTGTAGTGCATTGCTCGGTTGGCTTGGCATGGCACCTGTCTGGCTGCAGTGGCTGATGCTTCCCTGGCATGTTTGGTGTCAGGCATGCACGCCATCTGGTGTGCACACTCATTGCTGTGCATGGGTCATTTGGTTGCGCCATGCCTGAAGCTGCTGAGCTGCCTTCTTATCTTCCCTGTGCGTGTCATAGTTGTAACCCATCACTGTAGACGAGCTGCGTTGTCTTTTGCATGCATGCGGGGCTGTACAGCACATGTGTCCAATCACACTGCAGTGGTGTTTCATGGGTAATGGTGTGAAGGGGCGGCCTGTTAGTGTTGCCCAGCCCCTCGGTGCATGCCATATGGCAACACTCCAGCACCCGTCCACAACTTCACCTTCAATGTGGCGGGGGGTCACCTGCATGGTGGTGCGATGCACATTGGTGGTGGTGGCTGGCACCAGCAGCAGGAGCAGCAGCAGCAGCACATGGGTGGTGGCATGATGATTATGCTAGGCATTAATGCGCTGCAGGGAGCATTAATGCAATATTGCAGCAACAGCTGCCCATGCAGCAGGCAGCTGATGCTGGCGGTGGTCGAGGCCCCAGGCGTAAGCGTGGTAGATGACGATGGTGAGTGGGTATCCTGGGTTCTGACACACTTCAAGTCATGATGGAGTGTGTCGGTTAGTTTCTAGGCACGTTGCTGATTGTCTTGTGCAGGCTTGAGATGTGCGTGCTAGGTCCAGGGACAATGGAGCAGTGCTGCCTCATTCTTCCGCTCCTGTGGGGGGCAGGGCCGATTGCATTGATGCTGCGGCTTGATGTTATGGCTTGAATGGGTAGCATGATGACGATGCACCAGGCACGGCGCAGGTTTGGGTCATTGGTGGCCACCATGCAGCTGTGCTGTGTTTCCTTTTGTGCAGCCGCAGCCGCAGTGCTAAGAGATTTTTGGGGGTGGGCAGAACGGTCACCTGACAGCATGCTCAGGCTGAGCCACGCGCCGCACACTCAATAGCACATTGTCTTTGGAGTCTCATTTACTTTGATGCATGATGCATGCCTTGCTGCTTGTAACAATTTTTCCACATTGTCAATGTAAGTTCTGAGCTCTCTGAGCTTGTTGAAGTTGCTTCGGTTGATGGTCTTCTTTTGAGTTTTGTGGACCCATGAGCCTTGTTTGGCTCCTTTGCGGGTGGCCAGTGGCCCTACTTGGTAATTCGGTAATTCGGTAAGCGCCAACTTCGCTATACAGCGCAAGTCAACCAGCAGCCCGCTGTACAAAGCATTGCGTAAGTGGTCAATATGAACGGCACTGGCACCAGCCACATAGAATACCAACAAGAAAACTTCAGCTTGCCAAGCCAGGATGGGTCTCCCCAAACCCTACACCCAGCTCATTACACCCTTAGGTGCCAGGTGCTGCCCTGACACGGCATGCACTGTACGTACAAAGCTTTCTGCACTGCTTGTGATTGCCTTGCGAGCTTTGATCTGCCTGCAAGCTCCGGACCTCACCAGTTTTGCCAGCTAGTTGAGGAGGGTGGGCAGCATGCAGCACGCTGGTCGCGTTGCTAAGGCCGCAGGCCGTGCTGCTGTGCCCGTGGCAGCTGGTGTAGTTGCCACTGCCTCGCAGCCAGTGGCACAGGCAGATGCTTACGGGGCCGATTTGCTTTCAAGGAGGAGAATCCAGGTTTGTTGCGTGGATCAACATGCTTTCCAATGTATATCAACAAGCACCAATGCAAAAGATCGGGCTAAATATGCTTGTTCAACTGCCAGCATGGCACTTCTGCGGGCGTTCTGCTCTGGAGCCAGCTGGAGCTTCCGTGAGTACTCCCGTGCTGCCTGTTGCCTTGCTTAATTTGCCCGTGCAGGACGTCTGGGAATTTGCAGACCTGTCAGACAAGGAGGTTCTTTTCAAGCCCGAGGAGATTGATGAGGCCCTCGCATGCCTGACAGGGTGAGCTGCGGTTGCTGTTGCTTGTATCCATGCAAGCCGTTGTCAAGCCTGCTTTGAAACCAATGACTGTCTCTCCGTTCAACACACACTCTCCATTCTTTTCCGTGCAGGCCTGGCACGCAGCTTACCTTGTCATCATCAACTTCTGCACTATTGTGGCCAATGCTTGAGTCTGCACATCAATCTGGTGGCAGGAAGTCTCAGGCCTGCGACACTTTACAACATTTACAGGGAGCTTGATATGGACTTTTCAGTCAACCAAGCTCATTTGCACTGCTCAAAGTGCATGCGCCGCTGCACTTCTCACCAAATTGCTTGCAGGAAGCCCCAGGCCCCACACCCCTCTGCAGTCATAGAGGAACTTGACAGCGACATCAGCAGCGATGGAACAGCAGATGCCGTGCTTGGGCGCGACATGCGTTACTATGCTGACACAAGCAGCGCCAGCAGCAGCAGTGCAGGGCTGCCCCTGGGCATGCAGGACCTGTGCACGCTGGCAGGCAGGCTGGTGAGTGCTGTGTTTGGACACACACGAACATGTGCTCCTGCTTTACTTCTCAGGCTGTGCAACGCCGCGCTATGCATGTATGCGTGATGTTACATGGACGACGCGCGCCATGCCATAGCCTGCACGCCCATGGTCTTGTAGCACTTCTGCCTGCAGCAGGGGCGGTCACGCAAACGTGATGCTGGTAGCCGTGACCCTCAGGGTATGGGTATGGGTCAAACAGTGTTTTTTGTGATGCTCCTTCCGCCTGCAGCTCAAGTCCCCAGGTGTGCAGCAGGAGATCCTGAAGGCAGCCTGCTCAGACCCTGAGGTGTTTGGGATACTGGCCAGCAAGACAGACCTGGTGCGTGCTGCTGCAGCAGGCGCTGCAGGCTGTGCTTGCGTGTGTACAAGTTTCGTGTCTTTGGCTGGAAACTGGCTTTTCTTGATAGGCGTCAGCAGCAACACGAAGGCCGCGCCCGCCTGTTGTAGCAGGTGCAGCTGCTGTCGTCGTCACAGAGCGCACCTACGTGCTGGAGTGTGTCTGCAGCCTGGTCGTCAACATGTGTTTGAGACACTGGCCTGGCGGACAATCCAGTCAATGCTGCTGCAACAGCTGATGTTCCAATTATGCAGTGCTTGCTGCACTCTGTATGCTTGTGTCACTACAACAGTGTGCAGGCTGTGACTGTGTTGTCCTCTGACTGTCTTGCTGCACCTGCTCGTTCATTGCCGCTCATGTCTTTCAGCCTGAGTACCTGGAGTCCGCAGGCTTCGCTGCAAAAGGTCTGCTCACAAGCCCCGCCCTCGGCGAAGGTGACTCAGCAGCAGTGGCAAACCTGACAGTAGAAGATGACGCAGCTAGCACCACGGGCAGCAGCAGCAGCGCCGCAAGTGCGCCTGGTGTGCTTGAGCAGCTGCAGGCAAAGCTGAACGAGGGTGTGGCCAAGATTGGGGAGGGCGTCGAGTCTTTTGGTAACGCAGTCGTCCGGCTGGGGCGGTGGATGCGTTCTCAGCTGACGGGAGAAGAGTACATTGCGGATGAGGGTAAGGGCAACAGTGGCCGCAACAAGGCTGCTGGCGTCTTCACCGCAGTCACGGTGGCGATGGTGGCAATCGTGGCCGTGGTGGTGCTGCGTATGCCACCTCATGCCAGGCGCAAACTGATGGCCCGGCTGTTCAAGCGCAGCTGAGCAGCTGAGTAGATGCACGGCACACGCCGTCTGCTGCGGCGCCTGCAGCACGCACACCAAGCCGCATGCCTTGGCGTAGGTTTTGGGCCAGCCTGTTGGCTGCGGCTGGGAGAGTGTGGTAGGTGGAGGGTGATGGCGCAGGAAAGGCGGAAAGGGCGCCAGCAGGGGTGCAGGGGGCGTGGCTGCAGTGATGGTGGGTATGGTGGCTATCGTTGTGATGGCGTCGTTACACAGGCGTCGTCCTTCAAGGCACTCGCTGCTCATTTTCTGGCGGTGCTTGCACGGGCGATCGACATGTTTGGCTACTGGCTGACTGGGGGTTTGGTTGGCTGGCACGTTGCGTGTGGCTGTGCGATGATGCTGTGCTTGCAGCGCTGCAAGCTAGCTGCTGGTGTTGCTGCATGGGCTGATGGCTGCTGTGGCTCGCACATGGCTGCTGGGTGCGCCGGCCGGCATGCTGCAGCTGAGCGAAGCAGCCTAGCCTTGAAGCTGCAAGCAGGTGTACTGTGCACGGACGATCTCCTGGTGTGGTGTGCACAGCGCAGCCCCTGGGCTGAGACTACGGCGCATGAGCCTGCGACTGTGGTCATGCGTGTGTGTGCTGTGTCCAGCGTGAGGATGTGTGTGCAGTGTCATAACGGTTTACGTGGGGACAAGCAACATGTGTCCACAGGTCATCCTCCCTGCATTTGGCTATGTACAACATCAGCTGACAGACGTAATGATTGGAGGTGGCGCACACGTGAAAGGGGTGCGGCGGTTGTGGTCAGCCGCGCTGCTCATTTTTTGGATGTCGCTATTGTGCTTGTAGGCTGGCATGTGTTGCGTTGTGAAGCATATGTGTGGCTGTCAGCACCTGCGTCGTCTTTACCAGCACTCCACTGGGGTGTGTTGGCCAGCTTGACAACCAGACTCAACTTGATCAACAGAAATGGCTGCCGCAAGGTGTCACACAGTGGTGGGTCGCTGTTGTACTGCATGCGGTGCTGCCGAGGCGTGCATCAGTTCCCATGGACTGATGATTCCCTTGCGTGCAGGCGCTTGGTATGTGTGCACGTAGCTGCTGGCTTCGCGTGGTGCTGGCTGACGACGGCGTCAGTCAGCGCCAGCACTGCGCATTGCAGCATGCTGCTGCCATGCAGAGACAATGCTGAGGTTGCAATATTGATGTGCAGTATTTAGAGCAGGCCGCCGCCCACAAATTGTATTACGCGTCCTCCTGATACCCCATGACCCCATGAGCCTTGTTTGGCTCCTTAGTGGGTGGGCCTGTGGCCCTACTTTGGTAGTTGGTACCTGGTATCACGCGTCCTCCTGATTAGGCACACAATGTGCACATCATGATGGCGCTGAGCTATACTATGGCTTGAATGGGTAATATGATGGATGATGGATATGTGAATGTGATGACATGTCACTGACCATATGTCGGTTATTGCAGGCAATGCCTTGGCAAGTATGCTGTGGTGACTGATGATATCATGTGAATGATGATGACATGTCACGACACATGCTTTCGGTCAGCAGGCTAATGCCTTCAATTCTCCTGTGTACAGATGTTATACTGTTGAAGACTTCTCAGAACAGGAAATTCCCCAACAGCAGGCCAGCGGCATTGCTGTTCAAGCTCAGCAACACTGGTTGCAGCCTGCACATTTGAGGCACACCAGGTCGCATCCACACATTACCTCAACTCTGCGTGCTAATCACCACAAGTCAGCACCTATCCAGCACCACCACTGTCTCCAGGTGGTCTGTCTGCGGAAACATGTCCACACCGCGCCAGGAGACAAGACTGAACCGCCCTGCAGCAGCCCCACTGGTGGCACCTGCAGCATCCACCCCTCCACACAGCAGCTGCAAGTCCCTCGCCTGCGTTGCTGCGTTGCAGCTGACATACACCACACGCTGCGCCCCGCATCGCAGCAGATAGTCCACCACAGTCCTGCTCAGGCCTGCCCTTGCAGGGTCACCACCACCACATCAGGCTGGCAGGCCTGACGGTGAGCCAGGCTGTCAGGAATGCTGCTGCTTCTGCTGCTGCTGCTTCTGCCAGCAGCCCTCTTCTCCAGGCTGTCAAAACCCTCAGGACTGCCGGCCATTCTAGCCAGGCTGTCAGGACCATCAGTACATCTGTGGTCGCGATCATCAGACAAAACACGGCTGTGAGGGGCACCAGCGTCAGGGACAGCAGCCCGCAGCAGTTCCCCCTGCGCCAGCTGAGTCACGTCCCCACACACAAACTGTATGTTGCTAACATTGTTACGTACTGCGTTTGCACGCGCGTCTGCAATGGCAGAGGCTGACACGTCAAAGCCCACCACACGCCTGCAGGCACCCACGAGCCTGCTTGCCAAAATAGTGAGATCGTGCCTGTGCCACAGTACAGGTCTAGCACAGTACCTGAGAGCTCCGCTGGCTGCTGCTGCAGCGCTGTGCGGCTGCTGGTTCCAGTGCTTGCCGCCCTGTCTGGCGTGCCATCGGCACCATCTGCAGCAGTTACTCCATCTGTCACTGCTGGCTGCTGCTGCATAGTACTGCTGTACTGCCTGCAGCACCTCTTCATACAGAAGCTCCGCCTGCCTTGTATTTGTCTGGAAGAAAGAATGCGGTGACACATGGAACTGCAGACCGGCCAGGGTCTCGACCAAGTGAGGTGCCCCAGCTAGCACCGTACTTGATGCCACTGCAAGCGCACGCGCACCACGCTGCTGCTGCTGCTGCTTGCTGCTATGCCTGCCATCACTCTTCTGCCTCTTCTGCTTCTGCTTCTGTAATCTGCCTCGTCCCTTCTGCTGTTGGCCAGGTAGAGCACCAGCCAGAGTGCCGCTTAGGCGACTGCCAGCCAAAGGATCCTCATCCTCTTGGTCAGCAGCAGCAGCAGCAGCAGCAGCACCTGCTTCTGCTTCAACGCCGTGCACAACTGAAATCAGCCCAGGAACTTCAGCCATCAAGGCCGCAGCTAGCGGCTGCAGCGTGGCAGATGTGCAGCCACTGGTGGTCACTAGGACGCCATCAGCTGCAGCTGCGACGCTGCTGCTGCCGTTGCTGCGGTTTCTGTTTCTGCTGGCTCAACCCCTGCTGCTGCTGCTGCTGCTGCTGCTGTTGAGCTGCACCTGACTATCAAGTGCCTCAGCACGCCGCTGCCGGTGGCAGGGTTGTGCGGCTGCAGCTGCAGTTGCTGGCACACCCTGGCCACTGCTGCTATCAGCTGGTTCGCTTGAGGAGCCTGCAGACAACACAAATCAGCAGAGAGGCTGGACAATGGTGGTTTGCTGTGGTAAAATTTAAACCCATACAGAAAGATGGAACATCGGCAAAGCAATAAAACCTTGATCCGTGAGGGCCTGAGGCAACAGCAGCGGCCTTGTCATGTTGCTTGCTTGAAGAGAGCAGCTGAGCTGCAGAGACTTGGCTTGGGCTGCACGACACTATGATAGCCTGGACATGCACAATCATGCCAAGTGGGACAGCAGCCACCGACTCGTCCTCCCTGTAAGACACATCGCCACAAGCCTGCATCACTTTCAGCGCATCACAATTGTTGCTGCCAGGCAGAAAAGCATCCCACGCAGCAAGAGGTTTGACAGCATAATTCAAAGCTAGAAGTGAGCAGCCCTGCTCACCACAAGGCTGCACTCCTCCACAGGCATCACCACTGAGTTGCTGCCTGGCAGGTAGAACCCCAAACCCCAGCCATCGTTCGTTCTTCCTGGCCGCACCACACCAGCTGCTGCAGCAGCAGCTGCTGCTGCTGCTGCTCCAACCTCTGTGCTGTCTCGCAAAGGGCCTGCTGCAACCAATCCCGCTACCGACTGTCCATTAGCAGTTGTGCGCTTGTTGTTTGCCGAGCCATCTTCCACCCAGACCTTGCTGCTGAATGCCAGCTGCACCTTGTTCCGATACCTATACTGCTGCGCTGCATCAGCAGCAACCGGGTCCAGCCTTGCACCTTGAACCACCTCAGCACTGAACTTCCCAACACGCTGCAGCAGCTGCCCTATGTGCAGAGCTTTGTGGTGCAGCTGTGCATGGTACTGCAGGGCTTGCAGGCTGCAGCCGCCACAAGTGCCAAAGTGCTGGCAGGACGGCAGTGCTGGGTGGTGGTGTGGCGAGAGGCTGCGAACCTTGATGCCTTCTGCATAGCCTGTGGGGAGCAGCAGCAGCAGCAGCAGCAGGCGCAGCAGCAACGGCAGCACGGTTCATGAAGCTGTGCACATGACCATGCAGGCACACGTGCACAGCACCTGGCACATGCGCGTGTCGGTCAGCACACGGCTGGGGTGTGCCGCCTCCCACACCTCCACGGGTCACCAGTCAGGCGACAGTGCCCTGGCCTCTACTGGCTGCATTCAGCCGTGCCACACCTGGCTTGCAAGGCAACGCACACCGCATCAGCAGGCGGTGCGCACCGCACCAGCAGCAAGCCAGCTGGGGTGCTGAGCAGCAGACACAGCAGGTGCATGCAACCCCGCTGCTGTAACGACACAGACGCCGCTGGAGTGCTGACCTCTCCATGTGCTGCTGCCACATAGGCAACAGACACCAAACCTGCTGTTTTTTTCAGCACAGTTCACCTTTCTTGACTGTGGTGAGGCGCGTGACAAGTGTTTCGCCAGGGAGGGCACCCCTCACCAGCAGCACCAGCCGGCTGGGGCCCAAAAGGCACACCCCCACGCCACCTACGCCCAGCCGTTCACAGTAAACTTCCAGCTCGGCACCGACGGCTGGCAACGCTGCTGCTGCTGGCTGCTGCTGCAGCTGCCACTGCGGCTGCTGCAGAGGAGCTGGCTGCTTTCTGTGCTGCTACGTTTCTGCCAGCTGCTTCACCTCTACCACTGCTGCTGCTGCCAGCAGCAACGAAGTTTCTGTCAGCACCAGCAGCAGCAGCCTGTGGGGCGAGCTCCTGTCTGCTGCATGTGTGCAGGCGGTGGCGCCAACTGCTGCACCTGGCTGCAAGCCGCGGCCTGCTGCTGCTGCCGCCGCTGCCAACGCCCGCTATGCTGCTGCGCGCCTGCAGGTTGCTGCTGTGCATCCTGCAGCTTTGGTGAGAACCAGCTCAGCAGCGATGCATGCGCCTGCTTGATCCTTGCTCGCCAGCTGCAGTGTGTGCAGCTAGGTGTACCTGTTGCTGTGCTGCAGTGTCAGTTTCTCGTGGTTCTAAGCTGCTCTCTCCTGCAGGCAATCAACATGGTGCAGCATTGAGTTGGGTACACCCAAGTACACAAAATGTAATGCCACGCATGCACAGCTATTCAGTATGCAGCATCACAGGAACTGCATGTTTCCTTCCACTGCACAGTGATGCTGTTGTCACAGCGTGCACTTGGTGTGGGGGCTACTGTGTCTTGAGGGTGCGTGGTGCCCGGCTGAGAGATGGCAGCGCAGAGTGACTGCTGTCGCACCTTGTCACCACAGTCAGCCAACACATGGGAGGCACAGCACTTGACGTCTGGTGCGTGCTGAATCAGTAGTTACTGTGTGCTGGGGTTACAGTTCACTGCTGGTGCACAAGCACCCACCAGTAGGTTGCTGCTGATCGGAGCTGTACTGTGCAAGTTCAATTTGCCACAAGATTGAATGACCCTCAGTTTCAGTGCATGGCTGCTGGCAGCATCCGCAGCAGCATTCATATGCGCCACTGAGCTGAGCATGCGGTCGTACCAAGCATAGTATCTAGCTCGCAGCTTGGCCCTAATAATGCGTCACATGATGTGACTCACGTGACACAGCAGATTAGTTTCGGTGTGCCCTGGCTGGTGGTTTTGGCAGCTGGGCCCACCCTGACAAGTAACACCAAAGCGTGACAGTTTTCCACGCGCAGCGCACGTCAATTGCATGCAACTAGAGAAGGGAAGTAAGTGTTTGCGTACTGAAGCACTCTGACACTACAGATCTGCTGCTGTTACGTGTCCTGCCAGTCCGTCTCAACTCATCGCGTCGGTGCAGGCACCCAAAACATGACGATGTGGCGTAGGTTGCCCACATGGTTTCCCAACATAAAGCTGACGATGCTACCTATCAACGAGGCTGAGCTACAGCAGGTGCTGGAGTGTGGCTGGCTCAGGGAGGTGGCTTTCAAGACAGAGCCTCGAGTCAACAAGGTATATATCCCAAACACATGCCTCAGAGTCCAGTCTCAGTTCTGAGATTATCAACAGCAACTGCAGCCAGCATGCTGCTCTGCGGCGCTATAACAGGCATCAGCAGCAGGAGCAGGAGCAGCAGTAGCGGGGTTTTCCCCAGCTTTTGCATTGCAGGAACAGCACTGGGCGCTTGATGTGGTAGCTGCTTGCTGTAGCGTTTGCGTGTATGCTTTTGCAGAGCCATAGGATATGTGCTGCGTTGCTTGCCTGTTGTTGCCGTTCCTGACTGTTACCAATCGTGTCACCTCAAGAATCCTGAGAACACGCTTCTTGACAAACTTGTTACAGTTCGAGATCAAGGCCTTCTTGGAGTCGGTACACGGCATGCAGGTGGAGCGCGTGTCCACCATCAACTACCAAGGCAAGAAGCAGCGCACAGTGGACAACAAGGGCCGTGCACACTACAGGTGTGTGGGCTGCTGACAAGTCTGTGCAATGTATGTTTGCAGCGGCTCTGTGGTTTGTAGCAGTTTGAGGTGTTGATGTGCGGTATGGCTAGTTGCACCAGCGGTGGCAGATGTGCTGGCTTGAGTTTGTTGTCAGCAAGGGTGGGCCCAGGGCGGCGCACATGCCTGTGCATGTTGCTCAGCAGCAACCAAGGTCTGTTTGCACTGCACATGCATGGCAGCTCTTGACCCACGTGCATGAAGCCAACGTTGCAGCGGTGAGCTGGTGTGATAGCATGCACCAACAGCTACCGACGATGACAGCAGCACGTGAATACTCTGCACTGTAAGCCTGCCTCAGCCACTGGCTTGGTGCTGTGCATGCTGTGTGTTGGACGATGTCGGTACCCATGCCCCCATCCACATGCTGCGTGCTGCTGTTGGCCTGCAGGCGGCTCTCGGACTGGAAGAAGGCGTATGTAATCTTCAAGCCCCCGCCAGAGAAGCTCGAGGAGTGGCAGCAGCAGAAGAAGAAGAAGCAGCAGCTGTGGCAGGTGGCTGAGGAGAAGCGGCAGCTGGGAATTGAGAAGCGTACGGCCCATTCAGAGTGGCAACGGCAGCTAAATCAGGAAGGACTGTCACATGAGCAGAGGTTGCAACGGCAGCAGGAGCGGAAGCAGCAAAAAGAAGCAGAGGCCGCAAAGCTGCCGGAGACACGGTTTAGCAAGGAAGAGCGGGTGCTTTTACAGCAGCAGAGGCTGCAGCGGCAGCTGGATGGCTGGCAGCAGCAGGCCCAGAGTGCAAGACGAGGCCTCAAGGTGTCGGGGACAGCAGTGGCAACGCAGCAGGATCAGCGGCAGCGGCGGCGGCAGCATCAGCAGCGGCAGCCGGGCGCAGAATGAGGAGATATGTTACCTTTGACTGAAGGTTGATGAATCTAGTGGTTGCCCAATGAGCCTGTCATTGAGCCTGTCATTGGCTTGAAAAACGGGCGATGTTCTCCCGTCGTCCAAACTGTGATTGCGTGTGTGCTTGGCACTTGAGATCAGGTACCTGATTATGGTGCAGCTGCTCAGCTTTGCTATATGGGTAAACGGCAGGCGTTCAAACAGTAGCGACCAACAAGCCAGCCAACAGCAATTGCCTGTTGATCACAATGTATGTACTGTTTGAGCCTGTGGAGTTTTTTTGGAGTTGGCTGCTTTGTTCCCTCACTATGTGGTGCTGTGCATTGCTGCTCACCACACTTGCTACAGGAACTGTTCGCGCATTGGCTTCTCATTCAGGCTAGCCAACATGTTTACGTCCCCTGGGTAAACAGGCCTAATCTGCCATAGTGGCTACAGGGCAATGTGGTTCAAGTAGTGGTGATCAGGCCAGCCAAACGCAATTGCCGTTTGGGCACATTGTATGTACTGTTGTATGGAGCTAGTGAGGGTTTTTGTTAGGTGGCTGTCTTTTTCCTCTGTTTATGTTTAGGTATGTATGAATTATGAAATTCCTGGAATCCGGTATTCAATAAACGCGACCCACTTGTGAATTGTGAAACACGAATTAAAAAAAAATATTTGCTTAACTCGAGGTTCGAACGATCCAGGCATGGGCATACCGTGCTCGCCGAACGCCGTGTGTTTGCGCTGCAACGTGCCTGTTAACAGAGCTCACATCTCGTCGCCGAATCAGCGTCCTTGACGTGCCGTTAAGGCATAAAGCAGCAGTATAGCCCTTAAGTCAGGTGAATGCTTGTGGGTTTTAGATCACAAGTACAGTGTTCAACCGTTACACCATTCACTAGTCTGCAAGGCTCTAAGGACGGTGCAAAGGGGTAAACGGTGTATCCAGGGTAGTGCGTTTAGCGGCCTCGAAGCGGCCTGGAGGACCGCAAGAACTACTGTGCTTGTTACGATGTTAGTGCTGAGCGACAGGGGTTCGTTTTGTTAAGTTGCTATAGGCCAAACGTCATCCCTTCCACACAGAGCCTGTACTTGACCATGCTGGCTCAAGCGCAGCAGCAGCAGCTGCTGCCACCAACAGTGAACAGACACAGCAGTTCTGCAAGTGCATAGTGGCACCACATGCACCATGACGTCCTGGCAGCACCACAGCTGCACTGCAGTGCAGGCACACAAGCAACCATACACAAGTGGCAGGCCTAGCCTGTTCTTGCCACGTAGCTGAAGATGGATTCCTGGCGCGCCCTGGCAATGCGCATGCGGTTGAGAGCATCAGCAATGCTGCTTGCAGAAGTCTGAGCAAGCGCTGGAGTTGCTGTGCTTTGAGTGAAGGCTGACATCACCGCCAGGCGCTCGTGCTGGCAGACAAGCTGTTGACTGGACCAGGTAAGCAGTGCAGCAGCAGTCCGCGGATCATCTGACAGCAGTGCAGTCTGTGATGCAGGCATATCAACTTATGCCAAGGCAGCCGGCCTCTACAGGTGGGAGTTGGCCTACACCAGCCTTGCCTCCTGGTGAATGCCGAAGAAAGGGCTGCTTCAACGCCTGCAATAATGCTGGCCACGTCGTGCTGTGCATAAGCGTCATGCCGCCTGTTCTGTGCTGCCGTTGCCCTGTCCGGCAGATCATGCAGCACCTGTCGATATTGGCCAAGCTTGAGGGTTTTCATCTAGGTGGTCAAAGTCGCCAACTGGTGGTGGCAAGCTTATACCATGCTACGTAGCAAATAAAGCACTGTGGTTTAGACCATGTACATATGTCGCCATGCATGCTGTCATGGCACCGTTGATGACAGCCCCAGATGGGCATTGCTCGAGCAGTGAGCCATTTAGGCGCCGGCGGGAAAAAGGGGGGCGGGTGGCATGCAGCTGCAGCTGTCGGAAAGGTCACTTCACCCAGTGAAATGTACGGGTGCCGGATGGCATGCCGTGCTGCATGAGTGACTACATGTACAGGCCTGTACAACCCTAGGGTGAGGCCTCACCTGACTCAGGTCCGGGACCGGTGCTAGCGCCCATTGCACTGCTGAGCAGCCAATGAACCAGTTCTCTGCGGGTATACAGCGCAAGGTAGCGCCCAGTTTGTTTGTAGTGGCAGCAGTACGTCATCCTCAGCTGCCAACGCTTAGCAGCAGCAGAACCACTGTCATCATCGTGTTACATGTGCGCCAAGTCGTGCGCACTAGTTGTGCCAGTTCGTGCTTTAAATCATTTTACTGATGGTACACCCTAAAGCCATTTTTGTAGTACGAACTGCAGCTGGTTTGTGCCTGCATGCTGCTTACGATGCAAGTCCCGATGCCGCGAACTGCAGCAGCACAGCAGAGCAATTCAAACAGCAACAAGTCAGATAGAGTGCCGAATATATACTGGAGATCTGTTAGCACCGATCTGCTGCGCCAGGAACCTCGCTACGTGGCTCTGCCACCTGTTTCGCTGCTGGCTTCCACACAAGGAGCCTTGAGCTATCGGTGAGGCACTAGGTGCGTTTGGGTTGCACAACAAGCAGCTTTGTCATGTTCAGGGCGGTAAAACACTCGTCAACGTGAGGAGATCATCGTTAGCACTAGCAGTACTGCGCATCACCGGCAGCACAGTTTGTGGTGGCAGCAGCAAAGCTGCAAAGATTAAGCAGGCTATGCCTGTCGTCCTATTACTCAAGCATCACCAGCTTTTGGTACTGTGGCTGCTACTGCTGTTGCCCCCCTCAGATACGTTCGTCAGGACTCCCAGCTGTGGCGGGAGCTGCATGATGGCATGCTCACCACAGGTGAGCCTGCGGCAGCTTGTGCGTCATGCATCGTGCATCTGACCTTTTGCATGTGGTTGCTCAAATCTTAAGATAAGTCGCGTCCAGTCGCGTCCAGTTACAACATGCACTTGTCTGGATGCAGCTGCGCCTGACGGAGCGTTGTCAGGCTAGGCTAGTCTGGCCCAGCACCTGTGTTGCTGTTGTGCTGCTCCTGGCTACTTGGTGGCCTGCTAATGGTCAATGCAGCATATTGCACTAACAACATTTTCTCAGGTGTCTTTTCTTTGTTTTGGATCACTGTTTTAACACGGAACCGGTGTAGCAGCGAATGCCAGCACCCTGGTATGTTACTATCCTTTCCCTTCAGGGTTGTGGTACAGTCTAGTTCACGTGCTAACTTTTGATATATTCTGAGAAATGACTTGTGCGGGGATTTATGTGTCAAGCTAAATATACACAAAGTGTTCTTCATTCGGTCCTGCAGGGCAGTTGAAGCAGGCGCTAGGCATGCACGAGCCCAAGGCAGCGCAGCTAGTGGGCATCCACCCAGGATCGGTGAGGTGGTGTCCAGTTGATGTTTTGGCTGCTTATCTGCGGTCTCAGCAGTCGCAGCCAGTCGCAGCAGCAAGCAGCAGCAGCAGCAGCAGCAGCAGCCAGCAGCAGCAGCAGCAGCGGGTGGTGCCGTCTGCTGTCACAAGCTGGGGGTTACAATGCTGGTGGTGTGCGTTGTTTGGCAGCAGCTGTGCATACGTGGGCAGGATTTACTGCTTTAAGCATGGCCACCGACGACACTGCTGCTGCTGCTGCTGCTGCTGCTGCCGTTGCTGCTGCTGTCTCAGAGAGGCTCCAGCCATCTGCTGTCTGCTTACTTCCACCTGCTCACCACAGCCGGCAGCAGCAGCACAGATGACTGGGCAGATGCTGCCGCCAGCAGCAGCAGCAGCAGGGATGCCAGAAATGAGGAGTCCAGGCGGCTTTTCAATGAACGGCTAGCATCCGAGGGTGCAACAGCAGGCAGACCAGCTGGGGCACCGGCAGCAGGGCCCACCACCGCGGGTGAGCATCATATGGCTGCATTGCTGAGTCACGTGCTGCTAGGACTCGCAATGTTGCTATAACGCTGTTGGTGGCGCGGTGTCTTGCCTGCTGAGGGTGCAGCAGCAGGCAGGCAGGCCAGCAGGGCCTTTCACCACATGTACACCTGCAGCGCTGATGTCACTAGGGTCCTGAGCGTTTTGTTTGCGAGCGCAGGTCTTTGGGTAGATGTAGCTGCTGATCGAAATGTCTGAGCAAGTGTCCAACTGTTATTTTATAAACAGACACAGCAGAAACGGCTTTGTGTGGGCCCACAGTGGCTGGTGCCTGCGTAGCAGCCCTCCTGGCTCCGCACCTAACGCATGACAGCCATGCATTCATCAATGACACCTGCTGCTATTGATGATAGCAAGCCCTTTGCACCGACACGGACTTGCCTCGGCGTGTCTAGCCAGAGCATTGCATGCTACTGGGCTGTAACACCAGGGATGGGGCCTGCAAACACCGCGCACTAGCATCTGTCGCACCCGGCACAATGCGTCGCATGCTGCTGCAAGTGATGCAACCTCCGCCTGACTCCGCTGCAGACCTGCAGGCCTGCTGCACCGGGTGGGCATGGCTGGTGACATCCCTGTGAAGCTGGCCTGGGGCAAGGCGCAGGAGGCCGCTGCCCTGCACTGCCTGCTGCAGCTGTTCCCCGAAGCTGCAGTGGAGGAGGTGCGGCAGGCATCGGGGCGTGGAGCGTTCACAGCTGATAGCACATTGTGGCACGTGGCCAGGCGCAGAGGGCCGCTGCCCTGCTGCAGCTTTTTGCCTCTTGCTGCGCTGGCAGAGGCGCGGCAGTGCTGTTGGTCCACTGCTGACAATTGGCCCTGTCATAGGCCGCCTGGGTCACTTTAGAGGATGCTGGTGCTGCTGCTGGTCTTGAGCCACCCATGTGGACGCCTGGCTGCTTGCCATGTGGTGTCTCAAGAGTGTGCTTGCAGGTCTATACGTCACCTGATGATGCAGCTGCTGCCGGCACCTTCACACTGACCCTTGCGACTGCCAACCCCCTGCACCAATGCTCCTTGCAGGTTGGCCTGTTTGTGGTGAACCCCAGCAGCCTGGCAGCCTCATGGGGCATCCACCCCCCGGCAGCCAGCCTACCAAGGTGCGGGATGCGTGTGCAGTTGCCAGCTGTGGATGCCCAGTGATGTGTTGTGCTGGTGTTGCGTTTGGGTGGAGATGGTAGTGAACAACACCCTCAACGTGAAACCTGACTCGTCAACTTGGTTGTGCTCTATGCTGGCCTTGTTCAACTTACGAAACAGGACACAGCTGCTGTTGCTGCACTGGGAACGCAGGGTGTTCATGCTAGTGCCGATACTTCCGTGTCGCATGGTTGCTTGTACAGCAGCTGCCACTTGGCATTTCAGGCCAATTTAGGTGTTGGCTCAAGCACCCTTGTGCGCATTGCACTGCCGCACTGCGAGATGCTGCTGCGCTGTGTCATGCAGCAATGGCACCGACGCCATGCATGCCATGCTGTGCTGTCGCGTGGCCTGTGCTGCACATGTGCAGGTGTGGCGCATCTCCTGACGGCCTCATTGTGCACAAGGTGACCCTGCAGCAGCAGGACGTGCAGGCGGCAGCACGGCTAGCAGCAGCCAACGACAAGCAGCAGGCCGTGCAGTGGCTTCTACAGCAGGGGCTGGACCAGCTTGTCTGCACCGGCAGCAGGCCGCGGAAGGGTGTACCCGTAGCTGACAGCAGCAGCAGCAGCAGCAGCACCTGTGGTAGCGAGCAGGAGGCAGCAGAGGTACGGCAGACAGCAGAGGTCAGCAGCAGTATCAGCGATGCGCAACCTGGGTTGAGTCCAACCACCAGTCCAACAGCAGGAGATGCTGCTGTTGGTGCTGGGGAAGCAGCAGCAGGGAGGAATGCTTCATCAGTGCAGCAAAGCGAGGGTTCTGCTGCTAGCAGCAGCAGCAGCAGCAGAAGCAGCGACCTGGAGAAAGTATCGAACAGCAGCACCCAGCAACAGGCTGCTGCCGTTGACGCAAGCAGCAGAAGCCACATCACCAGTGTTTCGGCAGCAACAGCAGCAAATGCTGCTGCTGATGATAACTCATGGTCTGCAGCTGCTGGAGGCCTAGCATTTGAGCCAGTTGCAACAGTGATGCTGCAGCTGCTGCAGGGGTTACAGGACGCCACTGGCGGCAGCAGCAGCAGCAGCAGCAGCAGCAGCAGCAGCAGTCCAGTCCAGCCGGCAGCTGTTGATGCTGCTAACCCTATTGAGGGCAGCAGCAGCAGCAGCGAAGGGAGCCACACGCTGTATGTGCGCGAGGTAGTGGAGGTGAAGAACCACTGCCCCTTTGCTTTCAGGTGGGGTGCATGGGTGCAGGGAACGGGGCGTACATGCGCTGCTTGTCTTCCTTCATTCCCAGACCGTCATGACATTGTGCTGTTGGGTCAGTGAGTGATGGTAGTTACAAGCTCCGTTCAGTGCAGTTGTACGGCCACAGCCACTGGAACAGCCTTGCCCTGTCTTTGGCGTATAAGCTGGCTGCTTTGGCGACACTGCAACGTCTGTTCTGACCTCTGGTCGACTTCTCGGATGCATTTCACGCTGCTCAACAGGTCGAAGCGCAAGGGCAAGAAGGGGCGTGTGCACGTGGCGTATGGCTTCAACGCACGGGGTCCAGCGCAGCGTGTGCACCCGCAGTGGGTGCCGCAGCTGCAGATGCACATGCTGGCCACCGGCTGCCAGTCAGCGCTGCTCGTCAGCAGGTGCGTTGATGGTCCCTTGCCCAGGACGTGGTCGTCCCATCCATCGTGTTGTGTGTCTTGTATGTCTCATGGTCTACACAACTTGCCGGGCAGCTTTAAGATCTGTACAACTCGCCGGGCAGCTGTGTCCACAATCAAGTACTGTCGCGTGGGCTTGAGTGCTGTGCTGCTCTGCTGTTCATGTTGCTGTTGCAGGTGCGCTCACAGCGGGGTGCGTGTGTTCCGCCTGTGGAGGGATGACGCCTACTTGCAGACCATGCTGCAGCTGCTGTCGGTCTTGCAGACGCAGCACGTGCTGCAGGGTGTGCAGCCAAGTGCAGCAACATACAAGGGGCTCCCTGGCTACCAAGCTTTTCTGCACAGGACGGCTACACTGGCGCGGTCTGCTGAGTGCATTGTAGCAGCTGGGGAAGAAGTGACAAGCAGGGTGCCTGCAGCCCCAGATGGCTACAATTGGAGAGGTTCTGGCAGTAGCGAGCAGCTCAGCAGCCTGGAAAGTTTGAAATGTTTTGTAACAGTTAGTCAGGCAGGATCCATGGTGAACCTTACCTTCCTTCGCAAGTGCGTTCTTCTCGTTGGGCTGCGATCACGCACCCTCAATCCCTTCTGTAACATTCACCGAGTTGATTGTGATACATCTGGTCTTCTTGGACCCTATACGACGCAAGTTACCGTGGTGCATACTTTGCATTACCTGTGCAGGAGCAGCATCCCGAGTACGTGCTCAGCACACACAAGAAACGAAAGTATCATGAGTTTCCAGTTCCAGCTGGCGCCCGCGTGATGGTTGAGGGGAAAGTAGGCTTGCTCGTGAAGGACGGTACAAAAGTGACCCCCGACACCCGCAAAGGCCTGCTAAGGGTGATTAGGGTAAGTGATCTCCAACCTTGCCACCTAGGTGCTGTGATGGGCTTTGAGCACTACCCACCTGTGCCTGCAGACGGAGGATGGGTTGCTGCACTTGGAGTGGTGGGAGAGGAAGGATTCGGGCAGCGCAGACGCACCTGAATACGATGAGATCGTGTTCCCGGAAGAGGCAGAGTTTGAAAAGGTTTGTAGCAAGCATATGCCTGCCTGGCAGCGTTTGGGGTGACAGCAGTGCAACAGCAGCAGCACCAACGGTTGCACGTGTGCATTTCAGCCTTTTGTCGTTGAGGCGTGCTGCTGCTGCTGCTGCTGCTGCTGCTGCCATCATCACCATCTTCATTGCTGCAAACAAAACTTCTGCTGCTTAGGCGACCTGTCGCGTCAGCCCTCCTCCCTCGCACAGCAACCGCTCATGCATACAAGGTGTCGTTGCTGCTGCAGCCTGCAAAGGCACCACCCCGCGTGTTCATGCTGCAATTCAAGGAGCAGTCAGACAGGGACAAACTCTTCTGGTGAGAGCGCCAGCAGCAGTGCAGTGGAAGCTACGCTACGTAGGCGAGGCAGCACTGGACAGGCCGGCGCTGGCAATAGCAGCGCACAGCCAACAAGCGTTATGCTGCTGCTTGCAACAGCTTGTCAGTCCCATACATTGTGGGTCTGCAGTGCTGGAAGTGGCAGCGCGTACAGACTTGGGGTGGAAGTGGCAGCGCACTACAGCTGTGCTTGCATACCAATGTTTCCTGTTGAGGACTGCATAGCAAAGCTGTTTGGCTGCCGGTGTATTCTGTTCAGGACTTCTTGATAAGCTGCTTGCATGCCCGTGTTTCTAATTTAGAACTGCATGCTAATGCTGCTTGCATGCCTGGCTGGTGTAGCTGTGAATACGGCAATTTGCAACGCTTTGCGTGTGGGGGTTGAGACCCCTGCACTGGCTGAGCGGGTGGTGCTGTTGGCACCTTGCAGGACACAGGTGCGCTGCATGGCTGATGGTACATACGACTGCACGCTGCACCCGACAGCAGCAGCAGCAGCAGCCGCAGCAGCTGTGGCCCTGTGGGCGTCACTGATGCCTGTCACTTGCTGGTGCTGCTGGTGCTGCTGCTGGCTTGCAGGATGCAGGAGCCCTCTTAGGCCGGGTTGGTGTGTGGGCACAAAACAGCGTCTGTTCACCGCGGTCAGTCAGTTGTGCTGCTGCTGCTGCTGCTGCTGCTGCTGCTGGCTTGCAGGATGCAGGAGCCCTCCGAGGCTGGCGACGACGACTTCTGCAGGAGGGTGAACAGGGCCATCAACACACCCATGGGTGGGCACGCAGCACCAGCAAGAACAGCAACTCCAGTATCCGGCTGGTGTATAGCTTGCAGTGTCAGTGCAGAAAGGGAAACATGGCTCCTAGCATGCACGTGAGGCGACGAAGGAAATGTATGTCAGCAGTCACGGCACACGGGTGGGCAGCAGCAGCAGCACTGGCAGTGCATGAGGGGGAAGAGGGCGAGCAGCAGCAGCAGCAGCAGCAGCAGCAGCAGCAGCAGCAGCAGCATTGGTCCGCCAGTGACAGCGTGTGGTGTCGCCTTCATTCACAAACATTACTACCACAGTCACAAACATCACCACTGGTGTGAGCATACTCAAGATGAAAACAGGTGTAGGCAGGAACAGGGAAGGCAACGTGACTTGTGATGCCCTGCAATGTTTTGTAGTCTTGCTGCCTGCCTTCTTCTGCATCCATCACCTGCTGCTGCTGATGCTGCTGCCACTGCCTGTGCTGCCTGCCCTTGCGCTGCTGCTATATCTGCTGCTGCTGGCTGCCACGTGTGTTTGCAGATGTGGACATGGAGGATGAAGGTGCTGAGTCAGAGCTGCCACAGGAGGTGCTCAGCTCTGATGCGCTGCTGAGGGGGCACGTGTCGCTGTGAGTGGCCTCGTCACCCGCAATGCCAGCACATTAGGACCCCAGAATTGGGCTTCTTGTTACAACACAGCCCCTGCAGCAGCCACGGTGATGTACTGTGGCCGCAGGCTGTGTAGCTCAGCAGTGCTGGCACGTCAGGCTGCTTGAGGACACTGCTGCCGACGTGCAGTCGTTTTTGTCCAATGAGGCAACTGCACATCTGCATCTGTCTGCTACGGCCTTGCTGTGCGCCTGGTGCCGGCATGTCGACACAAGCCAGCGATTGATGCGGCATGCTGCCACTCAGCTCTCTGACTAGTCAGCTCCCTATCCCACCACACCCTCGTCTGTTGTCGTGTTGCATCACCTGCGGTGCCCCTGATACTGGCCCAGCCCATGGAGGCGGGCTGTGGTGTGGGCCTGGTGCCCTGCTGCTCTCATTCTGGAACGAAGTGTGAGCTTCACACGTGCCCTGTTCTTCTGTTGTTTCTTCTGGCTTGCTTGCAGTGCGAGTGGTGCTGGCGATGCGAGCGTCCCAGTCAATGGCCTGCTGTTTTGCTCTCTGTGAGAAGCCACTCGCTATCTGACCACACTCTTGCCCGTTGTTGTCACGCTGTGTCCGCAGTGCGCCTGGTGCTGGCACAGCCATGCAGGCGGGTGACAGCATGGGCGTGGTGCCCCAGGGCCCAGGCCAGCAGCCGATGGCGCCTGCACAACTAGCAGCGCTGCTGAGGTGAGGGCCAAAACAGGACACTGACACATGCAGCAGTGCGCTGTGTGGGACGTGATGTAGTCACACGCACACAAACTTGACCAACGCGATCCCCTGAAGTTTGGTTTGGGAGCGCCTGCTGACATGGCCGCGCGTGTGGCTGCATCTGCAGCGGCATGGCTGGTGGTGCTGGTGGCCCGCCGCCTGGCACGGTGTCAGACCCCGGCGCATCGCTCGCTGCTGCGCTGATGGCGGCGATGGCGCGGCGGCAGCAGCAGCAGCAGGTGCGGGAGATGGCGGTGGCGCCTGGGCCTGGCTTGCAGGAGGTGCTGAAGCCCGAGGTGCTCACACCACTGCTGCAAGACCCGGAGGTGAGCTGCAGACCTTGTGACGGGTTGTAGCGTGGTAATGACACATGAAATAACACCAGCCTGCAGGATCTCAGGGAGCAGGGAATGAGTGTGTCTCCTGGGCCTGATCTGCAGAAGGTGTTGAAGCCTGAAGTGCTGACACCACTGTGTAAATCCGTAACATGAGTCATGACACATTTCATGTTTGCAAACACCTGTTGTGTGATACCAGCTTGTCGAGCCGGAGGCAGGTGGTTCAGCAGGCAGCAGCACCTGTGTTTTGCGTCAAGCTGCATGCAATTGCTTAACACCACTGCTGCAGGACGCTGCGGCCAGCCAAACCATGCTAAATTGCCATGTTTGCGCACAACTTCTGTGTCGCTGCGCTTGTTACGCATGCATATTTGTAGCCTCGCAGCTGCTCTGTTCATCCTATCACCCATGGTGGTGCAACCACGTACCCCTGCCGCCATGTACACCCTGTAGTGCTGATCTCACTGTGATGCATGTGTGCATGCATGCAGGTGCTCGAGCGGCTGTCTACCTACCTGCCAGAAGAGCAGCGCAGCAGGCAGGCGCTGCTGGACCTGGCCCGCAGCCCGCAGTTCCAGCAGCAGCTGGCCACCTTCAGCGGGGCGCTGCAGACAGGGCAGCTGGACCTGGCGCAGTTTGGGCTGCAGGCACAGGTGCGCCTTGGGGCTGCTGCACTCACGTTGGTGCACGACGTGCGGGTGTGAGACTGCAGTGTCGGGCATAGGTAGGGCATTGCAGCCTTGGCAGCTGGGCCAGGCTCAGTCCGGGCTGCAGGCACGGGCATGAGTGGATGTGTTTTGTCGGGCAGCCTGACTGGTGTGCAGAGGCCTGGTGCTGTGTGGGGCCGGGTTGCTGCTGATGACCACAGGCCATGGCGTGCGGCTGCGATGCAGCCGCCGCGCGTCGGTCAAGGCTGCACCTGGCTGACGCGGTTGTTGCACTGCCTCCATTGTCTTGTTGCTGAATGTGCTCCTGCTGCTGCTGCTGCTGCTGCTGTCTTTGCAGGGCTTCACTGTTGCAGACTTTCTGAGGGCCATCCAGGATCTGGTCGAGAGGGAGCAGCAGCAGCAGCAGTAGCAGCAGCATGTTGGGAGTAGGTTTACTGGCAGGCAGTGGCAATTGAAAGGCTGGTGCCAGATGAGTGGCTGCGACTTTGCATCAACCTAGCATAGGCAGCCTCAGGTGACAGTTGCTGTCCATTCACCCCATGCCATCATCAACACCGAGTGGCCCGAGTGCTTCTGGAGTTCATGTTTGTGGGGTCTGAGCGTGACCTGGCGTATCAGCTCAAGAACTGTGGTTCAGCGCATGTATGTGCAAGCAGCTGCAGGATGGTTGGTGGGAATGGACAGTCATGAGCTGCTTGCTCCGTTCTTTTGTAGCATGGACTGCAGGTTCCATCAACCGCGGAGAGTACTTCTCTGTTGTTTTTGCGCAAGGATGGGGGCAGGGTACGACAGCACACCTGTATCACTGTCGCTTGCAGGCATGAGCTTTGGGTTTTTGGGGGTTCTTGCTGCTATCGGGGTGATGGTGGTAATGACCGCACATTTCTTAGTAAAAGAGCTCTCGCTTGCGTTAGCGGCGGACGCATGTTATGGGCAGCATAGGGAGGTTGCTGCTGTCAGGAACCTTAGCCTGACCAGCTGAACTCGCAAGTGCACAGCTGTCTTATATGTATGTGGTAGCAGAGCGCATGAAGTTTTTTGGCAGCTGCTCATGTAAAGCATTGAGTGTAAAGAATGGCAGCACGAGCTCCACACGTCAGTGGAGCCGGTGCGCAGCATGGCCACGTGGGCTGGACCACAGCACGCCCTGTTTCTATCGGCCAATCCTTATACAATCTTGTAATGGATGCAAGCTCAACTGCCCAGTGACAGCGTGAGCAAAAGTGTGTCACTGGACGTGCGGCACGTCACGTGCCAGCTGGTGTAACCAAAGGTGTGAGCGAGCTTCCCGACGAGTTTTGATCGCGTACTTTGATGGCGTACTTTGATGGCTCAAGGCGGTGATATATAGCTGGAGAGCATACACAGAAACAAACCAATATTATTGAACGCCTGATTCTACTGCAAACTTCAAAATACACAACAAGCAGCAGCAGTACCGTCCTCATCAAGATACCAACCGCTGTAGCTAGCTTGCTGTCTCTCCTGCCTCGTTAGAACCCGAACAAAAGCACAAAATGGGTTGCTTTACCGACGTCCTGTGTCTGCCCTTCAAGGTCGTGCGCGATGTATGTGACTGCTTCACAGTTATCCTCTGTTGCCCATGCCGCTGCTGCTGTGGCTGCCCATCCACCAGCGACGAGTGGGGCCCCGTGCGGTACGGCTGAACGCCACCGCTGCTCCAACGTTCAAGGAGATGCACAACCTATGTTCCGGCAATTGAGTAAGATCAGCCAGGTCAGGGCCATGCCGCAATCACCGCCAACCGGAGTTGTCAGCAGGGCTTTTCAGAGCACCCCAGGTCAGCTGCCAAGCAGCCGGTGACTGCCAACTGCAGCACGCCCAGGTTGTGGGGCCCAGCACGACTGCAGGCAGAATGCTGGCGTAGGCGTGATGAGTCACCAACAGTTGACCCAAGTTCCATGTCACCATGACAGTTCTGCAGTGAGTGCTGGGCAAGCATGTCTGAGGCTGAGAACTTTGCAGTTGTTACAAGCAGGGCTGTTTGTAGCAGCTGCCATAATGCAGGCCAATTGTTTCAGCAGCCCACAGCAGTCTCTGTTGCTGTGTAGATTTAAAAGCAGTGCATTATCCACTGAGTATTGCAGTGTGGTAGCTAGACGTGCTCCTGTTGACAGCGGTTGATTTTGTACTTTGTGCAGCGTCATTGCAGACAGGGAATTCCATTCAGCGGCGCTGGAACAGCGCAACGTTGCAACTGCAGCAACTGCAGAGAATTAAAATTGGCATGGTTTGTTACAACTTCATTGTCAGCCCAGTCAGATGTGTTTCACAGTCATGTGGGGACACAGCGAGCAGAGCAACATGCAATGGATCGCAGCCCTTGCAGCCATGCAGGGCACATTGACTGGCAGCAAAGTGGCTGTATGCCTCTGCTACATTGTGCTTCCCATTGCGTGCTGCAGCTTGTTGCGTGCCTTTAAGCCTGGACAAGGGTTGCGGCATGATGGTTTCAGCAGAACGCATGTCAAATTTGGCCATGGCCTTGGTGACTTGTCCGGGCCAACAGCTGTGAAGTTGATGGTCTATATGGTGGCTGTGAAAATTTTGTCAAGGGCACGCTTCAATGTTGCCCTAGAATTCATCCAGCTCATTGATTTTTGTGGTACCCGGGGCAGCAGTTCAGCCTAGCAAGGAGCTTGTTGCTGCTGCAAGTTTGACTGACAGTGTTGCTGTTGTGACAGAGCATCCACGACGATAAGAGTTGGACCCTGCCCATGTGTCAATGGGAATGGGTCGACCCGGGCCAATGGCGTGGATCTTGTGGGATAAATGGGTAACATGCTGATGATGAGACTTACGCATTCTGTCGGGTGAGGTTTGAGTAGATATGTGTACTCAATACAAGCAGCCTGCAGAATGTCATCACTGTCTGATAAGCAGCAGAACTGCAGGCCAGCAGGGAAGCAAGGCAAGGAAAAGCAGAGTCATCCAGCCTCCAATGCAAGGCTGCACACACATACGCATCACTGGCACCACCCACTGTACTGCTCTGCTGAATGCATTCATGAAACTCATCACTGCCGATGGGCGCTGTAACCTGTTCATGCCATGGTTCCGCCTTGGCCAGCTGCACCAGTGGTAAAGTCTTGAGCAAGAAACTGTAACGAGCCGCAACAGGTGCATTGGACATGTAAGCTGTGACTCTAGACAGCTTGCCTGCGTGAAAGTTGACAGCACAGTGGGTGATGCCAACGCAGCTGCACATGTCTGCCCTGGTCAGCTGCAGCACTGATAGCAAGCCGCAACAGGTGCATCGGACATCTGAGCTGACTGCAGTGTAGTTGAACAGCAAACCAGCAGCTGTACATTGCCCCTGCAGGGGCTCACCTGAGCGAAGGACCCATGAGTTGTTGTTCTTTCCAACCCTGCGAGCGATTGTGTGCAATGTGCATTCAGTCCATCCACTTCAAGAGACCTTGAGCAGACTGCTCTGGGTCCAGCACTGCTGCAAATCTGCGCACCTCATCATCTAAAAGCCTATCGGCGATTGCATTGTTTGACCGCAGTACAGCCACCCGTGTCATGTAGGGCAACAGTTACGTGTTACCCACCGACCCCCTCATGCGACACTGCGCATGCAAGCAACGCTGGCTGCACCCACTGTAAAATGCTGTAGCTGCATGCACACTGGTGCTGCTGTGAGAGCCTATTAAGCCGCTGCGGGGGGCAACAGCCCTTCCGCGTCTAGGAAGCAAAAGGCAAGCGGTAGGCCTGGTATCATACATCCCCAATCACATTATGAAGCAGAAGTTCAGCGGACAAACATAAAGTAGTGTCCACAATCAAACCAGATCCACAGTCCAAAGTTACAGACATGCATGTTTGCACACAGGCTACAAGTCAACCACAACACACCTACAAGCGAGTTCTTTTTATTCTACAATGTAGTAAGTTTTGTAGACATGTTGTAGAAGTTGCTGCTAGTGGGAGTGATGTGCGTTCAGTACATCATGTGACTGCATGCAACGCCCTGAACCCCTGTGTTCACAGGTTTGAGCCAGCTGAGCTGGTTGAAGACACAGCGGATAAAAAAACTTATCATATGAGCCTTGCTACTTGTCTAGGCAAACACACATATACTTCCGCGTGTGAAGCCCCCATTGAAGCTTTTTGTGCAACAGCTGCTGCTGCATTTCATCGCCGAGAAGTGGTACACGATGTGGTCGTGGTCGTTCCATAACTGGGATTAATCTGTTGTTTTGGTGACTTTCATGAGCGTAGTAGTTGACAATGCTGCATCAACGGCTGGCCTGGCCGGGTCGTCCCTGGCAGCAAGCCCGCCCGTTCTGGCCATGTGCACACGCATTCGCACGGCACCCTGCAAAGTCAGCATCTCCAAAGCTAGCTGAACATTTGTCGCAGAGCGCTGACGTGTATGGACAGTTAGCACAGGCAGCTGGCGCCACAGTAGCAGCAGCAGTAGGGACAACTCAACTTGGCAGGGGCCTGATCGTGAGCAGGGACATCCCTTCTTCCAGGGAGCCGCTGGTTTCAGTGCCGGTGCAAAATGCTCTTATCATAGCAGACGACCCAGTCGGGTCAATCAGCATCTACAGCGACAGAGCACACAGGACATGGCAGGAGGCAAACGGAGAGCTGCCAGAGCTGCTGCTGGAGTTCCTGCAAGGTGGCAGCAGCGTGTACAGCATGCTGCCTGACATCTTCGGCTCACAGCAATACATCCTGCAAGCAAAGTTTGGCACCATGCAATTGCAGACACAATCCACTAGTAACCTGCCCAACAGGTGTCCTGCAAGCAAACTTCATTCGCCACTCTGCACCGCTACCCTGCAGGTGATGCGCGCTGGGACATTCGCATGGCGGCTTGGCTGCTGTATGTGAAGCAGCTGGCAGCACAGCAGGACAGCCTGCCGCTGTGGCGCGCCTATCTGGCACTGCTGCCGCAGGAGCAGGACATCTGCTGCCTGTTGAACTACAACAGATGGGAGGCAGCACAGCTGCAGCTGCCAGAACTAGTGGTGAGGGGCTTTCCTGCTGGCCCAGTCGTGGGTAGTGTTCCGCAGATTGTGTGCTTCCTGCCGGACTGTCACAGCAAGGCGGCAGCAGGCGTGCAGCTGCCAGGGCTTGTAGCGGCAGCCTTGGCTGCGCCAGCTTAGCGTGTACACACATAGCAGCAGCTGCCAGGATGACCTGCAAAGTACAACAATCACAAAGCACGCGGTACCTGTCGCGAGGGTCGCCAACTGTGTGTTTTACAAAGCATCTGTGTCCTGCAAATGTGCTTCTGTAGGCCAAGGCAGCAGCACTAGCCTTGCATTGCTGCCTCAGCCTGCAACGCAGCAGCACCTAGGCAGTGCAATTGCGAAGAGGGGGTGAGCGGGGCATGCTGTCTCGTGAGTGCCATGCAGTCGTTGATGGTGGGCGGCCCTGCTCACCTTTTCTTTGCACCACCTGTACTGCCATTGTACTGCTGTCCAGGCTGAGGCGGCAGTACAAGCTGACTGGGCAGCCTACTTGCATGGAAAGTACCTGCACTGCAAGAGTGGCAGCCTGGGGCCGCTTGCGCTCAGCAGCAGCCTCGCAGAGAGCTTATGGGCGATCAGCATGGTGCGCAGCAGGACGTTCTCAGGTGCGGGGACCCCTGCGGGTGCGCTGTTGCGCCTGCCAGCAGGTGATGCCAGCACAATCAGTCAAGGTACAGGGCTCGTTGGCTGTCAGCATGATGCGCAGCAAGGTGTTCTCAGGTGTGGGCGCACTACAACAGTGGTCCACAGGGTGCGGTGCTGCGGGTGATGAGGATGTTGGGTTGACAGTTGTGGCGAGGGCACGGCTGCAGCAACCTAGTCCTTGGCGCATGACAAACCACGTTGGAATTGACAGGAGACGCATCTGGTGGCCTGGCTGGTGTGTGCTTCATATGTTCATCAATCATCTCATGCCCCTGCTGCTGCGGCTGCTCGCTGCTGCTGCTGCTGCTGCTGCTGCTGCTGCTGCTGCTGCTGCTGCTGCCTCTGCCCCTGCTGCTGCAGAGGACCTGGCTGGGGAGTGCCTCACCCTGATGGTGCCATATGCTGACCTGGCAAACCACAGCTTCGACAACAACAGCACGTTCTGCATGAGCAGGGACAGCAAGAGGTACAGCTGCGACCGAACTGCCGCTGCATGCTAGCGCGTGCTGTTACTTGGCTGACAGTCTCGACTCCACTGCATTGGGTGCGAGGCTGCGCAGGAGAGCCTGTTGTTCAGGACTGATCAAAACAGCAGGTGCCTGTGCGTTTGCATGGTTTGCAAGTGCTTCTGGTCGAGGCGGCAGGTGCTCGACCGTGCCAGCGCCGCCTCCTGCTGACCGACCCCTCCTGCTGCTGCTGCTGCTGCTGCTGCTGCTGTCAGCTTCCAGCTGCAGTCGCTGCGGCCGCTGTCTGCTGGAGACGAAGTCACAATCACGTACGGGGCCACCAAGCCCAACGCGGAGTGCTTGCGGGACTACGGGTTTGTAGTGCCCGGTGAGCAGGAGGCGGTACAACAAGGCAGTTGTGCACACATGCAGCTTGTGTCTGTGCGCCCTGTGTGGCACTTGGAACAGGCGCATCAAATCAGTACAGCACTGCTCAGCACAGTGTGCGGCATGATACAGCACAGCACAGCACACATTACTGTGCCGCTTCCCGACCGAACAGTTTGCGCCGCATGTGGTGACTTCTGGGCTGCAGTGGCTGGGCAGTCACAGGAGGCACAGGGTGGCAGCTGCTGCTGAGCTGTGGTACGGTTGACGCACCCAGAAGCAACAGTCACAGCTCCAACGGCTTGTTGCTCTGGACATGCAAAAGGCGCTTTAAGCTGCCTGCCTCCACTCATAAAAGATCCGACGGCTTCTGGCGTGTTCTGTTGCCTGTGAAGTCGTCAACCACCAGCCCATTCATGCTGCGTGCATGTGCTGCCGCATCCAGGCAACCCCTTTGACCGTGTGCAGTTCACCAGCAGCAGCGCAGCAAGCAGCAGCAGCAGCAGCAGCAGCAGCAGCAGCAGCAGCAGTAGCAGCTCCTTGGATGAGCAGGATCCTCTGCCTGGGCTCAATCCGGTGTCGCTGCTGCAGGTGGGTGAGCCCTGTTGTGCGAAAGGCAGCGTGACCGGATAAACGCTAAACTGTCAGGAGTTTAGCGTTTAGCGTAGTTTAGCGTCGCGTTTAGCGATGGCTCTCTGGACCGCTATACACCTGCTAAACTCAGAACCCTGCCAGTGTAAACCCGACATTTGCTTTATACACTGTATATATAATATACAGCTGCGATCGCCCTGTTAGTTATCTTAAAGCTTTTAATAATGGATATTTGATGTTGCAGCGCGGAACCACAGGCCAAAACGCTCAAATCGCCATAAAAGCCAGATACCAGGCGCCGAACTCATTATGCGCAAGTTTGGAGTTCTGTAGCGGCCGTTGATTATCGCGTGGCCAGAACGTTTGCTTAGTTCAAGATGTCAAATGCTGCCATTGCTCAAGGAACCCTTGATGCCGACATCATAGAGCAGCAGACTGCTGCTAACCCAGCGACTGTCGCATGGGTTGGTTCCACAGCAAGCAGCGCAATTAGCTGGGTGCAGCCACGAATGAGATGGAGACAACAATCAAGATGCACTGGGAGCAGTTTGACAAGCCCAAGATCAGCAGCACCCAGCAGGCCCAGCGTGACAAGTTCGATGCATCAGTGGCTAGCAGCGTGGCAGGGACTGCCATGTCAGCAGGGGCACAGCTGCCAGATGGGCTGCTTGCACACGTGGCAGCCAACCGAGCTGCAGTTGCGGCAGCTGACAGTGCAGATGTAGGCGGCAGTGCGGACGGTGAGGAGGCAGTCACTGCTGGAGAGCTGGGTGCTGAGCTCAGCAGGCTGCGTGACGCCCTCACGCCACCTGGTGGGCACCGCACCTGGACTGAAGCTGTGCATGATGCGCTTGGGGGCTGGGACCTCAGCAGCGACCTGCTCAGCAGCAGCTACAGAGAGGCCATTCAAGCCCCCGTGGTGGAGGTGCGGGCGCCCACCACAGGACACTTCAACGTGCAGGACGTTGTGCAGCAGCAACAGCTGATCCTGCAGCAGCAGCTGCTGCAGCAGGCGCTGCAGCAGGCGCTGCAGCAGGCGCTGCAGCAGGCGCTGCAGCAGGCGCTGCAGCAGGCGCTGCAGCAGGCGCTGCAGCAGCAGATAGCAGCGGGACTTGCATACCAGCAGCCCCAAACACTGCGGGCTGCAGCGACAGCTGCACCAGCAGCCGCATGTGTTGTAGCAGGGCAGTTAGATGGGTGCACAGCTGCAGCAGCAGCAGGGTGATGTGATGGCGGCACCTGTGTGCCATACCAGCAGCTAGATGATCCACAGCAGCAGATGGTCAATAGTTTTTGTGTTGGGTCTGGAGGGTAGCGTGGCTCAGGCACCCCAGTGCGGTGTGCAACATTCAGAACAATCATGTAGTTGATTTAGGGCGTGTTTTTGAGCGGGAACGGTAACAAGTTATTGGTTTAGCGGGTTTAGCGAGTTTAGCGGAGTTTAGCGTCAGCAGTTTAGCGTGTCGCGGACCCCCAAGAGGTTTAGCCGGTCACGCTGGGCTGCCTGCATTGAAGCTGCAGCGCCTTTCAGCAGTGCTTGCAGCATCGCTGTGTGTATGGCTTGCCACAGGCATGCTTTCCTTCCTTCTCGCTTGCGTATGCAAAGTGTTTGCATGTGGTGTATTGCGCCAGCTCACTCGAGCATGGTACCGAGCCCCCGGCACCCGTTTGTCCTGGCTGCTCTTCCTTTCTTTGCTTCCCTGACGGTCTTCCCCGCTGCCTTGCCAGCTCTGTTGTCCTTGGGAATCCCTCTACCTGCAAACTGCTTGCTTCAAAATATACTTTGTAGTCGTACACCAGCTGCCGCCTGTGCAAATGGTTATGGGTCCTTACAGTGCCACATGAGCCTAGCCCAGCTGGCGCGCCGCTGCCTCCCCATGTGCCTGCAGGCTGTCACTCTCACAGGACATATGTCAGGAAGGGACAGGCTGCTGCTGCCTGTGTTTGTGCATATGCTTGTGAGCACTGTGCGCATCGCAGTCTGTGTAACCCTCACTTTGCATGTGCCTGCAGGCTGCCAGCTTCACAGGAGACTTGTCGGCAGGCGAGATACAGCCGTACAGCCACAGCACGCCACTGACAGCAGAGCAGCAGCTGCGCCTGGCACGCCGCAGGTCAGCACTGCTCTCAATGCCTGTAACGTGCGCACAGTCTGCTGCCATCGGCCAGGCCAACAGCAGCAGTGGGTTGGGAGGCGGGGGCCTGTTTGGCTGGATGGATGCTGCCACTCAACCTTGGACGGCTGCAGGCAGGCCCGACCCTGAGCCCTTGAAACCTAAGCAGGTGGGCACAGTGGCGTCCGACCTGCCGGTGATGCTTTCAGACTGTGATGCAGTGTGCGCGGGCAGCGTGTGTGCGGCACATCAGCAGGGGAGCAGTGTGCATGTCATCCAGGAGTGTGTTCCAGCCCCACAGCGGCACCATCCCTGCAGCTCTGCGGGGCTTTGGAAGCTGGCCCAGCGGCATGCTGCAGCTGTTGCTGCTTCTGCCACTGCTGCTCACGTATGGCAACCACAGGCTGTGCAACCGCAACACACAGCACATGTTTGCCGGTGGCCTGAACTGCGCGCTGAGGGCGACCCGCCGCGTCCAGGCGTGCACATGCCCGCCTCTGCTCTGCTGCAGGTGCCTCAGGAGCGCGCAGGAGTGCAACAGCTGCAGCAGCTGCTGCTCGCGCAGCTGGCACGCCTGCCAACGTCTGCTGCCAGCGATGAGGAGCTGCTCCAGCGTGCAGCAGAGCTAGCATCCAGCAGCAGCAGCAGCAGCAGCAAAGCTAGCAGTAGCAGCAGCAACAACAGCAGCAGCAACCTGAGTGTTGCAGTGGCGGAAAAGCTGCCACTCCTAGGCCAAGGGGTTCAACAGCAGCAGGAGAAGAATCAGTGGAAAGCTGATCCTGGAAGGCGTGTGAGCAGCACTGCAAGCCGAGCTGCAGTTGTGGATGCTGCAGCAGTGGCTGCTAGTCCCCGGCTGCAGACTGCAGTGCGGGCCCGCCTGGAGCAGAAGCTGCTGCTGAGGGAAGCTGTTGGTCTCCTGATCGTATATGACGAGTTCTTGGCAAAGAATTTCTGACAGCGGCTGACTCTGCTGCTCGAGGCCGAAGGCTCGCATTACTGTAACAGGCTGCAGCATTTATGCGCTGTATCACACGTGTAGGATTCTGCCACTGTATGCTTGTACATACTTGCTACGGATGCCACCAGCAGCTATTGTAGTTATGCTGAGGAGTACAGCTTCTGTACTGCCTGCTTCTGTGATCACCATAAGGGCTGATATCCGACTTAGACGCAACACAGTGTCACATGAAAAGCATCACAAACAGCAGTCAATCTGAGTGAAGGTTGCTTGCGAAAGCCCAGACTGGATTCACGCCAGACACCGCCGTTCTGTTACCTACTACGTATTACCTTTAAATACAAGCTACATTGGTGTCAGCGGTGACCACAGCAATAATTGAATGATGAGGACACGGTACAACACAGCATATGAACACAGCGTACCTTCCGTGAATTGACCGCTCAATCCAACTGCAGGCTGCTTGGTGCTGTGCGTTAAGCGTTCGTCCTGCAACCTGTACACACGACAACAACTCTCTCAGCAGATACAGCTGACTGGTACCGGCGCAGAACCCAAGAGGCTGCAGCTGGCCATGCTAGCCAGATCACTGCGCATAAAATGCACAGCAACACCATTTTGCTGGCAGCATTTAGGCCCTGCATGAGAAGGCCCACCATTTGTCACCCCGCACACCCAGCTGCCAGTGAAGAGTCAGCCACAGCAGGACCACACTTGCAGGAAACCTACAGGAGCCCTGCAGCCATCTGTATCCCCTGACTGGCTCATCCATCTGATGTGGGCAGCACATTGTTGCATCTCAACACTGCAAACAAGCATGGACGACCTGCAATCCATGTCAAGTATGTGAATGCAAGGTACATTAGTTTGGAGACGAATGGTGCGCCACGCAACCAGTGCAACGGGCAACACTATGTGCAAGCCATGCTGTGCTAAGTCGCCCATCGGCAAGATCATATGCTCTTCATACATACCGTAAGCAACCGGCCGCAACAAGCAAACTGCAAACAAACAGTTGGTCAACCTCGTTGTTGAACAAGGCAGGCTGTAATCCATGCGGGCAATGGTGAGTGTGGGTGTGCTGAGCACCAGAAAGCAGCCTGCCTGCTAGGCAGCCATGCACAGTCATGCATTGCCTCCTTGCAAGCACCAGTATCGCTGCAAGCAACGCAGCAACAATTGCTCCACAGGTGTGATGAACTGCATGATGTAGCTTAACAGATCTGGCAAGCGACCGCAGCGCAACGCTGCTGGCAAAACATTGCAACAACATTGCGAAACTGCTGGTACAGCAGCTGATCGCACCCCATACCAAGCTGTGGTCTGCTAACCCCGCCAGAACTCAGCAGCCAATGATGACCTGCAGTTGGGGGCAGCTGTGGTGCTTCCATGCGCAACCCTCCTTTCTACACACACATGGCATTGCCAGAACAGCGGTCAAAATGCAGGACCTTCACCTGTGGGAGTTTCCGCAGTACACAACAAACCCGGCGCAAGGCACCCCACTCACCCAGAAAAGTCTAAGAACACCTATAAACCTGCAAAACCGCACGCAAATGCCACCCCTAGCGACCAACAAATGAAGTGCCACTGTGCCATCTGTCAACCAATGACCAATGAGGCTGCTCCAAACCAAGCACAGCACAGAATCAAACTCTGCTCAAAGCACGCCTGTCTGCTGGCAAACCATCAACCCCGTGTGACCTGCTGTAGCAGCAACACAAGCCTTCACAAGTGCAACCTACCACAAATTGCTACAGTCCATCCCATACACCTCATCCCGCACACGCTCCTGGCAGCCATCACAGCTGGCTCCTGCCCTGCTGAGACCAGACGCTGCGCCTAAGATGAGCGCAAACAACTCACAGCTCGGTGCATGCCCCGTCACAAGGCCAGCACACGCAATTCAAGTGCAGCACACACACCAGGCATATGTGCAAAAGCAGCTGTCTCGTCTCAGGCCAGTCAGTGAGCATGACATGCCAAAGCTACACACCAAGGATTTTGCTTTGCTCATGCAGAAACATGAATGGCGGGCAGCGCAGTGCGCATGCACAGGCCAAACAGCCACCCGCAGCTCAGATGGGCATACCCCCATCATCATGTGTGACTGCTGAACCCGATACAATACTGCAACCAGGCACGAGTGGGACACTACATGGTGCTTGCTTAGCAACTGCGTGCAAACCATCATGTCACTGGTGTTGTTGGGTGTGCAAGCCATGCGACGGCTGATAACACCCCAAAAACCCTTCCCGACACTTGGGTAGGGTTGGAACCCCAGTGTAAACCACAATGGAAGCACCGCTGCAGCCTGGCTGATTGCCACAGGCATGGCTCTCAGGTGGTCCCAAACCGCATAAGTACGAGATTGCTACAGATTCAAACAGCCAGCCTGCTGCATGCATGGCGCAGGGCGCGCAGCAAACAACACATTGCCTCATAAACTGCATTGGTTTGTCAGCTGCACACGGATGTTGCGAGCACGCCAAAAACATACAAACAGCCAGCAGTTGTGTGTAAAATGGGAACCAGTGCAGAGTGCATGCTGAGCTCTGCTGGATGCTCACACCTGGCAATATTGGAACATGCCAGCAAGCAGCAGCAGCATTGAGTGAGAGTGTTGGGGTCGTCATCATTGTGCTGCTGACCTGGCTCCATCTGAGGCTCTAGCAGCGTCCCACCATAATGCACCAGCTATTTCCTTCAGCAGCATGTATGCCAGCTGCATGCTCTGCCGTATGCAACTGCACTAGCAACTACAGCCATGCAGCAAAGCCATTGCTCATGGCAGCTACGATGCAGAGCTGAATGTGCCTGCCTGGCTATACTGATTATAAACTACTAGCTGGGTTGAGCACAGCACTGCTTCAGCAATCATCACACATGAAGCAGTGTCTTGCATGCAGGTGCAGCTCACAATGTCAGTGACGTGCTTGCAACATCGGGAGTAACAGCACCTGCTAACTCAGTGGCACATTGTATGGGCCTGAGTGCCTAGCCTTGGCTAGCGTGCTAGGAAGCGTGCTAGGATGTGGGAATCCCTGGCACCGCGCTATGCCTCCTGACTCAGGATGCACACAACATGCAGGGTGCTGGCACAAGTGCAGGCTGCGGCCTTTTCAGGCACCTCAGCAGCACACAGCTTGTGTGTTGACAAATGATAGGCACACATGACCAATGCCAACTCCTGTGGCCATGATAAGGCCATGCGTGCATGCTGGCTCGTCACACACCTGATCTGCTGCAGCAGGCGGCCCATGTACAAAACCCAGCTACGAAGCTGTCAATTGCACATGGGTAGCATTCTGTAACATGCCGCAGGACCTTGATGGGTTGGTGCAGTAGCAAAAGTCCAGCAGCAGCAAGCTTACACACATACTCACATACACAACCCGGAGCCTAAGTAGCACAGCCTCGTAGACATTGCAAGAAGCGCCAAGTGACACAGCCGGTGTGACAGGGTGACACGGTGGAGTGACACCAGTGTCACCGGCAAGGGGCACGAGGAGTTGATGATGCTGACTCAGCTCAGCAAACTCAGCCAATATCAGGTATTTCGTGAGTAGCAATGCACAACCAGCGGCACAGTGCTCCACTGGTGCCAAAACACCCACTCACATACCACACAATGCACCTGCACATGCCCGTCACTCACACAGCACAGGGCTGCTCCCGCATAGTGGGGATAAACATACCGACCCAGTGAACACATGCACTTGCAAGCACAGCTGTGCGCTTCAATAAGCTAGCGAAGCGTGCAACCGTGGGATTATGCGCCCAGATGGGCCACATGAAAACACATCGTGCATAACAAGCGGTGCAGGGAGAAACACACAGCACAGTCTCAGGCTGTCACTCGCACGCTGTAGTATGTCTGACGCAGCATCAGTACAAAGCCAAGTCGCCAGTGTAAAACTACGTACAGTGCAACAGCCGAGATCACAGCGCTCAACACGTCCTGTCTATGGCAGCCGGCTCCGCAAGCAGCACGGTAATGATGGTGCTCTGCATCCATGCACGTGAGCCAGGCGGGGTGACCTCTCAGTCCTGGAGTGCTCAAGTTCCAAGTACTTCCACTGCATGCCTAGAGTCTGCAGCTGCTGTTCTGTGACGCTGCATCAGCCAGCTGCCAGCAGCCGGGACAGCAACGGCTGCGTCGGAAGCAGCTGATGCGACCTTCAGTGTATGCCGTTGCTGCAGCCACTGCCGCCATTGCTGATGCTGCTGCTGCCGCCATCACAGTTGCCCTCGCACGTGTAGCCAATCAGGACCGGCAGCTGCTGGGATGCCTTTGCTGGGTACTGCAGTCAGCAGCAACCATGCTGCGGAAGCTGCTGCTGCTGCACAGCAGTCATTCCTTCTGCTGCTGCACAGCATCCATTGCTGCTGCTTCTGCTTCACCGGAGGTTGTCTATAAGGGCATCACTGGTGCCAACCGCCGGCTGTATCAGCGCCACACTGCACGCCCAAGGGTCGCAGTACTTGACCGTCACTGCATACGGCCTCCCAAGCTGCAGTGCCATGCTCAGCGTCGCATGCAGCGCACACATGTACTCCATGGGCCGTGCAACCTCCTCTGCACTGTGCTGCGTTAGCTGCTGCAGTGTCGCAGCGTGCAGCGGAATGCCAAGCAGGACGTGTGCAAAGCCATAAGCTGCTGCTGCTATCCGACTCGGCTGCACAGGCAGCAGCTGGTATTCTAGCAGCGCTGCCTCGGACAAATAGCTGACCATGCAATACAGCTGATCAAGCTGCTCGCAGGACAACTGAGCTGCTGCTAGGCTGCCACCCAACCGCTGCATGATACAGTGCTTGAAGGCCTTGGAGGTGATGATGCTCGCCAGGCGGAAGTCAACTGCTGACAGTACCGCCTGCTCCAGCACTACAAGCAGCTGCTTTGCGGCAGGAACGGCGCCCAACGGCACTCCGTCCCTGCCCATGATCAGCTGCGAGAAGAAGCGGTTTGCAGGAATCTTGCACTGCTCATACTTGGTTGATGCCCACAGGCATGCTATGCCTATCGGCTGTAGCAGGTGCAGAGGTGCGGCTTGCACTGCCATGTAACGATCTAGCAGCGCAACCGCCAAGAACAGGCTGTCGTTGCTGAGCGCCAGACCTGCTGCTGCTGCCACCATGTTATCGACAACACTGGCGCGCTGACCTGCTGTAATGCCTGTGCTGGCCTGTGTGCTGCTTAGGTATGAGCAGCAGAACTGTGACTCGCCCTGCAAGCAGGTGCGCAACAGGGTGCAAGCAGAACCAGCATGGATCAGGGCCCCCAACAAACAAACGAGATGCAAAGGGTTAAAAAACCAGGAGGTTGTGTCCAAGCAACATGTTTGCCCCTACAAGTAAGACGTAATAACCATCCTGGTGCCTACTCCACAAAGTCAATGTCTTAGCTCAGCCAGGGCACACCGAAAGCAAGTACAAATGGGTGAGTCAGTCAGCTGATGCAACATACCTGCTGCTCGTACATACCAGCTTCATCCGTGGCATTGGCGTCAAGGTCTTTTCCTGACGATGGTGTTGAGGGCTGCGCAGGTAAGTCTGAATGGACAGAGAAGTCATGTGAACAGGGGAGAAGGCGGGTGGCAGCGCGGGCAACCCCGGACTGCTGGTTTTGCACAGCACGCACCTTCTACATGCTCGAGCCACAACTCAGCCTCCGTGGCGCTGCTGCTGCAGCTCATACAGTCCTGCGCACACAGACAGGCGCGGGTGTCATCATGGCACAAATTGTGATAGCATTGAATGTCCTCTTTCACCAGATCTAACTATTGCAATGTTGGCCGTCTTGACATAAAAGACAAGCGAGAACTAGAAAAGGCGTATCGCTTGCAGGTGCCTTTACCCCCGGGTGCCGATGGACAGATAAGCTTAAAGCTCCCGAGTGAATTCAACCGAAATGCTTACTCGACGCCTGTGGCTAGACCTGGGGCCCATGCACTCCATACGCTGCCGATCGCAGCACCACGCCTCTCCTGATTCCAGCTGCTTTGGCTGGCTATTGCGTACGTACATTTCGCTCTTGATAACATTGCAACATACTGCTGTTGATGATCTATGGTATCGTAGACGCGCGTGATAGGCTTCAAGAGTACATACAGCAGGACGGTACACAGGCCCTAGGGAGCCACCAGCTGGTGGTAATCTATGAGACCCATCCTGTGGTACATCAAACCAATATCAGACTGCTCGTACCAAGCCGGCAATAAGGGTGCTGCCTGTGCTCACCACCAGCATGTTGTGTCCCTAGTGTTAGTTCGTGTGACAGTAACGGCCCCGTCGCCTGCCGAACGTGATATAAGAACAATGTACAGCATTGGCAGCGTTGTGGCACAGCACATCTCTGCCGACATCATGAACATCTCTAACACGTACATTACGTACCAACATTTTCACGCACTTACACGCCGTCACCGGCCTGGAGCTTTCACCACAGTTTATATAAGCCAATATTTAACGGCCTGCCGCAAAGGTAAATGCGTACGCAACGCTCGTAATCACCGTAGCGTCGCCCCATCGGATTCAGGGGCTTGATCGTGAAGTAGCAGTTGAAAACTATGCACAATCATCATGTATGTATACATGTTGTCAGCTTGCTTTACTTGAATTGCCAGTGCCAGCCGGTGGTCAAACTTCAGCCGCAGGTGCAGGTGTGAGGAGCGCAATTCGACGTGAAGCTCGCTAAATATAACACCTCAAGCGCCCACGGTAGAAGCGCCGAGCTGCCGACAATATGATGCCTCCAGGGCCACCATAAGATAAGGGCGGTAATCTAAGCAAAACATCATATGTGCTACAGACTGCAGCTAGTCCCTGCATGCAGTACTAGTGCCCGCAGTACTCAGTAGTGCAGTGAGCCCAGGCACATGTTGTAAGGAATATGATAGTTGTAGCACTAGTATGTGAGATGAATGTTCCAGAAGGTTCTAGAAGTGTCCGGATGCGTATGCAGTGACTTTGGAGTTCTAGAATGATCCGGAAGGATCTGGAAGGGTCTAGAAGATTCCGGAGTGATGCAAGTTCTCGAAGGTTCTAATAATTGGAGGAAGTATCTAGAAGTGTCATTCTAGACAATTCCTAACATCCTACTACTAACAGGGTGTATCAGCGAAGGCTATATAAGGGGGTGCCTTGTGCACACTCCTCAAGCTTAAGGGAGGCATACTAGTAAAACAGTAGGACAACGCCTCCTCCCAGGAAGTATCTAGAGATGTTCGTGGAATGTAGATGATTTATAGATGATGTGTTGACATGTATATCGTATAGTAATGAACGGTATTGTATGGTGATGGTGATGATTGATTGTTGTGTTCAGCAGCTCCTCCATGTACGTGGGAGGGAACTCCATTGTGATTGGTAACTAACTGGATCTTTCTGGCATCAGCTATATCGTTCCAGAACTCCCCGGAAGGTTAGCCAGTCTATCAGCTTCTAGAATGAGACAGGTCGATCCTGTGCATACGGGTATACGTAGAGCCTAGGGGCATGCATGTCTGCATGCGCAGATGGAAAGAGTCGTGAGCCGGTTGCCTCTTTCCCTCGCACATGTGCATGTACAGGCACGTACTAGGCAGCACTATCGGCTCAGTAAGAACCCTCATAAACCTAGTTGCCGCAGCAACAGTACAGGTGGGCTTGCTGCCCAGCAATAAACCATTGAAACAAATCTGCAGGCATTTTTCACCAAGTATTACTTTTAAGTATTATTGACGTCAAGATATCAATGCCATGGAGCCCACCCCTCTAAAATAGGGCTGCAAAGCTGCACCAGCTTTGTCTGGACGTCACAGCAGCAGAAAGCGTGCTCAATGTTCAGCAATTGATAATTTAATCCTGTGCTTCGCCACACCACACCATGCAGAGCATATATTTTGCTTGGATTGTGCCAAGGTGTAAGATACTTGCTGGTCTGCCAGTGGATGTCATGCCGTGGCAATACGGGTTGACGTGGCAGCGCGTCTGCTACATCAATCTACTGTACACATCATCCCGGGGATCCTGATCAAGCTAGCAACCAGAGGTATCACATGTTACCATAAATTCATCATGATCAGTCCCGTATCATTCCCGAGGAGACTTGCGAGGACCCAAGGCCCCGCAAGCACAAGCGTACGCCATATTATGTCCTCAAACTGCGTGGAACCCAGCAGTCACTCAACACATTGACAGCTCACATCATCATCACATGCATCCTTGCACACCCTCAGATATGCTGTGTGCACTCATGATTTACCGGAGAAGTGCTAGCCAAGCGGATGCATGTAGAATGCTGTGCCAGCAGGCACTGCATGCAGAACACAATGGAAATCAGACACACCACGGCATGACACGGTGCACGTAAGCATGCAGTTGGTACGTACTGATTCATGAAGCCACTGTACACCACATTGAAGCGCCTAGATGCAGATGCACCCATACATAACGTCAAGGATGCCAGCATCGGCCAACTGGCAGGCACAACCTTCGGGGTGGCAACCAGCAACAGCAAACCACAACTCGTGCGGATGACCATCTCTGAACAATGCACTATATAGTGCATATTGGCTTCAATATAAGGTAAGACACCATAATGTAAGCAAAAGTCTACTGCTTTGCAATGCCATCCATTGCTGCTGCCTGGCAACAGCTGGTATGCTGCTTCCAGCACAGTGCCTGCCACCGACCTACAATTATACCAAGGCATGCTTGAGCAGCGCATGCCTTGGCGGCTAGCGCTGCAGCACAGCAGCGTAGCTTGCAACAGCCAACGACGACATATGTGACTGGCTTGTGAAAGTGTTGGAACATGGTAGCTGGTAGCTGGTAAACTCTGAACTGCTGTTTGCTTGACAATTCGGAAAGCAGCAACCTTGTTCCTTGAGAGGGAGCTGGGAAGTTCGCAGCGGTGCAGGCAACATACTCACAAGCCGGTGCCAGACCATCAAATTATAGGCTTCAACAACAGTGTGGGCTGCAGGCTGCAGCGCGTTATTTGCCCTCACAAACGGCATGCAGGTGCACACCTGGTCTTGCTTGCAGGATGCAAAAGGAATCCGAAACTGATCACGACACCCGCCGACAAAGCACACAAAGTTCTGCTCCACTACTCTCATAGAGCAGGAAATGGTGATCACCATGCAGGCATGTGATTGCCATGATGCAACGCGGTTTAAAATCAGCCCTTCGCATGCCTTGGAGGCTATCATTGCAGCTCCAAGCGCAACCAAGCCATGCTGCAGATGGCATGTTGAGGTACCTCGCTCTATGCTATGGCTGGCCAGCCACCGCTGCCTGTGCATCCATGGTACAGGCACAACCCCATATTGGAAGAAATGTTGCTGTTGTGCCAAAACCGTCAGTGACACAAACCCCCTTGCAGGCCGAAGCCAAGGTTTCACAGCAACCCCTGCAATGCCAGTAAACCTCACTCATGTGTGTCCGTGTTGTGTGCAGGTGCATGATGTGCACCACCGGGCCTCCCATCCAGTGCAGATCAGCAATCTGCGTGTGTGCAACATCTTACATGCCAATGCGTGCTGCTGCTGCTGCTGCTGATGATGATGATGACGATGGTGGTGCCGTAACATGTCATGCAACAGGCATGACACAGGCAAAAGAGACATACAACCAACTGTTGCATAGGCTGCGCAGCAGAACATGCAACAGGTGACCAAAAGGGGCAGCAGTGCGAGTGTTTGATCAAATCTCTATGCAGCCGTTCTGAGCGGAAAGGGCCTCTTTAAAAGTGCATGCACACTTGCGCCCCCAGCAAGCGACCGTCTCTACATTGCCAACACAACCAGTACCACTAACCAAAATATGCCAGTACCACCACCCAAAACGCCCCCAAATGCATTGTGGCACTGTTGCAAACCCGTTCCTGCAAGATGACGTGTTGCATGTAGGCATTTGCAGGCCAAGCTCTTGCTGGAGCACAGCTGTGCACATCACTGCACTTGCCTGCGGGAGCCTGCAGTTGGCGCAGAACCCCAGAAACTTTTCAATGCATCAGGGCCACTTGATACACAATGCCGCCGTAATACATGCATTGCTGACTGACTGCAGCAGGCGAGCAGAACAGCATGAGGTGATTGCGGCAAAATCAACACACGCTGTCACACTACAGAACATACTCCGGCCTTACAACAACAGAATGCACAAGAACAGTTCGCCTTCAAAACCAGCCCTGACTCAGTGCTGAGCACTTTGGTGCAGGACAGGCCAACCTTTATTGTTGGCGTAAGCCTGTGCATCAAGGGGTGTGCAAAGCACCAATCGGGCTGGTCGCTGCTGCTGCTGCTGACACCAACCCAACACATCAACAACACATGAGACGCGTTGAGTTAATACTCATTGTAGCAGTCTCCCGGACGGACCAACAGTCGTAGGGCTCTGGATATAAGCCCTCGTGTCAGTCTCGTGTTATGACGGCAACAGCTCCGCACACCGATGCCAGCAAATGTCTGGCGTGAGCAGCGTGCTGGATACCTCAGCATGACTTCCCACAACCATTCCAATGCCGACGACGCAAGCCACATGCTGAGTGCCACATGGATGAGCTCTTTTGTCTTGACTTCTACTACCACATGGTTGAGAGCGCAACTGAGATTTGCACGAGGCCCATCTCACCACGGCCGCTCAAAACAGCTCGTCAAACCATATGGTGACTGCTGGGAAATGCTGTTCTTGTGGCGATCCCTGCCATTGAACCGGTATCAGCCTGGCAACGCTCTGCTGAAAGCACACACACTCACACAACATGATTGTAAAAAAAGACTGTCACTTATCACTTGCCACAGCACAGCCAACGCACCAACATGCTGTGCAACATCAACGGAAGCAGCAGCATTGGTCGAGCACCATACGACAATCTGAGGAGCTTCATGCAACACCCATTCCTAATGCAGGCTGTTATTGGCGGCTCCCAACAACGCTACCCATCCCAGAACTCGAAGGCATATCAGCCCACCAAATGCTGAAGCCACAAGTACTCACTGCCCTGCCCTCTGCATGCAAAATATCTGGTGGCTGCATGCCTTCCAAACATGCTCATGACAAGTTCAACATTTGCTGATCCTCGAAAGACAAGAGCAAACATGATGCACAGAGATTAACAGACGCCAACATGTGACGCCTGCACCACCATTTGCTCTGACACTTGCACAAGCGCACCACACACAGATGTCTGGTGGGCCAACATGAACCTTTCATGCAGCACATAGCTGCCTCAAAGCCTTTGGTAGCGGTGCTGGCATCGCCACAAAGCACACCTTACATGCCAAGCAACACCACCATGCATGCATTTGACATGCATTTGATGCAGCAGCAGGCGTACCACCACTGACGCCACCATGGCAACCGAGTATTTTCTTCTCTGCTGTTTCAGCAGAACCGTGGTCAAGACAACCGATGCATTCTGTGTAGCCGTGCCAGGTTAGGGTGTGTCATGCATAGCTGTAGGCACAGCAGTAACAAATCAGTCTTAAACCAAGCGAGTCTTGGGAACCTGAAAGTTGTTGAAATTGCCAGTAGCATTGACAACTGATGATGACACCACGATTGAGGCGAACAAATCTTGCTGAGGAAAGCAGAGCCAGGCACGCATGGACACCAGAACAGACTGTGACCAATTATATGCAACAACGCCGTTGCAGCTACTGCCAGCTGCTGCAAAAGCGAACAAGGCCAGCACCCTCTGAAAACTGAATGAGACTTGATAGAACACTCAACCTCCTAAAACGGGTTCCATCCCTTCCCTCGTGGCATAGTGCAAAGACAGTTGGTCGTGATCGCCAGCCAACCTGTCTGTACCAAGCTGTTGAACGCACGCACGCGCCCCTTGCACGGGATGCACAGCGCTGTGTGCCGAGCACCTGTTGCGTCCTTATTTAAGCAAGGTCAGCATACCAGCCCTGCTGCGTTTGCATGCAAAGATATGGCAGAAACCGAAGCAAAACAGCAAGCAACAGCAAACCCAGGGATGAGTGTTGCCATTTGCATCTGCCTGTGAGGATGCTGTGGCAGCGGAAGTGCAGGTGAAGAGCCAAAGGTAGCAGGAGCCCACACACAACTGTGACACATTCATGCAGCTGACAGCAGCGCTGCGCTGCTGATGCACATGACAGCCAAGGTAACAACAGGCAGCGACGGCCGCTGTGCTGCTGCTGCATAGCGGCTGATGCCCGCAGCAGTACAGCTGTGTTGTCCTTGATCCTAACCACCAAGCACAGTGCGGTTTCTTGTATTGCTGTCTGCACAACTTGCACAGCGGTGCCCCCGTAGACGAAACGTGCAACGGTAATAAGGCAGCAGGAACATTGCCTGAAGTAACCAACGGCTAGTGCAGGAGTAAACTGCACACCACACGCTCAAGTGTTGCTGCAAAGAGCAATGCCGTACCACCTAACACAGCCACGCCAACCAAATCAACTGAGCTCCACACCCAGTGGGCTGATCAACCTGTCTGTACAACCAATGTCTGAAGCACAACTGCAAGCAGTGCATGCAGTACATACAGCATCAGCACAAGCAAGGTGTGTGCGAGAGTTGCACGCGGTACAAGTCACAGGCTGCTCATAGTACCCATGGTGACCTGCTGGGGCAGGCACGAGCAATCCAACCAATCCCAACCACAGCGGGACATGCCCCCACGCCACCCGACATGTTCACAGTGCAGGGTGACCTCATCACCAGCTTCGTGCTGTGCATGCAGACTTCACAGTGCAGTCTGTCAACTTCTTGTGGTGAAGATGGGCAGACGTATGCACCGACCGCAGTGTGGGTGGGACCTTCAACCAGTGCATGGCACTTCCGCGGTCAGCTTCTGCCGATGGCGCCGTATGCATCTGGCAGCACGGCAGCATACATGCGGACATCGTGTGCTTGGCACCGTGCAATGGTAATACTGTGCAGACTGTACACTGTAACTCTGGAGCCCCAAAACTGTGCAAAAAAGAGCCGGAAGCTGGTACGGGTCGACACAAACGAATTGCAGCACAACTGCCCATCCACACGCAGTGGGCAGACACACATGTCCTACACATGTATGTACACCAAAGTGCACAGACCAAGGATTGCTGCGCTAGATGAACGCAACAAACAACGGAACACCAACATAAGGTGCACCAGTATGCAAACAGCCCAAGTGAAGCAGTATCGTAGCCTTTCAAAACTCACAAATCGAGCCAGGTAAACATACAACTGCACATGAGTACCAATGCACACGGGACACGACACACATGACTGCATGGCAGGTGAGCTCAAGGGAAGCGCTGGCCCTGGGCAAGCGCTCACTATCAAGCGAGCGCCCACAAGTACTGCATACAAGACATACACCAGCGTACATTGCATAGCAACGTCATTTGCCAAGAAGTGCTGTAAAAGAACGGGTGACTGTACAAGCATGCATGCAAGAAAAGTTCACATCACAGTGCCCAGTTGCAACATGCACACATGCCTGTTCCTTGCATAGGCTACAGTGCAACAGCTTGCACGCACATTTGGAATAACACAAATAACACGCTACTGCACCAACCAACCATCAACCAACCAACCAACCAACCAGGCCGCATCAACATGCCTTGCAGCCAAAAGTGGCTTACATGGCAGGCAACAACAAACACTCATGTTCAGACACAAACAGCACCATACGCCCGCAACTTACTGATACACCTGCTGGGATCACGCTTGTGATGCAGCTGAATTTCCACAAGCGTTCACGCGGCAGCTCTCCATGCCGCAACAGCTCTCCATGCCACACATACGTGTCCATGGCAACCATGCTCAGCGCCAACAACACCAAAACACTGCCACTTGGCAAACAGCAGTTCAGCCTCCTGCCCATGCACCTGCAGCTTCTAACAGCATGCACGTAATGGCAGCACACGATACACACAATCTGCCCAATGCAGACCATGCACGTAATTGTTACGTTAGTGGCCGATCCATTTTTGTAAGGAGGCCAGCAGCCACTGCAGTATCAAACAAAAGCAACAACTGACAGCAGCTTATGCTGGCGTGGCTGCTTCAACAAATGCTCTGGGGGACTTTCTTCTTTGCGCTCTGGAAAGCAACCTGTCACCCCGTGACGGTGCAACACAGCAGCAGCTGAACAGCACATGCGTGTTGATCAGCTGTTCGCCGGGGAGTCGCAACAGGCTGCGCATGTACAGCAACACACAGCGCTGACACACACAATCCCAACACACTGCTGTGTGAAATGCCATACACTTGTTCTGTTTAACCACCAAACAACGCTAGCCAGCCATGGTTCACAAATTATTGTTCTGTTGTAACACACACAACATGCACTGCCGTTCCTCCTGCTAATTGCTCGCAGCAAAAGCAAACCAAGGTGAAAACAACAGCAACAAAACAACCATGTGGGACCTGTGCTTTGAGAAACGCGTAACAACGCGCGCACGCGCCTTGTGATGTGTGTTAGTGTGGTGTGCATGTGGTGCTACCCAGCCAGCTCCCGACCGCTCAGCAGAAACACACATAGCGATTGTTCGTGTTGGGTAGCAAAGACTTGCCCCCACCAGCAGCTGCTGCAACATGCTGCATCCATACATGACTTGTAACATTCATGCAGTTGGGCTGCAACCCTGCAAACTTCAGTCCCACTTCCCGCACCCCTGCAATGTCGCATGACACACCACACGTGCCGCGACACCACACCACAGACAAGCGCTGGCAACAGCACTTTGCCCGATGCTCCTGCCTGGAGAGGCATGCCTAGCAAACCCTGCCTGTTTCACCGATGCTGCTGCACAGCGTACAGCGCAGCACACGGCACACCACACCGAGCAGCACGCTCTGTCCTCTCTACTGCTGCTGCAGCTGCTGCCCGCCAGACTCTACCCTGTGAGCCACCATAGTCACTCGCGGGTCGTCCCTGCTGACGATGGGGGGCACGCCACACCCCACGCCGTACGCGTCATCGCCGCAGTACTTGCACGTCACTGCATACGGCCGGCCACCCTGCAGAGCCTGCCACAGGGAGCTGTGCAGCGCGAGAAGCACCTGCATCGGCTCAAGCAGCTCACTGGTGCGGTAGCCCGTCAGCTGTGCCAGCAAGGCATCATCCAGTGGAAGGCCCAGCAGCATGTGCGCCACTGCAAACGCAGCAGCAGCAACCTGCCGCGGCAGCAGCGGCAGCAGGCCGTACTCCAGCGTGGCTGCCTCGCACAGGAAGCTCACGCAGCAGTACAGCAGCTGACTGTACTGCCAAGCTTGTAGTGCTGCCGGCTGAAAAGATGACATCAGTGCTCGCATTATTGTGCGCTTGGTGTCAGCTACTGTTGGGATGAATGCTACGCGGTAGTCGAGTTGCTGCAGCACTGTCAGCTCAAGCTTGTTGAGCAGCTGCACGGCTCGCTCACTGCAGCCGGCAGGCTCCCCATCCAATGCACCAGCTTGCTGCTGCTGCTGCAAGCAGCTGCAGCGTTTATAGCCTGCAATGTTGGCAGCTTCCTGGCCGCCTGTCTGCTGCTGCTGCTGCTGCTTCTGCTGTTGCTGAGGCAGCAGCGCCAACATGGGCACTTCTGCCATACTGAACTGCACTTCGCTGCTGTCATTGCTGCTGCAGCTGATCCTGCTGCACGCCTCGCAGCAGACGCAGGCGCCAGCCTCTGCTGCTGCTGCTGCTGGTGGCAGGCGGGGCGTCAGCATCAGCTGCGAGAAGCATGCAGCTGACGGCACAGGGCAGCCCTCATATTTGCCTGCAATGCGCAAGCAAGCAATAGCTGTTGGCTGCAGTAGCTGCAGCTCGGTTGGCCTGACTGCCAAGAAGCGGTCAAGCAGTTCGACCGCCAGAAACAAGCTGTCGTTGTTAAGCCCTAGGCTTGTGGCTGCGGCCAGCATGTTGTCAATGACGCTAGCACGCTGGGTAGGGGATATGCCAGTGGCAGCCTGAGTACTGCTGAGGTATGTGCAGCAGAAGCCACGTGGCGCGCATGCCTGCTCCTGCTGCTGCTGCTGCTGCTGCTTGCATGCTGCTGCAGCGGCGCTGCAAATGAAAACCTACAAGCAACACAACAGATGTATGTCAGCGTATCGACTGCAACAAGTCCAATGCCGCAAGTTGCAAGGCACTGTGGAGCTCCCATGTTGGTGTTGGCGGCAAGCGGACCTGGCAGCCTGGCATGTGCTGTGCCAGAATGACATGCAGCTCCAGCTGCACACTGGTTCACCTGCTGGGGCTGCTGCGTATGTGAGGATTCCAGGAAGCGTTTGGCACACTGGGCACTCTCGTTTGCATTAAAGTGTAGGGAACCTGCGGCAACGGAGGCACGTGAGTTGTGGTGTCGCCTGCAGCTGGTGACACGCTTGAACAGATCGACACGCTGTACAGATCATCGACGTCGCGCACCATCGACGCTCCGTGTCACGTGACTACGCAGATCAGGACCCCAGAAGGTGGCGTGCCTGCCGTTGCAGACATCCCCCAGTGTATCCTGCAGTCGGCCAAGCAGGATAGCGTGTCAGCTGATGGCACGGCGCTTTTGAATCCAGCTGCTGCCTTTAGTTTCAAAGCATGCTCTGCTGATCCGCGCTGTGTCACCGACCGTGCCAGTAGTGGGCGACCTACAGCACCTGCAATCAGGCCCATAACAGCATGTACTCGGCCCAAGGGCTCACTTTTGCGACGTTGTCAACATGTTCCATCGCATCTGGCGTCTCACACGTCTCTGTGCACTCGAGGCTCTCGAGTATCGGCTGCATCCAGCCTCCAGCCCCTCTGTTCATACACGCAGTAGCACACAACTTAAAATTATGTTAACTATTCAGTTGTTGTCAACTACACAAACGCAGAAATGGCGACTTCTGTCCGCTACACGTTGCACCTGGCACTCAAATGAGATTAGCAGCCTTAGCTCGATCTTTACCCTGAAATATGTTTCTTTCTATCCACAAAGCGCAGATCGGGATACACACACTTAGGGTATGAAGCAGCTTTTGTCGGAGCGTTGATACTTGTTTCTTTTGGCGGGTTCTGCCTTGCTCGGTGGACTGGGGGTCCCTTGCGATGGGCGCAGCAGGGGAGTGTTCCCAAAACGAAAGATCCTTACAAGGATTGACAGAGAAGGTTACGCGGACAGTCAAGTAATGACATATCCTGCCTCACAGATTCCTGAGGCCTGCAGATATCGTCACACCGGGTTCCGTCGATGGCCAGATAATTGGAGCAGCACAAAAGCAAAGAATAAATCTAAGCCTCTTTGTCCAACTTAGCTGAGCGTGTTTCACTGTATACCATAAATACGAACCGCAGTCGTCAACTCGCAGTCATGACTGCGAGTTGTCGTCTTGATCAAGACGGGGTTGTTCACACTCAGTGGCATGCCAGTGGCCGATGGCTGACCACCAAGGCCTGTAGAACGCTACATACGCAAAGGTATCTCATTTTAACAGCATGGTGTTTTTGTTCGGGCGGTGGACAGCGATTACCCCTGTTGGATTGATCCCTTGTACACGTACGTGTACAGTGCACTGTACCTGTCAGGTATGCGGTGGCTGATGAACTGTGGCGACCTGACAACCCAAGTTGCCGCTGCACATTAGCCCAAATTTCAAATGATCGCATTCCATGAGCATGCCATGCTCTCCATGGAGACTGGCCAGTGGAGTCGAGGGGGTCGGGTACCGGTGACTCTCATAGCCTGTGCCGTTTTACACGTGTGCACTGCTGCTTGATATACAGTCATCCCTTTATAATTCAGCGGTAGTAGCGTTCGCGGATGGCTTGTTTTCTTGCATTAATTCCCCCTCTCTGTGTTCTCTGATATTTGCTAATGCGGGACAAACATTTCCGTCAATTTAATGATTCGTGAACTGCTGCTGTTTTTCGCAAATACGCTATGGCAGGCCGCCTATTTTAGCTGTTGTAGGCATCATATGCGCGTGGTGTATCGCCTTGGCCCCTACTGGAGTTTCCAAGCTGCACTGTGCTTAAATATACGTCAGCTGCAGCAGCCCCTATAGCTAGAACTTCTAGCTAGAACTTCTCCCGTGGGAGTTTACGGAGCCTTCCAGTAAAATTTGTTGTTCACGAAGCCTGTGCTACAACAGTTTCCTTCAGTTGGAAAATTCGCGACTGCATGGCCCATTTAATTTCCATTTTCGCAGTTAGTTGAAGGGTTGATACCGGTATTCCTGGCAAGCGGTATCCGATCATTCACGACAGCAGGAACTCTTAGCGATCCAGCGTTGGATGCCATCGGTGATTTCCAGAATGATCTGCTGTTCAAGTTGAGTGTGTATCATGGGGCAATTTAAGTGCTATTAAATGCAGATGCATCTGACTGGTGACGGCCGCCGACTGGTAGCAGCTACAGCTTCATGTATAGCAAGCTTGCCGTCTTTGCCCTTGCTCCCAAAAGGCGTAAAATGACTGAACCCGGGTCTTGTGTCACGTGTGCTACTCTCTCAAGGTGATGCCGTTCAAATGACAGGCGGAGTAAGCCACGTTATATCATTATGTAGTTTGCTGTTAACAGCAAAAAATAAGCAACGTTGCTTATTTGCAGTTTACTGTCTGGTGAACTACGCACGTCCCTGCGAGTAGCATTGTACTTACACCAGGCAGCAGCACTGTAGCCTAACTGAAAAAGCAAAGCAAGGAACAGCAGAGACCATGCCATGGTGCCGGCTGCTGAGGGGAGTGATATTTACAGGAGCACAGCCTCTTCAGGTTGACCACCACATTGTGCCCTCTTTGTCAAAGCCTGCAGATGCGCTGAGTCAACGGTTGCCTGCCACCACCATGTGCAGCAACTTGTTGATCTGCTCATCCCCGTGCAGCACCTGGGACTTCAACGCCCAAATTCGCTCCTTTGCTGCCTTGACTGCTGCTGCTTTGTCAGCAATCTGTGCTTCCAACCCTGACAGGTCCTGCGCCGCTTTGGTCTCCTCTGCAAGGCGCTCCTGGTACATTCGGCGCTCAGTGACCCAAAACCTGCAGCAGCAGCAGCAGCAGCAGCAGCAGTAGAGTCTCACTAGCGCATGCATGCGTGGAGCAGCTGTCCCCTACAGCACTGCGCCATATGCTGGTGATACCTAAAGGCCGCTTGCAGCAACTCCACCAGCCACCAACAATCCACACACAGCACAACCCCTCCTGCTGGCACCCACACCTGCCTGCCTGCTCCAAATTTTTAAACCATGCTTTGAGCAGTCGGGGTGCTGTCTGTGCGGGATGCAGTCTCGCTTGACAGGCAGCCAGCTCTGCGCCGCGCGACGCACCTGTACTCCTTGCTCATGCTGTCGACATCCTCATGCAGGAATTCCATGCTGCGCGCCAGCGGCAGCGCCACTTGGCACAGCTTCTGCACATTTTCTGCCAGTCCTGCAAGGTCTCCAGGCTTGCTGCCAGCGCTGCCACCTGTCGCCCCAGGCAGAGGCTTGGCCTGCCGCCGCAGGATGATGCCGGTGTTGCTGCCTGCCTGGTCCTCACCCGCACCCGCTGCTGCGTCAGCGCTCGCTTTCTGCAGATGCACAGGCCAGGATTGAACTTCAGGAGACATTTTGCTTGACTGCTTGTGCTGGTCAAGGCTCCTGCTGCCATGCCACGACAATTTCTTTATGCACACAGGCAAGGCTGTTGCAGCACTCAGACCTTGCACTGCACACACAGCAACCACATCCGCTGCTGCAAAGCCAGCATGGCATGTGCCTGACTTGCCTACCTGCAGCTGCTGCTCCGCGTCCAAAATGTCTCTGACCAGCACGCCCTTGGCACCCTCAGCAGCTGCGGCTGCACTGCCAGCCACCACGCCCGCCCTGGCGGCTGCGCCAAAGGCAGGCAGTGCCGCCATCGCCACATCCAGCCCCTCATCATTCCCATTATCTGAGCCGCCTGCAGCACTGCCACCCGCCCCACCGGCTGACCCTGCAGCTGCGCGTGTGCGTCTGCTGAGGCTGCTGGTCTCCTCAAAAATGGGGATCGGGCTGTGAGCTGTTCCTGCTGCTGCTCCTGCTGCTGCTGCTGCACCTGAGGCGGGCCTGTCAGGCTGGGACGCCAGGCGACCAGCTGAGCGGGCACCAGAGCCCGGCCTGGCACCAGGCTTGACAGCGCTGCGCTTCACACCAAAGAACAAAAAGCGGCCAGAATGCTTCACCGCAGTCTCTATCAAGTAACCAACGGGTTTACGCATGAAGATGGCAATGGTGGCGATGGCTGGTAGATTATCACCAGCGTAGTTCAAATCCATTTTAAATTGCAGGAGCAATGTAGCACCTGGTTTCCACTCCAAGATGACAGTGCTCTGTTGATGGAAAAGCAGCACATGCTGCTGCATATGCCGCCTGCACTGCCGACGCACCTGCTTGGTGACTGCACCCTAGGAGGCGCCTTCTTAGCTGACATGGGCCTGCTGCTACCGCTAGTAGCTGGCCGTGGCAGTTCAAGCTCGCCAAGCTGCAGCTGCTGCCGTGCAGGTGATGCCACCCCTGCACTGCTAGCTGCCTGGCTGCTGGGGTCCTGCAGGAGGGGAGGCTGCCGCCGGCTGCTGCTGCTGCTGCTCTTGGTAATCTGTGCTGGACTATTTGCAGCATCTGCGCATGGCACGCAGCAACCAGTATACCATGCATTTTGATGCTCCAAGTGCAACACTGGGAGACAGGGCTGCTGCTAATACGGCAGCCTTCTTGCGCAAGTCAACATCTGGTGCAACAGACACAGCACAGTGCATGTGTCGAACAAGCTCATCACAGTGGAGTTGGCAAACAAAAGCAGCACAGCTTGCCGCAACAGCATCACCAGCAGTGGCTTTCCTGTTGTACCACTGAAGCTGGGATTGCAGCACACAGCGCACCTGCAGGACCAGCAAGCACCTGCTGCGCTGGTTGCTGCATCTGTTCTAGCTGCTCTTTGTGAGCCGCCTCCCTAGATAACCGCCTGCTGGCTGGGCGCTCCTGCGCTGCTGCCTCTTGCTGCTGCTGCTGCTGCAGCTGGTGCTGGTGCAACTGCTGTTGGTGGTGCTCTACCTCTGCAACAACTTCTTTGTATGTGCGCCTGCACACAATATGAAGGCAAAGGCAAAGGATGAACTTGCACATCACAGCCACCGACAAACAAGTGCTGCCTTTAACACTGACCAGGCTGCTCATTCCATCGACCTGTGTGCTGCTTCAGGTTGAGAGTGTGTGTGCTGAAGCGGCTTGCCAACAATCACAACTCGCCTGTCTTCTGATGACTGGTGCGCCAACTGCTGCTGCTGACCGGCTGTGGACGGCTCCCTGCTCTGCTGGGTTGTGCTACCTGGCTGCTCGCCTCCTGCCAGCACCCTCTGTGACACAGTGAGATGACATGCTGAGTCAGACCGTAATCATGCAACAGGCGAGGTCAGCAGGTGTGCCGTCATGAATCTGTTTGTTGCTTGCTGCAGCATAGCTACACCTTCACTGTGTGCTGGACAGCAGCTTTCTTTTGACAGCGGCTTTCTTTTGAGACGCGCTCACTTGCACTGCGCTGGCTGCACTCCCCATGCGCGCTGCTGTGCCCAGCATCTGCAAGAAGAGGTTGGTGTTCTCTGGCTCCAGCCCTGCCACAATCTGCAGCAAACATGGCAGTGCAAGCAGTTTTGGTCCGCTGCTGGCAATCTTGCATCAGTGGTGTGCGGCAGGTGGACTTATCCTGCAAAGTCCTGGTGTCGTTCAGCTTGGGCAGTTGGGATGCAGTTGTGTGCACCAGGGGTGAAGATGCTAGGACCACTGACACGTATGCCACATGCGATTGTGGGATGGTTCTAATTAGCCAATAATGTTGACTGAAAGGCAACCGCCTCTGCTACTGCAGCAGGTGCTCCCTGCTGCTGGGGGATTGCCAGCAGGGGCCCACAGCCCAGGCTTCACACCTTCAGGGGCTTGGCAGGAACCGGTTCACCCAGTGCCATGCTGACAACTGCAGTGATCTTTGTGAGGTACGCAACCTTTCCCTCCTTGTCCTGCAAGCACACAGTGGTGCGCAAACAGTCAACACAGTCTTGTGAGTTGAGCCCAAATCATTACAAGCGCTCAGGAACCACGCGACTACTAGCTGAAAACCCTCCATCTGCACTACCAAACCTTACTGCAGGCACACCTGAATTGCATGCGCATCCAGCTCAGCACCAGAGAACAACCCAGGTGCGAAGCCCGTCTTTGCTTGGACCTGCATGCGCCAGCCAGCAGCATACCAGCTGTCGATCAGCAAACATTCTTGTACAACCTGGATTGCCTTCAGTATGAGTAGCTGTAAACTTACAGCAGATATAACATCATGCAGGAAGCGAAAGGGAGGCTTGCTCAGCAGCTTGTCTGTGAGTTTGGGCTTGTCCACCAGCGGGTCGATAGCTGACTGCAACACCTGCTGAGTCAACTTCCAGGACTGTTCCTCCGACATTTTGGATTGCGCTGCTGTGGATCAGCTTCAAACCGCAGTGACGTGGACAGATGGCTGACCAATTGTTGACCAGAACGCTACCGTATTCCACCAGCAGCATAATTAACATGTATTAAGATGTATTATGTTGAGCAAGAACGGAACCCTGAACTCAACTTGATGGGATTCCGAACAGGTGTGAGCGTTAGTGTGACTGTCAAATTACCAAATCATTGATGCAGCATCCAGCGGTGATACAGCAGGTTTAAAACCGTAGCAATTAGTATCGGCAGTGCATCTGCATAGCCCTTTAAAACAAAATTCTTGCAGAGCTGGTGTCCCTCAACAACACGCACATGTAGCCCCGAGAAGCCCACTTGTTGCCTGATTAATATGACGGGCCACACCTACGCCCTCAGCTACGATGAGCAGCAGCAGGCCAAAGCTCGCCTGCTGGCAGCAACACGTCTGCAGCGTTTGCTGCAGGTGCGCAGCCAGGACAGGCAGTTGGCGCGCACCAAGTCAAGGACTTTCCAGCAGCTGTGTGTCAGTTCTGCCCAGGCTTTGCAGGACCAGCTGGTGCAGCTGCTGACGCAGCAGCGCAATGCAGAGCTGGCAACGCTGCAGGAGCAGTATGAAGCAGCCCTTGCAGGGATGGCGTCAGCACAGCGTGAGGCCGCACTCAGCACACAGCAGCTGGAGCAGCAGCGCGAGGCCAGGCGGCTGCAGCACCTGCAGCGACAGCAGGAGGCGCAACAGCGATTTGCTGCTGCGCTTGCGCGCGTACAAAACGCTCGTGAAGCAGATCTGCAGGCAGTTTTGGTGAAGGTGCAGCGCAGGCAGAACATCATGCAGACACACAGGCAGCTTGCGAAGGAGTTTACAGAGCAACAGAAGCAGGCAGCAGCAGCAGAAGCGCAGCAACAGGCTGAAGTGAACTTGCAGGAGGAGCAGCGACGGCGGCAGAACCAAGTCAGCAGGATTGACTTCAGGTACAGCAGGCTGCACGAGATGGGTGTCCCGCAGCTGGTGACAAACAACAAGGACCTGCACGATGATGATGCAATGGATGCTGCCACACAGGCGCAGCATGAGGCTTCCAGGTGGGCCACTGACCACTTGCTGCCTGACAGCCATGGTGGTGCTGCTGTGCTCTACGTCATCGCCTGGTGTGCACGCAGTCAGGCAGCTTGCAGCTGCTTGTGCAGTCATGCTGTGCTGCACATACTCGTGCCTAACGTAACACCATCATCTGGCGTGCAATCTCTGCAGTTCTCTTCATCTGCAGTGACCATGCATGCATTTTGATTGTGACAACTGACGCTGTGAGCGTTTGTGAGTGGTAACTGCGCCAATGCGCTGCTGCTGCTGCCGCCGTTCCTTGCAGGACTGTGGAAGAGCAGGCCAGGCGGCAGCAGCAACAGCAGGAGAATGCCCGCAAAGCAGCAGATCGCGGCATCAGTGCCCAGATGCTGCTGCAGGCGGAGCGCAACAGGCAGCGCATGGAGCATGCTTTGCAGGAGATGGAGAGCAACGCGATCCAGCAGCGGCAGCAGGACCTGGCTGCAGGCAAAGCTAGTGCAGCACCATTGCTGCGCAAGTGGCAGCAGCAGCGGCGCAAGGCCCAGGCACGTAGGGCTTTTGAGCGCGATTTCTTGCCCGGGCCTGCAGCAGAGGCCAGGATGGAGCAGGGGCTGCCTAGCTTCCTCACTGCTGAGCTGCCACATGAGCAAGCCGCAGCAGCAGCGCAGGCTGGTGAGCAGGCACCTTCGCCGGCCCGGCAGGCTGCTGCTGCTGACCGCGCATTAAAGCTGGTGGCTGAACTGGAGCGTCAGCGTAAAGCAGAGGCGGCGGCAGCGTCTGCAGACGCGCGCGAGCAGCAGCGTCAGCAGCTGCAAAGACAACGACATCAGCAGCAACAGGCAGCTGCAGCAGCAACCAGGTCGTCAAGTGCAGCATCAAGCGAAGTGGAGGTACCAGTGCAAGTTGAAGACTTGATCACATACATTCCACATGCTAGCCAGACTGGTACATCTGTCTCCACTTCAGCAGTCGCAGCAGCAGAAAGGGAGGCAGCCGCAGCAATTGCAGCCGCTGATGCCGCCGAAGCTGCAGTACAAGGCAGTGACGTGACATCCAGCCGCGCTAGCACAGAGCTTGAGCCATCATCAGCAACAGCAGCAGCCCTTCTGGCAGCTGGCTCGCCTTCTGCCTCTGTAGAGGGGACTTCCCAAGCAGAACAGCCGCATGCTGCAGCGTCAGCAGCAGCGCCAGCGCAGAGCAAGCACAACAGCGAGAGCAGCAGCAGCAGCAGCAGCGCAGCAGCCAGGACTCATTGGCTGCCATCATGCAGGCAGCGGATGAGGTGCTACGGCAGCTGCCAGCAGAGATGCAAGCGGCCGCTGCTGCACGCGCGGCAGCTGCAGCTGGCCCTGTGCTGCCTCGACCAGCAAGAGCATCGCCGACACGGGTGGCAGCTGCAGCTCCCATCGCTCCTGCAGCAGTGGCAGCGCCACAGCCAGCAGACAGCAGCGGCAGTGAGGGTGCCAGCAGCCATGGCAGGGCCAGCATGGTTGACAGCTCCACTGACACTGCTGCCATCCTGCAAGAGCTGCAAGCACTGCAGCAGGAGTTGGGTGTGCAGGTGGGGGTGGCAAGCCTACAGCTGCCTGCCTCAAAAGTAGCCGTCAGTGGCTCCCGGCTGCCCAACAGCTGCCGCTGGACTTTCATGCCTGCCTGCCTTCAGTGCACGTGTAAGACACGTTGTCAGCTGACGCAGCCTCACTCGCCATGTTGCGTGCAACAGTGCAACACAGCGCATCGTGTGCTACGGTCACTGGTGCCATGCAGGTGCTGGGCTCATCGACATTCAGCAGTGACCTGCAGCGCCTGGCGGAGTTTGACCGGCAGGTAGATCACGTGCTGCAGCAGCAGCAGGAGCAACCCTCGGCCTCTAGGCCTGCCACAACAGCCATGCCTGCACAAGCACCAGCAGCAGCAGCACCAGCAGCACCAGCAGCAGCGCCTGCTGCAGCGCCTGCTGCTGAAGCGCTGCAGCCAGCAGCTGCTGCACGTGCTGGCCCGCCGCAGCACGCGCCACGCCAGCGGCAGGCGGCGGTGCCTGCAGCGCCTGCTGCTGCTGCTGACCTGGCGGCGCTGGGTGTGAGCTCAAGCCTGGAGGCAGACCCGGGCAGGAATGATCTGGAGGTGAGGCAGCTTGTGTGCTGTGTGTCACCCTGTTCGCTGGTGCAGTGCATGCTGTGGTCACTGATCCCAGCTGCATCTGCAGGTATCGTAGCTGTGCATGCCATTTGCTGCAGACTGCACTCTGCCTGTGTCAGGCAACTCCTCACCTCCTTTCCGTTTGGACTGCACAGGCGTTGATCGAGCGCATCCTTGCCCCAGGCTACCCCAGCAGCTTACTGGAGCCTCTAGCAGGCCCACAGCCCTCCATCGACAGCCCAACACACCCTGCAGGCAGATCGGGCCGCAGGGCTGCTGCAGCAGCAGCACGCCAGCAGCAGCAGCACCAGCAGACCGCAGCAGCAGGGCGGCCAGGCCTGAGTCAGCAATGGGCATCTGCTGACCTGGCAGCAGGACTGCGAGAGGTGCAGCAGGAGCTTAAGCAGCTGGGCTTGCCAAGTGTCAGCCTGAGTAGTTTGAGCAGCAGCATCGGCACCGACAGCACGGCACAGCTGCTGCAGGAGCTAGGCGATCTGACGGCTGACCACCAGCAGCTGCTGCTGCAGCAGCATTTGGGCGGCTTGCTTGGCACCAGCAGCAGCAGCGAGACACTGCCCGCAACCGTGTTTGGTGCTGCTGGTGCTGGCAGGGGTGCTGGTGATGCAACTGTTGTGGGTTCCAGCCACGCACAGCTGCAGCGCCAGCTACAGCAACTGCAGCAGCAGCAGCTGCTGCAGTCTGGCGTGGCCAGCAGTTCAAGCACATCACTGCCCACTACACTTGCTGGGGCTGCAGCAGGAGGGGCAGCAGTGCAGCCAGGTGCAGCAGCGGCAGCAGCGACGCAAGGTGCACTGCTCGACATGAGCTGGAGCCTTTCCACGTCCACAGAGGGTGACGAGGAGCAGCTGCTGCAAAACCTGGCAACAGCAGCTGAACACCTGGCTGACCTGGGAACGGCAGCTCAACAGCAGCAGCAGCAGCAGGCGCAGCAGCAGCAGGGTGTTGCAGCTGCAGTACTCCCGGGCAGCTACCTCTCTAGCAGTGCAACCTCACTGCCATCAACCCTGTTCGTACAGCAGGGACCAGCTGCTGCTGGCACTGGAGCTACTGCTGCCGCAGCAGCAGCTGCACCGGCAGGGACGGCAGCAGCTGCCGACATTGCAACTACTGATGCTGTGTCTCTGCCGTCAACCCTTCGAGCACGGCTATCTGACACGGCCGCAGCTGCACTGGAAGCAGGACTATCACCAGCTGCGGCGGCAGAAGCAGCAGCAGCAGCAGCAGCAGCAGCTCCACGTGATCAGCAATACAGGTTGCTGCAGGAGCTCCTTTCTCTGCGCGACAGCAGCTCCACTGGCAGCCAAGCAGGTGACCTGGCAGCAGCAGGGCTGCGCAGCGTCAGCAGCATGGGCAGCAGCAGCATCAGCAGCATGGTTGATGAGGAGCTGGATCAGCTGCTGCAGCAGGCCCTGGCAGGCATGGGAGCAGCAGCTGTGGGTGCTGGTAGCGCTGCAGGGCTCCGCGCCAGTGCTGCTGCAAGCCAGCAGCACCAGCAGCAGCAGCAGGCAGCAGGGCTAACTGACCAGGCTCTGGAGAGTATGCTTGGGCTGGCTGGTATGGCGGCACAGGGTAGTGCTGCTCCTGCTGCTGGACTTGGTGGCAGCACAGCGTCCTTCTCTACTATGCTGCCCAGCACCATCATGGCACGGTTGCCAGCAGATGTGCAGGCTGCAGCAGCAGCTACTGCACGCTCTGGTGGTGACAGGGCTTTTGGCAGCAGCAGGGCCGTTGCAGCAGTTGCTCCCGCTGACAGCAGCAGCAGCAGCAGTGGCAGCAGCAGCAGCAGCAGCAGGAGTGCTAAGTCAGCTGCTGCTGCCAGGGCAGGGCATCGCATGTCACCTTCAAGCGCAGAGGCCAGCCAAGCCCTGCGCATGGCAAAGCAAAGCTCCAGAGAGCGAGCTGCAGCTGCTGCTGCTGCTGCTGGTGGTGGTGCGACTAGCAGTGTCAGCGGCATATCCCTCCCTAGTACCGTACAGCGGCAGCAGCACCAGCAGCAGCACTTTCCTGCAGGTGAGTCAACCATGTCAGGACTGACAACAGCTACACCCGTGGGTGTACCTGCAGCAGCGGCAGCAGGGTTGGAGGGGTTCATGCTGCCTCTACCCAGCAGCATCACAAGCGACACTTCGCTACCCAGCACATTGCTTCATGGCATGCAACAGCAGCACCTCCAGCACAGCAGGGATGGCAGAGCAGCAGCTGCAGGGGGTGCAGGGGGCGCGCCGTCAGGCTGGCAGCCTACCATCGGAAGCAGCAGCAGCAGCAGCTCCCTGATGCTGCAAGCGCAGGAGCAGGCTATGCAGCATGCAGCAGCAGGCAGCTCAAGTGGCAGCGGCACGGGCGGCAGCAGCAGTGTGTCGCTACCTAGCACGGTTGCAGGTCGTCCTGGCATGGCTCCTGCTGGTGATGCTGCTGACAAGGCATTGAACAGCAGCAGAGCTGGCAGCAGCAGCAGTGGAAGTGGAAGCGGCAGCTCGCGAGGCACGGCAGCACCTCAAGCAGCAACAGCAATAGCAGGTGTTGCTGCGAGTGCAGCTGAGCCGAGCGGTCAGCAGCAGCAGCAGAGTGCTGTACTTGGCTGGCTAGGCAGGGCTGGGCAAGTGCTGGATACAATTGAGGAGGAAGTCAGTGCAGCGGCAACAGGCAGTGCCTCACCTGTTGCTGCTGCTGCTGCAGCTGCTGCCTCTCATAGCACTGCTTCAGACGTTCTGCTACTGCCCAGGCAGCAGCAGCCACCACGACCGCTGCAGCAGCAGCAGCAGCAGCCATCACGCCCGCTGCAGCAGCAGCAGCAAGCTGGCACGGCTGCTGCTGGTTCCAGCAGAGCAGCAGCACTGCCCAGGCCCGGGCAGGCCAGCAGCAGCAGTGGTGGTGCAGGTGACTTTGCAGCAGCAGCAGCAGCAGCAGCGAGCCAAGATGACCTTCTAAGCAGCGACAGCTTCTCGGATGTGGTGTCAGGTCTTATGCATCACATCGACTCCACCTTGGCATCGCTTGCTGGTGCCAGTAGCGCTGGCAGCTTGTTGCTACCTGAGCCACATGCCGATGCATACGGCTACGCAGCAGAAGCTGCAGCAAGACAGGGGCCACCACCAGAAGGCGCCTACAGAGGTACACAGGTGACTGCCGCTGCTAGTGCCGCTGGCAGGGCTTCTGGTGGGGCTGCTGGTACTGCGTCCGGGCAGGAATTGCAGCCTGCCGGTCCCACATGCACCTCCAGCACAGCGCAGCTGCAGCAGCAGGCGTCTGCAGTCTCTCTGGGTAGCACCCAAGCTGGCAGCAGCAGCAGCAGCAGCATAGATGGTGCAGGGCAGGGTGCTGCAGCAGGGCTAGGGGGCCTCAGCCTCAGCATGAGTGGCGCTGGCAGCAGCACTGGCAGCAGCACCGAGCGGTACATACAGCAGGCGCTGGCTGGCCTGACTCCTCTGTCACCCAGCAGCAGCGGCTCTGACGCTGCTGTGGCAGACACGGGTACAAGCAGGCTGCGTACGGCAGCACCTGGGGCAGCAGCTCCAATTACTGTAGGGATTGGCGCAGCGTTGAGTGGGACAGCAGCAGCAGCAGCAGCAGCAGGGGGTTCTGGCGGTGCTGACCAAGCAGGCAGTAGTATGGCAGCTGCAGCTGCTGGTGCTGCCTCTGCAGCGCTGAGCAGGGCTGCAGAAGACGCCCAGCAGCCGCAGCAGCCTGGCGTTGAGAAGAGGCGAACTGCTTCCGTCACCGAGCTGCTGCTTGCGTCAGCAGGGACGTCATCTTCTGGAGATACAGAACAGCTGCTGAGCAGCTTCCTGGCTGCAGCATCCTCAGGCAGTATCAGCAATGGTGGCAGCAGCAGCAGCGGCCAGCAGCCGCGCATGATCCGTCCAGCAGCTGCTGCTGAGTCATCAGGCAGGCCAAGCGCCGCTGGAGCAGCAGCAGCAGCAGCTGAAGAAGATGAAGAAGATGAAGTCAGCGTCACCTCAAGGCTGCCACCACAGTCAAATGCTGCCAGGCTAACGGCTGGGGCGATGGGGGGATCAGCAGGTGGACTGGCAGGTGGTGGTATGTCTGCTGTCACACAATCTTCAGACTCAGCATGGCATGCGGGAGGTGCAGGAGGTGGCAGCCAACATGCACTGCTGCGGCAAGCTCAGCAGCTGCAGCAGCAGCTCGCAGCAACCGCTGCCAGTGCTGCTGCCAGTGCTGCGTCGCCAAGCTCTGGTAGCCTGAGCTCTCTCACTGAGCCATCGGGAGCTGCTAGCAGTGGCAGCAGCGGCAGTGTCACTGCTGCTGCTCCTCGTAGCAGTGGCATGCGCAGCCAGCAGCGGCATTTTGATGCAGCGGCAGCCTCTTCCGCAATAGATCCTGCAGTGGCTGGTGCACCAGGTGGCACCAGTTTGAGTGGGGGATATCTCAGCAGCAGCAGCAGCAGCAGCAGCAGCCTGTCACGGTGGCCAGTGGTCTGTCCGCGCTGCTTGCGGACATTCTGGCGGATGACCCTGAGCTGGCGGAGCAGGTCAGCTCACACAGCCTCACACGCGTGTGAAGGCGGGCGCGCCCCGGCAACAATCACCTTGGGTTACAGCCCATCGACGTCATTGCGATCGCAAAGGTCCCGAGCTGCCCAGCTGTCACACCGCTGTGCTCGCCCTGGCGCGGTCAGCTGGCGGGGACCATCGCCGCAGGCAGCTGGCAGCAACGAGGCCCTTCTTGTTGCAGCATGTCGTGGGGCCGATCTTGGCTTGGCTGCAGCGCAGCAGCGCTACCAGCAACATGCACAGCAGCTGTACAGCTGTACATGCAGGCACAGCAGCTGTAGGCTCTGCAGCTGCGGGCGCGGCAGCTGCAGCAGTAGCAAGTGCTGGCTGCTGCCACTGCTGCTGAGGTTGGACAGCTCTGCATTCCGTGCAATGCTGTCCATGCAGCTAACATCCAGGCACAGCATATTCAAGAGTTTGGTCTGCATTATCTGACAGGTGCATTGGCATTGCAGAGGTGGAGCAGCAGTGGGTGGATGACAAGAGAATGTACTGTACCATGCAATTCTCTGGTTGAAAGGGCAATGTTTGTCACTTTGACAGGCACACACCTATCAAGCCTCCTAACACGGCGACATCTGCTTGGTTGAACTAGAGCGCTCACCTACCAGATGATCTCGCAGCGGTAGCATGGTTGCTGTTGCTTCTGGGGCTGGCAGGGCTTGCTGCTCCACGCTGTTTCATCATGTTTTAACTTGCCTGAATCTGCCGCCAGTAAAGGTGCAATTAGCAAAATGATCGCATGGGTGGACCTCTTCTGCCTGCTGTTCAGCTGCAGTTGCCGGCATGGTGTGTGATTGTGCACTGAAGGGTTGGACCTCGATGGTGACCAGCAGTCCTGGCCAACGTCTAGCCACCGCAAAACTGCCTTGCATTCAAAGCAGTGTTTAATATGGTTGTTTTGAGCCACAAGGTGATGGGTCATTCGCAGTTGCGGTTGTCGCGCTGCCGTGTCAGCTGATCTGCCTGCAGGTTGGTAGGTCGCACGAAGTGTTGCCAAAGCACGTACACGTTATTGCTTAGTCCTTGGAGCAGCACACGGCGTGCATGTTTAATTCACTTACGTCAAGCCACGTTCAGCATATGTTGGTCACCTGTGCACGTGAAATGCTCGTGTCTAGCCTTGTGCAGCTCGGCGTAAACGGTTGCGTCTCAACAAGCATTGCATGCGTGCCACTGCGCTCTTGACTGCTCAATGACGGCTTATTTCACTTTCCTTTTGTTTATGGTGCTTCGGAGGAGGAAGCTGTAGAGGAGCTGCAGACCACGCAGCAGCCGTTAGCAGCAGGCACCGTGCCTTGCAGCAGTACCAAGAGGCTTGTCAAAGTCGCACTGCTAGGATCCGGGGCTTTTGCTGAGGTGAATGTTACTTTGGGATGAATTTCATGCTTGTGTCGCGCATGTCTGTCAGTGCAGCGTCACGCATGACGTACGTGCAACCAATGTGCTGTAGTACAAGGCATGTGCCCCACCATCGGACTGCCGCACTGATTGCTGTTCAGTGCACAGATTGTGCTGTAGCGGCACTCGCACACAGTCGTTCGTTGCTGTCGTGCAGGTGTATCGGGCGCGCCTGTATTGTGATGATGGCGGTTACATACATTACATTACATTACATGCTCCATTTTTTTATTACGTGCTCCATGTTACACTGAGGTGGCCTGCAAGCAGATCCGTGCAGGCGGTGAAGCCTTTGTTGATGTGGATGTCAGCGCGACAATCCTGCAGGCGCAGGCAGAGGCCTAGCTGCATGTGAGTACGTGGTGCCTGTGAGCACAGCACAGCCTGTGTGGCACACACTAGCCGGCAGTTGCAGGTCCAGCTTACGTGCACGTGCATTGCTGCTGCCAGATGCGCTACAACTGGCGGCGGGCAACACAGCAGGATAATCATAGCTAAGCTTGCTCTTGTGCAAGTGCTTGCCAAGCACCGTGACAGTGTGGCTCATCTTGGCCTGCAGCCGCTCTTAAGGAGCCCAGCCCATCCAGATTTTTGATAGCTGGCACCCACTGATTGACATGGCTGCTGCAGGCGTCAGCAACGCACCGCGGCTCGGCTGCACCCACCTCGGACACTAGTGTAGTACTGTCCACTGTGTACAACCTTTTCTGCTGCCATCCTGTCTTGGCTGGGTCGTTCCACTGACAGGGATCCTTTCAGCACCCCAACATCGTTAAGATGGAGGACACGCTGTTTGGGGACGAGCTGTGCATCATGCTGGAGTGGTGCCAAGGCGGCTCCCTGCGCCACGCGCTGAAGGGCTGCAGGCACGCTCACCTGGTGCAGCCGCAGCACCAGCAGCTCGTGCAGCAGCTGAAACACTGGCCAGCCAGACTGCAGCTGCTGTCCCAGGCCACAGAGGCAGTCAGCTACTTGCATGGCCTGGCAAATGGCGGTGTGCTGCACAACGACCTGCGAGCAGACACCCTGCTGCTGCAGCTGGGCGGCACAGCTGGAGCATGCACACTCAGGGTCGCGCCGGAGGTGCCGGCGCACACCAGCGAGGACGACGCCTGCGTGACCCTCCGCGCGGCGTCTGACGTCTACAGCCTGGCAGCACTGATGGTGGAGGTGCTGACGGCAGAGCTGGCGCACCGCCCGGAGCTGGATGACGAGTGCATGGAGAGCCCAGCCTACTGCAAGCTCGGGGAGCTGGTGAGCGGCCTGCAGCACCAGCTGCCAGGCTACAGCACCAAGCTTGCTGAGCAGCCCGGCGCCTGGTGGTTCACTGGCGGTTTGTCTGGGGAACTTCCTCAAGTTGAACTTGGCCAGCTGTGCCAAACCGTACATGGCAAAGAGCGTGCTTCATGGCCCATGACAGCTCAGCTTGTAGGACCCTGCCTGCATGACCAAACCTGGCGGAGATGTTGCATGCCCGCGACTGCCTTGCACCCTGCATGCTTGCAGCGTATACGCTGCATACAAATGTATGCTGACCCATCAAGCAACTCGAAGCTGGCAGTCAAGGCTGGGCAAGGGTGCAGTGCCCCAACTGAATACAGCATCATTTCGCACCACACCTTGCACTTGTCTGGCGAGTGATGCTGCACCTGCTTTTGCTGGAGTTCAACAACAATCTACTCAGCTGTGTGCAACTTCTGCTCACCCTGCTGCAGCTTTGCATGCTGAAGTTGCAAGAAGCAGCCAAAGCCGACAAGCCACGGCTGCTCAGCTTTCCTGCTGCTGCTGCTGCCAGGCTGGTGTGCCCGCAAGGCAGCGCAGAAGCTGCCGATCCACTGCGCGAGGTGTTTGAGGCATGCAGTAGTGTGCATGTGGTGACAACCCAGTTAGAAGAGCGCAAAGTTGCCCCATGCAGCAGCAGCGTCCTTCTGCTGCTGAAGTGGCGGCAGCCTTGGCACGCTGGCCTGCCTGCGAGCTGGCAGGGCTGCGAGCTGGCAACGAGCAGTTTGGCATTCAGCAGCAGCAGCAGCAGCAGCAGCAGCAGTATGATGTGCAGCGACAGCATGGTAGGCAGCAGCGGGATCAGCAGCTCCACCATGTCAACACGCACAAGCAGCAGCGCACTGCCAAAGTGCTGCACAGTGCACCAGCAGGCTCGCCTGCAACTGGCCTGAGCAGCAGCAGTACTTGTGGAACAGCAGGGACAGTAGCAGCTGCGACAAAGTGAGTGATTGAGTCAGCTCAACTGAACTGGCAGCAGGCTTGTTGGAGTGCTCAAAATTGTTGGGCTGTGCCAGCTTGTAATGTGTGTGCTCAGGGCTGCAGCTTCTCAAGATACTGGTACAGTGGTCCTTTGTTCCGCTCCGCACACCCTTACCTGTGCCCTGTGAGACATGGTAGTGGTACAGTGGTACAGTCGGAGGTGGTGCCCCTCTTGTGTGGTGGGATGTTGTTCAGCTACTGTTGCTGGTGCAGGCGGCTCCCAATTATGACAGCAGTGGCATCAAATGCTGCACAGGGGCTCAGGTTTTGAGGGATGCAAAGATGACGAGCAGTTTGTTATAAGTAGCTGTGTGTACATGTGCATGCGCAGGCTGATGTAAGCGCAAGCTGCGAGCATGGTGTTGTTGCGGCACTGACTGAGTTGATTGCCTTCTAATGCACACACGGTCCAGGTGTATATACGGCTACTACCTTACAGCACTGTACACAAGCCCAGTGTGTATGCAGACCATGTGCATGCGCTTGGCTGCGAGTTGGTGTACACACTTTACACATTGTACTGCATCCCTGCTCCAGGCAATGCTTTCAGAATATAATAGACCAAGCCTAATGGCATTGCTGCTATGGCTCAGATACACAATGCGGTTGATGGTGTTGTGTAGGTGGGCGATGCTCCTCTGCACACTGTGACAGTGATGGCGGTGCTCACATGCGTGCACCAGTGGGCAGCTGTACTGGTTCCTTGCCCATGTGGGTATGTGCAGTGGAGCTTGCGTTTGGTTGGGTTGTGGGCAGTTGAAGTGCTCTGCGTACCTTGAAAGGTGAATCAGGTTTCAGTGTCATATCCCCTTCTCCTGCTGCACTAGTGCTTGCAGTTGACTACGGTTATGCCGCGGCTGCAAAGCTTTGTGGATGTGGACGCCAAAGTAGTATTAAGTGCATTTGAGGGGTGTTTGTATCAGCAGTGGTTGGGATGCTCGCAGAATCCACGTGATGCCGTCACCGGGGCTGGAATTTACAGTACATATGAACGATGGTTTGCTGCTTGCTCGGGTGATAACTTGCAGTCTGTGCGTCCTGAGTCTTGGTGCCCCCAATATGTCTTGCAGACCGCTGGGCTCAATAGGGAGCATGTTGGTTCTCTGGCTCGTTTTCGACTTGGTGCCCATGATCTGCGTGTATGCACTGGTAGGTGGCACCGTCCGCCTTTGGTGCGGTCTGATCGGACATGCCAACGCCCTGGATGCCACTTGGGTCAGGTCGAGGACGAGTTTCACATGGTTTTTGAGTGTCCTTTGTACGCGCCAGTTCGCGAGCGTTTTGCTTGCCTTTTTGAACCATTTGGAGGTTTGTCGCATACGTGGGGTAGTATAGCCTCTTGTCAGCCAGGTGGTTCGCATATGATGACCTTTATGCGGCAACAACCTGCTCTTGTGGCTGCCTTCGTGCATTGTTGCTATTTGGTGCGCTGCCACCCGGAGGCGGACCCTGAGTCCTTCTTGTCTTCGGTTTCTGTCGCTCAAGCGATCGATGCAGCGGACGAATTTTTCTCTGCTGACTCTTCTGTTTGTTCTGATGACGATGATTTATTCTATGAGGTCTCCCCCCCCAATGAGCCTCTCGTTGGCTCCTGAATGGGGTTCCCACTCCTTGTTGGGTGGAGCATGTAATGTAATGTAATGTAATGCAATTGTATGCTACAGCTATCTCCTGCAAGTGTCTTACCTGCAGTCATGTTTTGTGTGGTAACCCGGGGTCCTTCCATAAGCCTCTGTAATAGCCTTCATGGCTCTGATTGCACTCTGAATGAGGGTAAAAATCCACTGCTATGGTGCAGCAACCTAGTTGATCAGCATGTTGCAGTGAACTCAACATCGACATCCCTACCAGGCAGCAGGTGCAATTGCAAGTTGTCAGGGCACCTGCAAGCTGTCAGTTCATAAGAGCGTATGGAAAAATTCTCAGACCTCCGTGCTGGCACGCTGTTGATCTTAATCCAGCCACAAGGTGCCAGTACGGGGATCTGAGAGTTGTTTTCTATTAATATATTATGTCGAACTTAATGTATTAACTTTATATCAAGTTCAACTGAAAGGCTTGCAAGCCTCAAGTAGTGCTGCTGATGTTTTCATGTAGTGCTATCATTAAAGAGGAATTTTGGTAAGGTCTTACATATGCATGTTTCGACATGGCGGTTAGTTCTGGAATTGTGAAAAACATGTACAGCTTCACGGCTCGAGTGCGGCGGTCAGGCTGCCCGGAAGTGCTTCAACAAACCCGTTCATACACCTGTTGCGTCCGAAGCCGCTTCGGCGAAGCGGTACATCTAAAAAGATCTGCAAATCATATTTCCTGCTACAGCGGAATGCACAGAGGTGAGGTTCCAGTGCGTGGTTACTGCGCGTCCCGTCAGGCAGGTACGGGTCAATAATCATGCTCAGCAGCTACGTGTAGACGTTGATGCTGAGCAAGGAACCTCTCAAATCCAGCTTGCCGGCGATAGTTATCCTCCGGCGACCGGTGGTTGCAGCTAGTCATGACTGATCAGTTAATCTTATTTGGTCCGACCAAGGCAATTGCCTTGGTTGCAACCACGGTGGGCGCCGCCTTACTAGTAGGAGTTGTCACCCGACGGCTCGATCAGAGGTAGCAGACTTTCGCTTTGAGAGGTTGCGGCGACCGGCCGTTGCCGTGCTCATACCGTGTCCTCTACATTGGCGTTCAGTCCTGCAGCATGGAATCGGAACCCAAAGGGCCACGTTTGCAGGTGGCAACAGAACAACAGCAACATGTAGATCCCGGCACACAGCGCTGCAGGCTCTCCAGCGTCACCTACACACGACATTGCAGAGCAAGCTGCGCAGCAGGTGCCGCCTGTAGCAGAAGCAGCAGGTGCTGCGCAGCTGCATGCAGGACTCAGCCCTGCCAGTGCAACGCAGCTTGGTGACATCCAACCAGCACTGTCATCGGCAGCTGCTGCTGTAGCAGTAGCACAAGTGCGGCCTGGACAAGATTCTTCATCCAGCAGCACGAACCCAACGGCTGCCGTGGTGAGTAGCGCTCTGCAGGCATGCAGCGTACACCTGCATTCTCAGTACCGGCCATGCCAGTGACCTTGCCTGCATCCGCACAGGAAGCTTTGGCGCAATGGAAGTGACTGCCTGCACAGCCTTCGGTGCTGCTGGCTTTATGGAACTTTGTCGGCGTGCATTGCAACTGTCCCACTGCTGTCTCCGCGCAGTGCCATGATGTCGCTGCAAGTCAATGCATCCTGACCTGTTGGCCTTGCCCTATGCCGTATACCGCAGGCGATGCAGCAGCCACATACCAAACCATGGCCATACGCTGCCTGGACAACCTGGCGCCTGGCGCAGAGCTTGCAAGCAGCAGCGGCAGCAGCCAGCAGGTGCTGCTGCTGAAGCTGCCGCGTCAGCAGCTGCAGGACCTGCCACAGCTGCAGCGGCTGGTGCAGCAGCCGGTCGCCCTCCGCCACCCCAACGTGCTGCGTGTGCATGAGCTGTTCCTTACGCAGCAGCACCTGGCGGTGGTGCTGGAGGGCTGCTCGCACCAGAACCTGCTGGAGAACCTGCAGCAGCGGCGGCAGCAGGGCAGGCAGCTGAGTGAAGCAGCTGCACACTGCCTGTTCCAGCAGGTGAGCGTTGCTTGCCTGCTGGGTATGGTAACGGCGCGTCATCAACAGCCTGCAATGATTGATGGCAGCGGCGCTGTCATGCGGCATATGAGACACACTGCTGAAAAAAGGCACAGCAGACGGTGCAAAACACAACTGGTCAGCTGTTGCTCTACATATTTTGCGGCTGTACATACATTGCATGGTGATGTCACTAGCAGCAGGTGTCACAGGTGGTTGCATTCACAGCAAGCCGGCGCTAAATGCAGCGGCAACTGACACGCTTGTGCACATCATGTAGTTCGTACACTGCAGCAGGCAGCTGCATCTGGTGTGGGCGGGTCACGAGCAGCATGGAACATCCGACGCGCTCTGTCGCCCTTGCAGTAGGCAGCGTCTGGTAATGCACGTGGCACATGTCCCATCATGCTGTCATGTTTGCGTTGCCGTGTCTACAGGTGGTGCTGGCAGTGGACTACTGCCACAGCCAAGGACTGAACGGCCTACCCATGCAGCACACACTGCTGCAGGTGAGCAGGCAGTTGCTCAGCTGCTCATGTCACATCAACTATAAACAACAGCTCCTTAGTGCGTTTGCGCATCAAGCTTGGTCTGTGCTAGCACACCTTGCACGTGTTACAGTAAGAGTGCCGCGTTGGCCTTGATGTGCCAATGAAATGGTGCATTGGCTGAGGCTGAAATCAATACCAGTGTTTTGGTCAGTTGGTGGTATGTCATTTGTGCGGCTCGTGTGGTCCCGTGTGGGCTGCAACGTATAAACGCGGCTGCAGGAGAGCGTAGGGCGACCGCCAATGCCAAAGGTGCCGTGTCCGCTGCTTGCTCTGGCACACAGCATCAGCAGCAGGGGTAGCGGCAGCAGCTGGCTCGGCAGCACAGCTTTGTGGGGCAGGTTTGAGGACATGCAGGGCTGCGGCATGCTGCTGCTGCACCTGCTCGGCGGCCAGATGGCTCCTGCAGCACCTGAAGCAGCGGCTCCGGCGGCAGCCAGCAGCAGCCGGGCGGTGCTGCAGCTCCCTAAAGGCCGCTCTGCTGGCTGCCAAGTGCTGCTGCAGCAGCTGCTGGCGCAGGGTCCGGCACATGTGCTGTGCAGCACACAGCGAGTCATGACCAGCACCTGGTGTCAGCAAGGCCTGCCGCCAAACTGGGCGCAGCTCAACCAGCAGGTTGATGCAAGCGTAGACCAGCTGTGCAGGCAGACAGATGCGCAGCTGGCCAGAAATGTTGCAGCCGTGCATGCCTGGCCTCTTGGGTTTGCAGTGCACCAGCAGCTCGCTGACCTGGCAGCTGCACAGCCTGGCTTGCTGGTGCAGCAGCAGCGAGTAGCTGCTGGCCTGGGAAGCAGCTGGTGCCACGTGTACGAGGCGCAGCATCTACACCAGGCAGAGGAACAGATGCAGCAGCTGCAGCTTGAGCAGCCGCCGCTGCTTGGTGAGCAGCCAGTGGTGTGGGTGTGCTGCCTGCCGGCATACCCTCGTAAACAGGCAGAGCAGGGGGTTGCAGCAGAGCAGCCCTTGCTGCCAACACAGCACCCTGTGCTGCTGCATTCTGGCAGGCAAGAGGCAGTGTGCTGCAAGCCGCCAACTTCAGTATTGCTGCTGGCCATCAGGCAGCTGCAAACAGCAGCAAACTCTGCTGGCAAACTTCTAGTGCCAGTCACTGGACTATGCCTGCAGCCGCCACTGCTGCTGCAGCAGGCACCTCCCTTGCTGCAGCTGCTGCAGGGTCCAATGCGGTGCTTACTGGCTGCATGGCTGCAGTTACAGCATCATTGCAGCAGCGGCATGCTGTGGCTTGGCACTGCTAACGATGAGGGAGGCAGCAGCAGCAGCGGCAAGGCCCAGCAGTGGGTGGCCGAGGCAGCGTGGGCATGCGCTGCAGCTGCTGTGCGATGTTGCAGCAGCGCTGGTGGAGCTGCACTCCTTGCAGCCGCCAATCGTTCATGGTGCTGTGCATGCAGGTGCAGTGCACCTGCTGTCAGGGCTTCAACCGCCTGCCTGTGAACAGCAAGCGCGGCATGACATGGCAGCAGACGATTCACAGCTGCTGCTGCTGCTGCTGCTGCTGCTGCAGCTGCAGCAGCAGCAGCAGCAGGTTGCGCAGCTCAGCTCGGTGGGGCCATGGAGGCGTGAAGTCAGCGGCTCAAGGACCCTGTGCCACCCACTGCTCACAGCACCTGAGGTGCTGCAGCAGGGTGCAGCACCCAGTGCAGCTGCTGATGTCTTCGGCCTTGGTGTAGTGATGCTGCAGCTGGCAGCCTACTGGGTGCCCTGTGACCACCCGGTCGGCAGCACTGAGCAGCTGAATGGCATAGAGAGCAGCTTGCAGCTGCTGGACCAGCATGGAACGCTGCTGGCAGCACTTGAGCAGCAGCAGCAGCAGCAGCAGCAGCAGCAGCAGCAGCAGCAGCAGCAGCAGCAGCAGCAGCAACAGCAAGCACAGTTCATGAGCTGGCAGCGGCAGCTGCCTGATGGCTACTGGGAGCTGTTGAACAGCTGCTGCGTGCCCAGTGCTGCTGCCAGGCCAAGTGTGGCTGAGGCGCTTGAGAAACTGCAAGTCCTGCTTGTCAACTTCAGTGTCAGCCAACAGCTTCGGCAGCAGCAACAGCAGCAGCAGCAGCAGCAGCAGCTGGATGTACAGGTTGAGTCTAAATGGTGTGAACAGACCGCGGATGAGGAGGAGGTCACTGGCAGGTCCTCGTGTTACTGAGAGGTCCTATCAAAGCCCACAAGCAGCTTGTTACTATACATCCAAGAGCAGCTGCATTGTGTGCAGGCATGCTGTGCAACCACTGTGCCCAGAGAGCTCAGGGGTTGCGTTGGCAGCCGCATCTGTTATGTGCTGCAGCTGGCCATGCAACGCCGCATGGTTGGCCTCCGCCACTGCACACGCCGCCACCACCGAATGCCTGCAGGGCCGCTGGACACCCCTCAGTAGCAGCTACCTCATCAACTACCCTCAAGCAAGACCGGTGTGAGTTCATCAAATAGCTGGGCAGAGGCAGCAGAGGACCCGTGGTGCTGGCATGCGACAACATCACGCGCGAGCAGGTGGGCGGCTGACGGTGCTGGCTGCTGTCGAGCGGTAGTCACACCTGTTGCAGCTGTCTAGTTGACGGCATGGCAAGTTTCTTGTGGTGCCGGGCTCAGGCATTGCGTGCACCAATGCTTTATCCATCACCAACACCGTTGCCTTCATCACTGCATTCACCAGTGTTTTAACAGTGCTTGCACCGTTGTCAATGTGGGGCTACATGTAAGCACTTCTTAACTTAGACACCGTTGTGCCGCCTGCTATGTTGTATGTGTGCAAGCAGGTGGCAGTACAAAGGATAGCGCGGGCGCACCTGCAGCAGCTGGGCGCAGGCTACTTACCGCGCGATATTCTCTGCCACAGTCAGCTGCGTGCCCCCCATGTGGTACAGGTGGGTTGCGCAACACTCACATTTTGCAGAAAAAACCGCACCAGCGCATCAATGAGATTGGCCGTCCGGCAGCCACGAAGTTTGTGGCACCCCTGCGTGCACGCACATGCTTCAGAGGCAGGGGCCGCAGGCAGCAAGTCGCTTGCTGGCCTGCTGTTATCAGCACCAAAGCCCCAATCACCAGATCACCCGCAGATAACATACCAACTGGAGCAGATTAGGCAGACCACATGTGGTGATTTGCATTCCAGCAGGTCACGACCAAACATGCAGATGGCCAGCAGGTCACGTCAGACCAGGCAGATCATCAGCAGATCGCATCTGAACAGGCACATCACCAGCAGATCAAGTTGGAACAGGCAGACCACCGGCAGATCACATGCAAACATGCAAGTCACGCGCTCATACTCACGCTGACTTTGGCTGCCGATTGTCTCCCAGCCATGAGGTGACAGGTCAAGCTCATGTGCGTCACAAACGCCGCCACAAAGCAGCTTTCGGATGCCACCTCTGTGCCGTCTGTTGGCTGCAACTGAGCAGCTCACACTGTTTTGGGATTCCCTGTCCTTGCCGCAGTTCCGTGAAGTGTTCGAGTCTGCCCACCACATCAACATCGTCATGGACTACGCCCGCGGCGGCAGCCTTTTTGACTATGTGCGGTCACGAGACAGGCTGAGTGAGCCTTTGGCAAGGTGAACAGCTGCTGCTGCCGCTGCTGCTGCTGCTGGTGTTGCTGCTGCCGCTGCGGTGGTTGAAATCAGCAGAGCCGTTTGTCGCAGCTGCTGCTTCACTAGGGACAGTTGCAGCAGTGGTGGGGCCGCACACATTGCAGCCTGTTCAGTATGAGCAGCAGATGCTGGCTGCAGGAGGCTGAACTGCTGCAAGCTCGCTGCATGTAAAGTTTTGTTGTTGCTCAACATGATTTAATTGCTGCTGCTGCTGCTGCTGCTGCTGCTGCTGCTGCTGCTGCTGCTGCTGCTGCTGCTGCTGCTGCTGCTGCTGCTGCTGCTGCTGCTGCTGCTGCTGCTGCTGCTGCTGCTGCTGCTGCTGCTGCTGCTGCTGCTGCTGCTGCTGCTGCTGCTGCTGCTGCTGCTGCTGCTGCTGCTGCTGCTGCTGCTGCTGCTGCTGTTCCTGTTCCTTTACTGCTGCTGGCGCAGGTGGATCTTGCAACAGCTGATGCTTGCGGTTGATTACTGCAACAGGAAGGGTGCAGCCGGACACACCATAACGCTGGAAAACATACTGCTGCAGGTGATCGGCCAGGCACAACTGCAATGCACACCTCCATTTGTAATATTTTTGTTACAGTACTGTGGTATTCCTGTGCACTGCGCAGGGTTATGGCATTGCTGCAGCAACACTGGCTCACACGTATGCAGGTGCGTGCCTGCCAATGGCTAGCACACCCCCCAACAACAAACTCTGGATGCTTGTTTGGCAGCAAAGTGACCCTCGTTGGTCCTGCAAAGATTAGAGCTAGCTGAGTATGTTGTGGCGTTGCAGTGCAGGCACCTGTGCATGGTGTACCATGCCTTGCTCGTCTGCTGCCCGTTCATTGCAACAGTCAAGCACGGCAACGCCGCTGCCATGGCAGCAGCTGCGAGTGAGGCTGCCAGCAGTGACCCTCGCTTCTGCTGCCGCTGCTGCTGCCCCCTAGGGCGCGGAACTGCAGGTGATACATCGCCGGCCTTGCCTGGTGGTGAAGATCTGCATTTTATATAATGAGAAGCACGACAAGGGAGCAGTGACACGCAGCAAACCGGTGAGCAGCAGCAGTTACCTGTGGCTGTATGGCTTATGGTAGTGTCAGCGCCCACGCCAACACATGCAGCTGGCAGCATGCACTACTACGCACACAGGTCGCTCCCAACAAACAGAATACTCATGCACACCATAGTACCGCCACTGGCGTGCCTGCTCAAAAAAACTCAGCGAGCAGCCGGCACATTGTCGCGCGCCCCTCCCCAAGGTCCCGCAGGCAGCCTGGGGGTTTGCTCCAGTCACAAGAGCAGCGCTGCTAGCCTCGCAGTGCAGCTAGCAGTGAAGCACTGCCTCTATCTTCAGATGTGGTGTGTCGGATTGTTGCCTTTGTGTTACATCTGCAAACGTGGCTACTGCTGCTGCTGCTGCCATAGCCACTGCTGCCGCTGCTGCTGCTGCTGCTGCTGCTGCTGTCAGGGCGCGCTACAGTACATGGCTCCAGAGGTGCTGCAGGGCCGCATCAACGATGCCGAGGCAGCGGACGTCTGGAGCTGCGCGGTGGTGCTGTACACCATGCTGGTTGGGCGCCACCCGTTTGACTCGGAGCCGATGGCGCTGATGCTATGGCTTGAATGGGTAATATGATTATGATGACTCGGCCGGTGAGCACGGCATTAGCATCGTCACAGACCCAGCGGGCCTGCACAAGCAGTGTTTATTGCACCCATCGACTAATTTCCAGGTGTACACAGCGGGGGAGGTGCGGACGCAAATGTCAGCCGTCTGCCTTGAAACGCCGAGGAAGAGGCAGCTCAGGTGTATGTCATTGAGCCGTATGGCTGATCAGAGCAGCAAGGCTTGCAGAGCACTATAGCTCGTGCAATTTGCACAGCCTGCGGCTGTCTCAGGTCTTGAGCAGAGTTGCTGGCAGCCAACGGCTTTCAAGGGCAGAAGGAGCAAAAGCAACCGTGGCAGGTACAGTTGAGAGGTGCATCAGGTCAGGTGTGTCGCCCTGATCATGATGATGTACAGCCCACGATCGATTGTGTGCAGCCACTAGACCTGGCTCAGGCATTTTCGTCCCTGTTCCTCGACAGCCTGCTCCAACATGCTGCTCCGCTGCTCACCTTTCCCCTGCACCTCACCTGAATGCCCGCAGCTGCTTTTCATCAACCAAACGCCGGCCGAGGCGCAACCGTGCCGAACATGAAGGCCCAGGACTACCACCTGCCTGACAGCCTGCACATCACACTGGGGTGCAGAGCCCTGCTGCGCGCGCTGCTGCACCCTGACCACATGCAGCGCGCAAAGATCGCCGATGTCATGGCTGATCCGCGGTTCCAGAAGGATCTGCCTCCTGACGCACTCAACATGAATGCCAAGTACCTGGCTGACGGGCGGCCGTGCCCGCAGACTGAGTTCGACATCCAGATGATGTTTGGGTTCGGCTGGGCTGCAGCATCAACTCAGGTTGTGCAGGCCTGGACCAACGTACAGAAGCAGATGCCCGCCAAAAATGGTTGCGAGCACTCCATGGGATCAGTTGACCGATCCAGGTTGTAGCTTCAAGGTTCAGGCATAACTCAACATTGATTGGTTGTGGTTATAAAGCAGCGCAGTGAGGTCGGCTGCGAAGCGTGATGCACAGTCGCTGCCCAGCCGCTGGCGCTGTGCTGCCAGTGGCAGCAAGGCTTGGTGTTGCACCGCCAGGCATGGTCAGGCATGTGAGAGAAAACGGAAATGTGCAGCATGTTGTCCACGTGGGTTGGTCTTGAAGGCTGCACAGCGTTTTGTATCTGATGATATTTGGGGCAGTTCTGGAAGATGTCGGATGGTGTCACCGTGTATTGCTGCTTTTCTTGTCAAGTCTTGGGATGTGCGCAATGCATGCAAACATTCTGGAGCAGTGCTCCCTCCTCTTTCCGCCCCGGTGGGGCGCGGGGCCGATGGCGCTGATGCTATGGCTTAAATGAGTAATATGATGATGATGATGAAGGCTGCACAGCAGCTGTGCATGGGTTGAAGCGCTTTGCCGCTCCCAGGTATGGCTTACAAGAATGAAATCAATATCAACATCATAAAGCGATATCAGCAGCTGTGCATGCATCATGTAAAGAGACACAGCACTGCTTGCATGCAAATGAGTGCCCCACAGCCTACCACCCTTTGCATCTTGTGGCACATGCTAGCATATGCTAGTCATGAGCAGCATATGCACCTTGAATGCATCCCAGTGTGGTGGCCCACAGCTACAGCAGTGCTGCGGTCGTACGCTGCAACCAGCTGTTCCGGCTGGGTTGAACCCATGTAACTTCCATAACGAGAAGGGCCGCTGCTGATTACAAGCCGATTAATCCAGGGACTCCTGCAAGGACACAGCGGGACTGCTGAAGCTGCCAACCAGCGCCTCAGCTGAGGTGTGAAGCAGCAGCAGCACTCTTAACACAGCAGCAAAAAGCAAGCAAGCAACTGGCAGTGTCACCCTACCCCTGCATGCGAGGCTGCGCATGTAAGCAAAGCTGGCTCCACCCACTGTACTGCGCCGCTGGTTGCACTGATGAACATGATGCATGTTGAGGCCAATGGAGCTGCTTCATGGGCACAGCCCTTCCACGTCCAGGAAGCAAAGGCAGAGGCTACGCACGCACTACATGGCACTGAGGTGCTCCTGGGCTGTCTGCAAGCCGTGCACAACCATTCATGTTACAGGTTCCTTGGCCAAGTGTCACAAGTGAATGCCCTAGATCTGCAGCTCAGCGGCGACCGCGCTACTGCAAGCTGGCTTGTCAAGACACGCTCACAAAAACTGCTTCGTGCCAGACAGCGCTCCGTGCAATCGCGCAGAAAGGCAACGCCTGGACGGGCAGCATTCAGCAGGCTGTAACGCGTGAAAGCCGCCTCAGCAACCAAACAACACAGTACTTGGTGACCTGCACGATCCCACATTGTGGTAGTACACGGGTGACATCACCCATCTGGGGAGCCACTGACAGGCTCAAAGGATACAGATCCTGAAGAGCAAACCAGCAACTCGAAGCAGCCAGAAAAGGAAACCATCAGCACTGCCTCGGCTCAACCTGTAATCATGCCACATGCAACTACAAGCGCGGCTGACTTGTCACAACCGCCCCTATCCCCTGCCAAAAACAGTCAAGCCACCATATGCACATGCTCATATGCATGCATGCAGCGCGGTGTCCTCACACCTGCTGCAACTATGTCACCGGGACAACGGGAAGACCAACGCAGACTACCAAGAAATGAATGCACATACAACTAACTGCAGCTTAAAACGGGGTCCCGCCCAATAGCGCACCACTGAGCTGTGATGCCCCGCACGGGCAACTCACACCAGCACATGAAGGCAGCCACGCCAAGCTGATGCGCATGCGCTGCAGGTACCTGGCACCGCAGCCCGCACCATGAAGGAGCCCAACATCAAGTTGGGCTGGCACACGGGGCGGCCCCGTAAGAGCCCAAGCCCAACACAGCAAGCCTCACTGCCGCAAGCAATGTTACACCCTACCCCGACAGCACAGCGCTCAAATGTGCGCATGCCGGCATGCAGCTGCTGCCCCATGTCAGCGCGACACTTGCGCGCAGCGCCACGACCCCCATCAGCTACGTATGATCTGGTCAATGCATGTGCCCTGAAGCCGGCTGCCGATGGCACAAGCAGATGCACAAAAGCTTTCCCTGCCGGCACCATCCAATAACACCATGTCCCACGTGTTGATGTAGTACTGCGACCTAGGATCATTGATGCGCCTTACAGCGCCCAGCACAAGAGCATAAAGGAAGCCGCCAATGAAGCAACTGAATCCAAAAAACCTGCGCTCGGCTGTCACTTGGACAGGCGGCCTAACGAGACCATGCACCTCAACAGTGACATGGCTCCTGCTCAGTGGGGGGCAGTGGCCCCTCACTGCACGACACCGCTGCTGCTGCAGCTGCCGCTGCACCTGCAATGAGCTGTACTGCAACAGTGTTGCAATGATAAGTAGCAGATGGGCCGCCCTGCCTCGGTGGGCAAGGCAGCCGTACTGGCCTGCGAGCCGGGCCACACATTGAGGAGACTGCGGGGAGCCATCAAAGCCTGCCCTGGACACTCCAGGACAAACCCTTCGTCAGATGTGTAACAACAAATGTGCCAGCCTAGATACACACAGAAGCGTTGGAGCTCGCGCTGGATCCAGCGCCAGCCCCACTACTCATGAACCAGTAGTGCCAGTGGCTGCCCAAGCCTAGACCAATGTTTGCGGGCAATCTAACACACATCAGCCATGAGATGGATGCATCACGCCATACAGCCCCTGCTTCTCGCATCGCAAGTACGAGAGCTTCCACCAATGCGGCATAATAAAGGGCATACATACACCAACTAGGCAACGGCTCGACTGCAGCGCTGTTTGAAGCAATATACCGAGCAAGCTCGTGTGGACGTCCAACATCAACTGTTGCAGGGACAGATATAGCAACACTGCAAAACCATCGCAGGCTGGAACTAGGGCCTTGATGGCAGCACCAGACCAACCAGGCTGCCCTGCACCTACCTGCAACAACCTACTGTAGGATGCAGGGTGCTGGCAAGCCAGCTGTGATGCTGCCGCAGCCGCTACTAATCAGTGATGCGCATCATGCCAAGCAAACCCCCTCAATAACCTGTCAGCCAGGTGCCATGTGCCAACACACCTGCAGCAACAGACAACATGGATGCCGCACAGGAGTGTGCTTTACCTTGAACTCTGCTGCTGCCAGCAGCAATATGCACTGTGGACAGCAAATGCAACGCCATCTTTGATGCCCTGACAGCCTGCCAGCTCGCATCCTGTGGGCACGACTGCGGAGCACGCATACCACCAACCAGACATCACGCAACAAGAGCACTCCACGCTGGTGATACCACTTAGTCCAGCAACTCTCAACAGGCAGCGCCCTAAGCAAAACATGCACCCTCTGCCGACCCTCTTGTTGCGCAACGTGACTGCATGCTATGTGGCCCACGGCCCATGCAAGTGGCATAGCAACCAGCCTCAGCTGCGCACAGCACAACCCCACAACCCCTGAAGCCTGTATGAAGACAGGCAGCAAACATGCCATGCATGCACCAGTGCTCAGTGAAACTGCGAGCCACCAGAACACTCAATGGGTGACAAACAAGGTCCCATCCATTCGCACGTATGCTTGCTGGCACCCTACATGAGAGCACAAACCTGGATGCACAAGTCTCAATGAGACAACCGCCGACAGGCAGCAGCGCTGCACTCCCTTGAATGGGTTGCTTGGCATGCTTGCGAGCGCACACACGGTCACCTACTACACAACACATACAACATACTCTTGCTCAACACGTGCTGCCCCAACCAACAAGGCAAAATGATGTGTATACATCATACTACACACTGCACTGCTGCAGTGCGCCTTGCGCACAGCCCAAACCCGGCAGACCCAACGATGCCAGAACAGGCATGATGCAATGTGGGATGCTGCTGCACAACACATCGCAGAATGCTGCAAGTTGCACTACTGCAGTGCACTGTACACACAGCCGTATGAGCCGGACCAGGCCCCAAACACCACGCCGCACAACAAGGCACCAACCCACTCCCTGCCAGGTCAGCACTGCCAGGTCAGTACCAGCACAACGACGTCTTGTGTACATATAAGTTCAAATGAAGTTGCCAAAGGTGCACAGGCAAATCAGCACCGCCCAACAGCATCAACTCACATATACCAGCAACTCAGCCTGCAAATCAGTTCGGCAGGTCTGTAGCATGACTAAGCCTGCAAACCAGTTGGGCAAGTCTGTGGCAGAACTAAAGCACACAGACTTGCCCGCACAGCAGCAATGGATGAAAGAATGCTGCAACAGCAGCACCATGTATACATCGCACCCTGCAGTGCACTTGCCGCATCTCCAGGACAAAAAGCTTCGTAGCAATGCCACAGCAGCGAGACAAAATGCTGCAGCTGCCGCCCGTTTAGCAATCCCAATGACACTGCCAATGATGTTGCTGTGCACCACTTCAATGCATGCAGCAGCATGCAGCGCCTCAACCATCGCTGCCGCGCCACCCTGACAGACTCCGCCGTCTGGCACCCCTAAGACCCCTGCGCTGCTGCCCGCAGCGTGCGGCTGCCACCACAGCGGCAGCGGGCCGCGCACCCCGTCTGCACTCGCCGCCTAGCCCACCATGCCATGCGACACACCCAAAGAGCCGGCTGTCGCTCCCTGGGCGCCGCTGGTGCCACCGGCAGCAGCAGGGCCGCTGGCAGTGCGTCGCTTGACCATCCTGTTGGAGCGCAGCATGCTCTCCAGCCGGCCGACGACGTCCCTGAAGGTGGGCCTGCAGGAAAACACACCACACAGAGCCAGTGCAGCAGCGGCAGCCAGAAAAAATCCTTGCTGACTGCGTGCTGCGCATCGCCGCTACACATCTGGCTTGCGCTATGTCAGCTGCTGAACGCCTGGCTTGTGCACCGCGTAACAAGCTACAGCTGGCCGAGTCAGATGCACTGCACAGCACAACCCAGGCCCAACGCCTGCCAAGCAAACACACTCCAGTCAAGGGAACAGACACAGCAGCGTCACCAGCAACAGGCGCTGACAAGACATGCTGACCGGAGCGACTTGTCCATACTGGCAGCGCACCTGTCAGCTGCTGCTGTGGCCAGGCAGTCAGTGATGAGCTGCCCCCAGCCTGGTGCAGGCTCCTGCCCTGCTTCACCCTCAAACTCAGGCGTGCCTGCAGCAGCAGCACCAGCAGCAGCACGCGGCAAGCGTCAGCAGCAGCCAGGAGCAGCTGCAGGTAAGGCACGGGCACAAATGCACAGTATACTATGCAGAGGGCGGCCTCTGCAACTGCACTGCCGCACTAAGCGCACAAGAGCGCACACAGCGACCATTGCAGTGCACAGCTGCTGCGGTCTCCACCAGCCCGTTCTGCAGCCCTCTTGGGAAACAGCACGCACAAGCAAGCAACAAACCTGCCGCCATGTGGCAACGGTAGCCATGTTCCTTAGGCTTCATGATGTCTGCTCAAACACGACTGTCAGATGCCGACCCCAACCCCACAGACCCTTCACAGACACTCCAAAGCAACACTGCCTCCGCGCCGCAGCTGATCACCAGCGCCATGCACCTCAGCACAACAATGCCTGCCGTTTTGACGGCCATAAGCAGCCGCAGTCTGAACAGCTCAAGACCAGGGACCTGCTCAGAACACACACCCCTCCACAGGCAGCCTGCGCCTGCCCTCACCTGGCAGCGCTGGCCGCACGGCCTCCTTGCTGCTGCTCATCATGTGCAGCAGTGCGTGGTAGTTCAGGCCGTCGTACGGCTCGCGCAGCGCCCACAGCTCATACAGCACGATGCCAAAGCTCCACACATCAACCGCCTGTAAAATTGTCAGTTTCAAACAGCACACAACAACTGTCAGCAGAACTGACCAAAGCCAGCGTGCGCTGCAGCAGCAGGCAGTAGCATGAGCATGTTTCATGCAAGGTGTCGGGACTGATGGGAAAACAGCGTACGCTAAGGGTTCAGATGATGCCGCAGTGGCCCTGCTGCATGAAAAGCTGTCTACTCAACACAGCGGTCAGCGGCAGCAGGGCCCATTGCAAGTTACAGGGAAGAAGAGACTGTGGTACATTCAACAGCATGCTCTGCGCCCACCTGGGTGACTGAAGCCGGCGTGTGGATGATCTCTGGCGCAATCCATGGCAGCGTGCCGCGCAGCGTAGCGACACCTGCCCGCAGCGGCGGCAGCGACAGCAGTGCTAAGCAAGCCAGGGGCATGACACGACAGACAGGTGTTCTTCCCAACACAAAGCAGCAAATGCACATCTGCAGCCTCTCCAGCAGACACGCAAACATGCAACCAGCGCAGGGGCGGTGGCGAAGCACCTTGACGAGTGGGCCGCGCGCACGCACCTGTGATGAAGGTCTGCTGCTTCTGCTTGCTGAGGCCCATGTCTGCCACCTTGCACACGGGCGTCTTGTCGCGCATGCCCACCAGCAGGTTGGCACTCTGCAGCGCAGCACAGCCGGCAGCAGCAGCAGCAGCAGCTGTGAGGACGAGCACAAGAGGCGGGCCGAGCCCAGCCATGCAGGCAGCACAGGCAGGCACGACAAAGGCACAACAATGCATGCCGGCACAACAAAGGAGGAGGGTAGCCCTCACTCGGCGGCGTTTTGCCTTCTTACATGCACGCTTGACGCTGTGAGGCACTGTATGTGCCACCTGCGCCTGGCACTTGCGTCCCGTCCCCCACCTTGAGATCAAAGTGCACGATGTGCTTGGAGTGCAGGTAGTCCATGCCCTGCGGGAACAAAGGACAGGCATGCGGTGCACGGGACGCCAAGGTCAGCAACAGGGTGCTGACTCAACACATCTACCACCCGAGGCCGGCGCAGCAGACGCCCAGGGTCACGCGACCGACTGACCGTCCATGGATGCATCAGGTGGCCGTCAGCACGCAAGCACCTCAAAGCAGCATGCAAGCGTCACATGTAACAACATAGAGAAAGTCCCCACCGCTTGCCGACCCACCCGCGCCGCGTCCAGCGCCAGCTTGATCCTCACGCTGTCCCTGCTCAAAAAGTCGGCGCGGCGCGTGATGGCCGCGCGCAGGCTGCCGCTGGCCAGGTACTCCGTCACCAGGCGGGCGGCCGGACCTGGCTGACAGCGACCTCCTGCCGGTGCCTGCGTTGCGGGCATTGCGGGCGAGCAGACACCACAGTACACATCAGCCAGAGCGCAACCACACTCCGCCGCAACACCAGACCTGTACACAGCAAGGGTGCTGCTGTGCGCGGTCGCTCGATCGCCATGCTGTGCGAAACACAACGGGTGCTGTGTTGGGGTTGGAACAGCACTACGTGACCGGCACCCGCACTCGGTGTAGTGCTGCTGCAGCGCCGTCCTCACGCCGCACCTGTTGGCCATGCTGGTTGCCACCTTGACTGCGTCCAGGCCCTGGCCAGGCCCCAGGTGGCTCCTGACCGCCTCAAGGGCAGCATCCAATGGAGGCAGCACGAGCCCGTACACCCTGCAGCAGCAGCAGCAGCAGCAGTGAGTGGTGTCACGTTGTACATACACAAGCCACTGTTCTGCGGCTGCACACGCCATACAAATCACACCAGCCGGGGCAAAGCCACTGGCTTGCAACGAACACCTAGGGTAACAGATGCAGGTGTGGTGGTGCGCGAGATGCAACTGCTGGCAACGGCTCATATAATCTTTTTGTGGTGCACAAAACAACACTTACAACTTAGGCGCGGGCCGGAGCGCATCGGCATGGCACAGCTGCTGCCTTTCACCAGGCCACCGTAAGATTCCACACGTTGCATACACGACCTTGGCTGATGCATTGAACAAGGACGTCACACTGCGCAGCTTCTGCTCACAACCCCCAGGGCCCCTCTGCTCATCAAATGTACTACATCTCGCGGCAGAGGTGGCAGCACGTCATGCATCAGGTGTAACAACGCCTCGACCCCCCTGCCCCACGAGCCGCTGCTGGCTGGCTCACCAGACCACGTTGGGGTGGCGCACGTTGCCCAGGATGGACGCCTCCTTCAGCAGCTCCGACACATTGTCCTGCAGGCAAATGCAGCGGCAGCGCCACACGCACAGGGTGAGCAGGAACGGCAACGCCTGTGCATGAAATGAGTGGAAGCGCGCACGAGAATGACCGGTTGCCGTCTGCATGCGCTGATGTGGGCAACATGCCGCACACACGCCTGTGGCTGCCACCAGCGCCAGCACCGCACCTGGCACTGGTTACATTGGGTTGCACGCGGTTGCCGCAACCCACCCCATGGCAGCTCCATGCAACCACTGGACACATCACACCGAGCCGTCGATCACATCGAACCTTCACAGAAAACGTTGAAAGCGTGCCGCTGCGCTCACCTTGCTGATGCTGCCCATGCCCCCGTCAGGCACCAGCAGGTTGGGGTTGAGGCACTTGACGGCCACGTCGCAGGAGTGCCAGCGGCACAGGTACACCTCGCCAAACCCGCCAGTGCCCAGCAGGCGAACAGGCTGCAGCAGCAGCCGCAGCCGCCGCAGCAGCAGCAGCACGGTCAGCAAGAAGACAGTGTTGCACAGAGATCCGGTCGACAGCGGCTGCAGCAGACCATGCGCTCCTCACCGGGTCGCCAATGCACAAAGGGCAGCGGGAGAGGCCGCAACGAGTGTGGCATGTGGGGTCGTAATGCATGGGAGAAGAGCAGCTGCCGCGGCAAGTGCATTTGATGCAACAGCGACACATCAGCTCGAACAAGGCAGCCAGAGAGAGGTGCTGAAGCCTGCAGGGGGTGGCTGGGGTGGGCCACGCCGCTCACAGTGAGGTCCTCAGGGTGATGATCTCCAGCTTCGCCTCCAGGTCAGCCAGCCTGAGCTGGGTCGAGTTCTCCAGCGACACCACATCCACCACCAGGTCCTCGTACTCGCTGCTCGTGAGCTGCGTGTTGGTGCTGTTGCTGCTGGTGCCGAAGGCCGCTGCTGCGGCAGCTGCGGCTGCGACGGTGGCTTCGGAGGGCGGCCCTGCGCGCGCTGCAGTGTGTGGGTTGCTGCTGCTCAGGCCTGCCTCGGAACTGCCGGGCTCCTGCAGGGCGGTACACAAATGGCAATGCAGGTGTTGCTACCACGCAGCAAACCATTGCGTATCATTTGATTTGATCACGCCCAGCCAACTTCGGTGACTGAGGTGGCTTCCACAGCATGGCCTGGCACAGGTTGCCCCCTCGTGCTGTAGATCATGAGGACTAGTCATCTGTTGAGGCATGGCCCGCAGGTACCGCCGACATCCCGCAACACACATCAAGCTGGTGATACAGAGCACTGCTGCTTAGCCTCCTCGCATAACTCGGTTGTGATTGCTTGCTGCAAAGGCATCTGCTGCGTGAGGCCCCTTCGACAGCAGTGCAGCAGAAAACATGTGCTGCCTGGCACGCCATGCAGGGCTCAACACGACACTGCTGGCCATCCAGCACGCATCATATCACACTGCCGGACTCAACTTGATCTCGTGGCTGTCACTTTTAATCAGCTGCTGCTGGTGCCGCTTCACGCCACACATTCCAAACACCAAATGACGGAGTTTGTAACACTCACAGCCGGGCTCTCAAGCACCCCTCCCTCACCTTGATCATGTGACTGTCTCCGCTGGGGCAGGTGCTGCTGCTGCCACCCGTGCTGCCGCGCTTACTGCCCAGCTGCGCATACAGGTGCAGCCGGAAACCTGGCCGCAGGCTCTGCAGGGTGGCATTGGCACACGCGGCACATAGCATCAGTGGCAGGTAGCAGTGCTACATGTGATACATGTCGAATGCCATTAGCAGCAGTCGCGCATCGATCGACCCACCTGAAGCATTGCAGTTACCGGTCCCCCGCAACACTGCGTCGCCGCCACCCCGCTGCCACTACATCAAACACAGGCGACAAAGTTGAACAGCACATCAGAACAGCGCCACAAGGCGCTCGCCGCCCGCAAGTCAAACTCTCTCCCACATCACTTTGGGTCCTTCTTCGCACTATATATATGACGTTATGCACATACCAAGACACAGCACAGCTCCTGCAAACGCGCCGCTCACCGCGTACGAGTCAAACTCCTCCCACATCATCTCCAGGTCTTCGTCGTCGATCAGGTCCACCAGCACCCCGCTGTCCCCGTCAGGCCCCGGCAGGTCGTACGTGATGCGACAGCTCTGCAGCAGCAGCAGCAGCAGCAGCAGCAGCAGCAGCGCACACAGCAGCAGCAGCAGCAGCAGCAGCAGCAGCAGCAGCAGTGAGACACAGGGCGAAGCAGGTTGCAGGTGCTGCAGCTCTGCGCGGCTGAGCGCAAGGCAGCAGCGGCAGCAGCTGCAGCAGAGAATCTTGCAGTCCACAGGCAGCAATGAAGCAGCAAACACACGAGTAATGCTGCGTGTTCCTCAAGACACGTCCGAGAAGCAGGGAGCAGCCGTAGCTGGCTGTCCGGCTCCACCGCACCACCCTCTCCATCCCGCCAAGCCCCACCACCTGCGCTGACACCGCAGGCACGCACCATGTGTGCACACACACACAGGCCACCAGGTGTATCAACACAGAACAGAACACACACCACACACCACACACACACACACACACACACACACACACACACACACACACACACACAAAACTACCCTGCTGCTTTGAAGCATGCGCACAAATTCGCAGCCAGCAAACACTCGTGGCTCGCCGCCTCACCTCATCCCACACCGCGCTGGTGGCCTTGCTGAGCTGCTGCAGGAAGCAGCTGTAGCTGGCGGTGCGGCTGAGCCCCACCAGCCGCGTCTCCCCGCCCACGTAGCGCCAGCGCATGCTGCGGCCGCCGCCCGAGTTGCTGCCGCTGCCTTCGCTGGTCATGGGCAGCTCCTCGTACTCGCCGCCAGAGCTGAGCAGCACGCGCACCTGCAGCAGCAGCGGGCGAGCCGCGCAGCCAACAGAAACAGGCTCAGTACTTGACGTGTTTTGTAGCACACATGTCAGGAATCTCCTGTGCGTGTGGCGAGCATGCTCGCAGCGCTGGTGCGGCTTCTGCTTGGCAGCTGATCAGACCCTGCACCGCACTCCTGCAGCACACGCGGCTGCAGCACCAAAAAGAGCTGCGCAAGAGCCGCATTTGCCACATCGACACATGGCTAACCAACACATGGCTAGGTGAGGGTTTCAAGGCAGCCCACCTTTTTGCCGCTGGCAGCTGAGGAGGCTGCAGGCGATGCTGCAGTAGCTGCCGCCATTGCAGCAGCCGAGCTTGCAGCACTGTTCCCAAAGCTCGGTTCCACCATGCTCATGTTGCTCATGGTGCTCATGTTGCTGTATGGCGCCTGCGGCATGCCCGGTGCAGCCGACAGCAAGCTGCTCGCCACACTGGCCGACTTCAAATTATTCAAACTGGCCAGCGACAGCTGGCTGTCTGAATAGGTGGGCATCCCTGCAAACGCGCTTGCAGGAACCTGCGGTGCCATACTCATGCCTGCTGCCGCAGCTGCTGCTGCCAGGCTGCTACTGTTGAGGGCTGCTGAATGTGATGCCAGCCCAGCAGACATGACAGGCAGCCCAGCAGACATGACAGGCATGCCTCCTGCTGACAGCCCTGCAGCTGCAAAGCGCTTGCTTAGCTCGCTGTTCACGCTGCTGCCTGCTGTGCTGCCGCCTGCTGTTGTTCCTGCCATGCTTCCCTGTTGGGATGACACAATGACAGGCACCGCTTGCACAGAGGCCATGCCAGCTGCAATCTGCTCTGGAGTGGCTCCAGTGGGCATTAGCGCGGTGGCCGTGGACAGCCCGGCTGCCATCAGCAAGGGGCCGTTCACTGCTGAGTTGAGCGCCGCCATGCTGTTTGGTGCATTGACAGCTGCTGCACATGCAGCCGCATTCACTGCTGCAGCGTTGGCGGCAGTAAGGCCTCCTGACATCGGCCCTGCTGCTGCTGCATTCATTGCTGCTGCGTTGGCAGCAGCCATGCTTGCGGGGTTGGCTGCTCCGGCTGCACTCATCGCTGCTGCATTGGCAGCCGCTACATCAGCAGCAGCCATGCTTGTCGGGTTAGCTGCTGCTGGGTTCATGGCTGACGCATGAGCTGCTGCATTTGCGGCAGCCATGCTTGCGGGGTTGGCTGCTGCTGCTGCGCTCATCACTGCGGCATTCATTGCTGCTACATTGGCAGAGCACATGCTGCTGGGGTTTGCTGCCGCGGCGCTCACTGCTGCCGCCTGCATCGCAGCAACATTCTGTGCTGCTGCATCAGCAGCACTTGTGTTTGCAGGCTTTGCTGCCGCCGCTGCATTCATCGCTGCCACGTTCATGGCGTTGAGGGCCGCCACGTTTGTTGGATCTGCAGCTACTGCAGCAACTGCTGCGTTCACTGCAGCAGCATTCAGAGCCGCAGCGTTTGCAGCACTCATGCTTGAAGGGTTGGCAGCCGCGGCGGCAGCGGCAGCATTTAGTGCTGCTGCATTGGCAACAAGTGTGCTGGCAGGAGCTGTCGCAGCCGCTAGCGCTGGCGGAGCTGCAGGGGCTGCTACCACTGCAGGCTGCAGCCCTGGCAGTGTCTGCAACACTGCTGCATTAGGAGCCAGCGCCGCCGTTGCTGCTGCTGGTGTGACTGCCACTGACGGCACCACTGTAGGCATGGTGCCAAAACCTGCAACAGGAACTACAGGAACAGCTGCCACTGGAGGACCTGCTGCTGCCAATGCTATACCCGCTGCATCCAAGCTGTCTGCTGGCGGAAGCATGCCTGCTGCCGCTGCAGGCACTTCTGCCTGTACCACCCCTGTTGGTACTGCCGCCGCTGCTGCCACTGCTGCTGCTACTGCTGCTTCTGTGGGATCAAGCCCTTGGGCGGCGGGTGTTGCTGGGGCAAGCTGCACTCCGTCCGCTTCAAGCATCTCCCCAGTGGTCAGCGGCAGACACACCGGTATGCCGGAAGACATGGCGTTGTAGCCAGCTGAGGACATCATTGAGGCAGAGTTGAAGGCAGCTGCCAAGCTGTCAACGTACGCCTGCGCGCTAGACACCGAAACGGAACTCGAGTTGCTATCCATGGCCTTAGATCTGCAAAGCCCGGGCAACTGCACCGCTGTTGCGTTGGCTAGGGCCTCACATATGGCCAAACCATCAACTTATGAGCCTGCTCCCCTCAGTGCGACTTTGTATTCCAAGTCAAAAATTAAATGCCTTAATCTGGTGGTGGCAGTGAGCCTGCTCCTATTGCATGAACAACACAAGCTTCGTTTGCGGTGCACGCTCGCTATCGTTGGTTAGTATTGATAATCAGAAAACCCGGCTTGTTAGCACCAGTAGACCTGGACGACCCGCACGGATCCCGGGGATGCTGTGGATGAGCCACGGGTGGTCCCTTGGGCTCGGGGAGTGTGCGTCACAGCTGCAGAAGGTTTTCGGACGAAGGCGCAAACATATACAGATTACGACATTTTAAATATGAAAATACCAAAACTAGGTTGCAGCCAAATTGCTGCAGACATCCAAGCCGTTGAAGGGAAGTCGTTCGATGTGGCTGTAGCAAGCCAGCAGGCCCCGTCTGACTATAGCGTGTGTACTGTCACTGGCGCACTAGTAGTCTTACGGCGTAAAGCTCAGGCTGACGTTTCAGGAAAATCAAGTGAAAACAACCAAAATTGGCAGTTGAAAGCACGGTGCAGTGCTTGGACAACTCGGGTGCTGTCCATGTCTAACAACTGCTTGCCGTAAGTTGTCGCACAAAGGCGTATGATCAGATGAGGAATGGCATTTTTCATGGATGTGACGACTGCATACAGGGCTGTGCATCCTGCCACGCTTGAAGAAAGATAACCAAGTCCGAATCTACCACACCCATGGGTGAGCTGTGGCCACAGCTCAGAAATTTCTTGCAGTGAAACTGCTGCGGAGGCAGGACCTGACACAAACCTGGCAAATCCTGACAGCATTGTTACTAATCCATTTGAATTGCTGCCCTCCAAAGTGCAGGCCTTACGGTACCTGTGTTCAACAGGGCGGCTGCTTGTTCGTGAGTGCGCCAGCCTGGTCAACGGTTGACATTGGGTGCTGATACAGCCGGCACCTACGCCAATGCTAATGGTATGTCACAGTGTCATTAAGTAATCTTGCACTGTCAAACATCAACCGGCGCTCTTAGCCCCACGTCGGCCATACCACCCTTCAGCACATAGCCTGCCTCTGCCACCTGGCTCCATAGCCACCAGCTGCCTCTAAATCCAGCTGCTCACAGCTCAGCGCGTGCTGCTGCTGCTTGCAAACAGCGGTTCCTCTCGAGAGTGAGATCACTGGCAGCCGTTACTGCGGATTGACCCACTCATGGCAAAGCACTTGGCACCTTGCGAGGAGATGCTTGCTGAATTTCAAACACAACTTCAAGTTGGAGGCTGCACTGCGTCGTTACTGCTGACCAGCCTGCAATGCCTGGCCATTACGCAGGAGTGCTGCCCTTCATTGCCATTCCTGCATCACAGCCTTGATGTAGCTGCTCAGCGCAAGCTGCTGCTGTGTGTGGGCGGCTGACGGTCCCAGCCACCGTTGTCAATGGAACCAGATGACGCTGGCCTGGGACCCGGCAGTGGCAGGTTGCCCACACGGCCAAGCTGCTGGCCTACCTGTCCAGCCTGGCTCTGCTGCAGCTGTGCCATCTCCTTCACCATCGTTGAACGCATTGCAGACTGCTTCTGCTGTTGCTGCCATGCAAGCAGCTTGTCAATCACCGTGAGTACTGCAGCACCTTCCTCACTGTACTTGCGGAAGCCGTCATGTGGGCGCAGCAGTTTTTCCAATCTTGTCAAGGCTCCTGCACAGTTGGGCGACAGCCACAACAGCAGCACCACGAATCAGCAGGCAGAGGTGATGAGGTATGGTGTCCTTGCTGTCAAGCTGACGTGGTCGGCCAAGTACCCAGCACAAGAACTTGGCTGCAGGAAACTCACAGGCAGGCATTTTGCACAAACTGAGAGTACCTGTAACATAACTACAAGGCAAAACTTCTCAGCACACATCCACAACACTGAGAGCCACCTTAGACCTCCATCCATTGTGGAGTGTGTACTGAAACATACCTGCAGCAAACACAGCTGCTGTGTTGCCGGCATGGTGACTGGCAACCAGCTGCAGTAGCAAGTGCACAGCCACGGCCTGTGGCGCTCCTGGTGGGTGGTCTTTTGGGTTCAGCATCTCCACCAAAGCCTCAATTGTGCGCTGCTTGACGATGATGGCCTGATGGAGTCACAATGACGTTGCAGCAGAAGAGCAGCCAGCCAACAACCAGGATTGTACTGATAATCACTGTGGGTTACTGTACAGCCCTGCAGGGGTTGAGCAACAAGCTATGGCCTACCACAGCGTGCATTTCCAGTATACACAAAGATGAATGCACAGTTGTAGCCGTGGCAGCTGCAAGAAGTTGATGCTGTCCTGCAGCATCAAGGCAGCTGCAGCTGCTGCTGCTACTTGGTGATGCATCCATCCAGACAGCAGGGCTTACTGCAAACCGCTTGCCAGCATGTTGGCAATCACGGCCCTTACCCACCTGGTTCTCATAGTTGCCAACTGCCAGTGCAAGCAGCACCTCAGCAGCCACCTGCAGCAGCATGACCAAGTACGCGCAGCTCAATTCAGTGCAAGGTGCGCAAGTTACTGCTTTATGTGCACAATTACAGCGGGAATGTCATTCGCTTCCCATATGCGGTTGCTTGCCTGTGATTTGTCTGAGAGCGCTAGGGTGAACGGCTTGCACCATACCTGCAGGTATCCTGTGACAGGTGCTTCCAGCTTGCAGAGCACAGAAGCATCGTTTTGATTCAAAACCTGAAAGCCCACCGTCTGCAAGCCGCTGTTTTGGCATGTGTGCAGCCAATGCTGCACTCATGTCAGAACGTACCTGCTGTGTCTTGATGGACCCCTGCTCAGCTTGGACCTTGAGGCATGTGCACAGCATGTGCACAGCACCAGCATCTGCAAACACCTGCTGGCGCTGCTGGTTTTTGGTGCCCGGGTCGCCCACCAGCACACTGAGGGCATTCAGTGCTGTGTAGACCAACGTGCTTGACTTGGAGCCCAGCATGCGTGTCAGCCTGAAGCCAAACATGCAGGCATGCAGCAGCAGAGAGTGAGTATGATGCTGCTGCTAGCGCTTCCGCCCTGTGTGCCACTGGTGCTGTCGAGTCCGGCAAACACATCCTCATGCCGTACTGCTTGCCAGTATGCTGCAGCATGCTGTGCTACAACATCCACTATTGCATCTGGCCATGCCTGGCTTGCCGCATGATTCATGACGCAACAGCAGACACCTGCCTACTGCAGCCTGCCTGAGCAGGTTTCTGCAGGCAGACCCTGTAACAAAGGTTGGTGGAGCACAACATGACCGATATCACCATGCTCTGGCCTTCCTGCGAGCACACCCACCTTGGCACAGCATTACTGTCAATGATGATGGCCTGGTGCACAGAGCCGCCCCTGGCGAGGCCCCACAGCGCTGCTGCTGCAGCCTCCTGCTGCTCGTCACTGGCAGCTCCACGCAGCATATTGGCGAGAGGACCCACTGCACGTTCAGTGACACTGGGGTCTGGGTTCGCTGCGCTTGAAAAGGCCAGAACTGCCAGCTGCTGTGCGGCCTGCGCGGAAGAGCTGGGGTCAGCGCAGCTCAGCTGGGCGAGCAACTGCGGGATGTTGTCCTGCAAGTCAGCAGGCAGGGGCTCTGCCTTTGCAGGACTTGCAGGAACAAAGCCTGCCGGCGCTGCTGGTGCTGCTGCTCTTGCAGGATTGGTGGTAGGTGAAGGGGTGAAGCAACCCCACATTTGGGACGAAGGAGAGGGGCTTGCATGCGGAGAGGAGGGGAGGGAGGTGGAGTAGGAGATGGGGTGCTGCTGCCTGTGCTGCTTGTTGGCAGCCACAGATGCTGCTAGTATCTTGCGTAACGGCTGCGGCGCTGGGTCGGTGTCTGCGCTGGTGCTGCTGTCCTTGGCGCCATCGCTGATATGGCTGCCAGCGCTGGTGGTGTTGGCTGGCAATGGCAGGGCACGAGAGGAGGGCTTGGTGGCCCTGTTGCAGGAAGGAGAGCTAGGTCCTGCAAGAACAGCACCAACACCATTGACGCCTGCATGCACGCTGCTGCTGCGCTGCAGGCGGGACCTCCTGTTTTGGCTGCGCTTGCCTGGGCTACTGCAGGATGGGCTGCTGCTGCGGCCAATTGGGCTGCAGCGGGTTGTCGAGGTGGGGTTGTCTATGCCTGAGCCACTGGATGACATCGCGTCCTGCAAATGATCGTGTGTGGAGTTCTTCAGGCGCGCCCTACATAGGTTTTGATTCATGCTCATACAGTATGAATGCATAAGCTCAGCAATCAGATTGTGCTGTGCATCAGACGTACAGGCACGACACACAAGGCTGGCCACAGGTCATGCTTGCAGGCACTGTCCTTGTGCCAGGCCACCGCAGGATAGCTTGCCCCAATGCCACACCTTGCGCAAGCTGCTTGCTATTCCTGGTGCAGACATGCTTAACAGCTTTACTTCGGAACACATACCACCCCTCAACCCTTGTGTCACCATACCCTGCAATGTGCTGGTCGTAATGGCAGCCTGTACTCCTGCTGACCCCAACTTGGGTTGAGCCATGCCCTGCAGGAACCCCACCTGCAGTGACCCTGCCACTTGCTCCCAGTTGAAAGCGTCTGAGCTGCTGTCCAACAAACTGCACTGCATCAGCTGGCCGTCGCTGGCATAGTCCTGCATGCCACTGGGCTTTTTCAGGCATGCAGTGCGCAGGCACAGCAGCTCCTGCAGTGCGTAGCGACGCCTGCCCTCCGCGTTGGTGCTTCCTGGCAGGAAGTCTGGAAGGTTGTAGCTGTTCATTGAAGTATGTATGGCAAGGTTGCCTGCTTGTGTATGGGGGTCTTAGGGTAAGGGTAGCAGCTCTGGCAGCACAATCGATGATAGCTGCTTTCAACCAGTTGAGGACGACTGGGTAGGCAAAGGCACCCCTGCGAGCAGCGTGAAACCAGCAGTGCAACCACAACTACAGGATTATGCATGGGCACTGCGGATAGCTGAAGCCCTGAGCAGAGCACAGTTGTGACCAGCCATGCTACGCAGGCTGTACTGCGCAGCAGCACTACTGTCTTGCTGTGTACTGCAGAGCAGCACTAGTGTATTTGCTGTTGCTCGGCAGATCTCCTAAAAGAGTGCAGACAGCGGTGAAACTGCAGTTCGTGCAATGATAAACCTATTTCGCTGCCCTACAGCAGCGTCTGTGCGTGCTGGCTGCGCTCTGAAACTACGATCGGGCAGAGGCGCGGCCTCAGCAGTGGGTAGCCATAAGCTTGCGTGCTGATGATGTGTGAAGCTCACCTGGTGCCTGTTTTCCTATCTGCGATAGCCTGTCTGGTTATCTTCCAGCATGAGCGCAATCCGCGGCTTGGGTGCGAGCTGTGCAAGTCACGAACGAGTTCTGCTAGCACCGTGTGACTGGTTGCAGAGAAACACACATACAGATGTCTGCTAGCACAATGCTTTCGCTCAAACCAAATACGTCTCGTCCAGTTTGCCCCTTGTTGGTTGCATCTGTTGTGCACACGTGACGGTTTTCAAACCCGTAAACCCAAGGCAGCCACAAAAACCCTAGTTCACCTCAAGCATTCACACGAGTCTGTGGACGGGCATGACCTACTTGCTATCGAAAGCCGACCTTGCCTGCACAACACTCTACGCTCAACATGTCTAGGCGTGGTTGAAAGCGTCAGAAGATGACCAGTGGGAGTTACAAGGAAGGGCACCAAATGATCCAACAGCACATACACCTTCAGCTCAGCACACACCAAGTTGTGACTGTGCTCAGCACGCTAACATGCTTCGTGAAGCAAAGCACAGTGTAGCTCGCGTCGGCATGCTGGACTGCAAGCAGTTAGTGCTACAGCTGCAGCAGCTACTGCTGACCTGGCGAGCCAGAGCAGAAAGTGTGCTGCTGCTCCGAATGACAGTCATGCGGCAGCAACTAGAGTCGAGCCTTTACTCATAGATCCAGGGCTTGGCCGCAGGAGTCCAGTCAGCCAGGTCCTCTGCAGCAACAACAGGGAAAGGACGAGATGATGAGGAATTTGAGCTGTAGGCCAACACCATGCAAGGATACAGAGACACAATCAGCATTAGCACAACACTGTGCCATACATATTGAACAACGTCCAGCCAGGCTTGAAAACTCGGACTGCGAGCATTGCTTACAATCACTGCACTGCATTGCACCTGCAGTACCAATAGGGCAAATCGGTCATGCAGCAAAGCACCACCACTTACCGCCAAACCACAGGGCAATCTCCTTCTGTGCGTTCTCCACGCTGTCGCTGCCGTGAATCACATTGCGTCCCACCTGCAGCAAGCACAGCACATGATTGGCCTTGTTGACAGCCGCCTGCATCTGTCTTAAATCAATGTAATGAAATTCTTTGTCCTGAATGCCTCCTGACAAGCATGGCAGTTGCTAGTAACAGGTCGTCCCTGCGCTGCATGCAACAGCATGATGAGGAGCGCCGCTGTACCTGCACCTGACTCCCACAAGCCAAGAAACCAGGCAATACCAAACATCAAGTTGAAATGGCTGCTTTGTTGTTGCCTGCATGAGCAGCTGTGCCGCACCTCAATGGCATAGTCACCACGGATGGTGCCTGGCTCGCTGGCCTGTGGGTTGGTGGCACCGATCATCTTGCGGCCAGTCAGGACGATGTTCTTGCCCTCCCAGACCTAGCAGCAGAAGACCGTGGAGCAGCAGCATTGCAACAACAGCAGGAATGTGAACACGCTGCAACATGAACAATGCATCACAGCATACTGTGCATACAACATGACACTTACGCTTGGAACAGCAGCTGAACCATGCCAACATGCTCCTGATCGTGCCAGTGCGCAACCCTCACACTGCACCAAACAATTGCATGGTAGGTGCAGACTAACTGCAGATAGCCTGGCAGCCCTGCTTTCAGTCCGACCAAGCACTGTGCTGCAGGGCGTTGCGCATGCTTGCTGTCTGCCAGCGTGTGTACTACATGGCTGGAACATGGTGTTCCACTGCTCTGACCAACCAGGCAGTTTTACACAACCAGGCTTGCGCGAGGTCTTCCCCGAGAACAACACCAGCAGCTGCAGTGCACCAACAGCAGCTGCTGAACCAGGAGACAACTGCAAACCCACCATGGCCACCACTGGGCCACTGCAGATGTAGTCCACCAGAGGGCCGAAGAAAGGCTTCTCAGACAGATCGGCGTAGTGCTTCTCTGCCAGAGAGCGCTCGACGTTGAGCATCTTCAGGCCAACCAGCTTGTAGCCACGCTGCTCGAAGCGCTTGATGACCTCGCCAACCAGGCCACGCTGCACGCCGTCAGGCTGCGAGGAAAACACGCGGTGGCTCTTCGTTTCAACAAACTCTTGTTCACCGCATCTGGGATGCAATGCGCTCAGCATGCGCAGCCAGCGAAATCAAAAGCTTGCGTGCTTACCCGCCCACAGCCAAAAGAGGCCACGGCGTGTTGCTGCTAGCAATGTACTTCGACCATACCTCACAAAGTAGGCACGCGGTGGCCAAACGCAGCGTGCTGAGTGCATTGCCAAGCTTCAAACTTCTCATGTCTGCAGCATTCACTGCATCCTTTTCTCACCTTGATCATGATGTAGCTCCTCTCGGTGGCCACTGCATCGTAAAAAACAATGGAACAGATCAGAGCATTGCTGCTGAGAAGCAGCAGCTACACAGCGAGGCAGCAGCAGCAGGAGCAGCAGCACAGCCTAGGCCAGCTTACTTTTTGCTGGTGAGTTCAAATGCAAGCACAAAGGGCTAGTGCATCAGCTGGAAAGGTAGCGGTGTACACCTGCTGAACGCTTTAAAGCGTCTCCTGCTGCTGCAGAGTCACTCCTGTCAAAGAACTGTTATGAGTGTTCACAACTCTGAGTAACAACAGCAGACCGGCAACAGGTGCCCATTTCATGCCAAATGCTTACTCGTGTTTCACGACGCAAAGTTCTGCGTGTTACACGACCTTAAGTGTACCGTACCGTGAAATGCTCGGAAGCTTTGGTGTCGTGCAGATGCGCTGCTGATCACTTGTTTTACACGCATGAGCGCGGATTCAGGCTTTGAAGCTAGGGCTACGGTTGCCGGGCTGCAGGTATTTCTGGGAACTGCAATGCTTCTTGCTTTGGAACTTGCACTCCCTTGTTGCTTCTCAGCTGAGCCAACCCCGCATAACTCACCTGCAGGAGGAGGTCGCTGAACTCCATGTTCCGTTGCTCGAGAGCGACGAGATCCATTCAGACACAGGAGCAGCAGCAGGCCAGGGTGATGCATTTGCGCTTGAGGGGGATGTGGAGCAGGGCCTTGTGGCAGGGTCAGATGGAGAAGCAGGTTCAAACAAGTCTGAAGAAGAATGGGCGGTTGTGGTGAGGCTTTTGAACAAACACCAGCTGCTGGACACCATGTGCTGCCAGCTGGACCGCACGCCGCCCACTGCTGCTGCACCTCCATGCCCTGACAACAATCACAGCCGCAGGAACATCAGCATGGGCAGCCTGGTGCACTGATTCATTTCAGCATTTTTATATGAGTTTGGAAGGTTCGTGCAATAGCAGCGGCTTGTTCAGCGTGCATGGGCACCACTGCTGACCTGGCATGTCATGCTGCCCCTGTCCTGTTGCTTCCGTCCTGCAGGCAGCCAGGGCAACCAGTCAGTCTGGGCCGGGGGTCTACTGTGTGGACCTGCTGCGCCTGCTGATATTCTACTGGGCCATTGTTGCAGATGCGCTGCTCATGAAGGTCAGCGCCAGCCACAGCCGCAGCAGCAGCCGCAGCAGCTGATGCGTGGGTGCTCGCAGCAGCAGCAGCTGTATGTGTTACCCGATTATTGCTCCCGCGTGTAACTACTCTCTCTCTCTCTCTCTCTCTCTCTCTCTCTTAGTTGCGCGTGTGCATGCAGCCCCATGCTATGTAGCGCGTGTCGTGACGTGCTGCTGCAGGCAGCTGCAGTGGGCACCGCAGCAATCGTGCTACATGAATCACTCGTCGCCAAGCTTGTGGCACAGCAGCAAGCAGAAGATAGCGTGTCAGCTGGTGTTCTCCTGCTCAGGGAGAATCGGCTGCAGCATCTTGCAGCAGCTGTGCAGCGACTGTGTGCCTGCAAATGCCTATGCCAAATTTGCCACAGCCAGCGGTAGCTGACAATTCTGCTTGTAGTCTTATGGGTGTGCCTATCTGCTCACCAATTGTCCCCCCTCCCTCTGCCTGCTGCTCTGCCACCTGTCGGTGTATTATGATGCTTGCAGGAACTGTATAGTCAGCAGTACCTGGTGTTTGCAGGAATCGCCACAGGCTTCACAGTGGGTCCGCATGTTTTGATGTCCTTCCTGCTGGTCATTCGGCAGGGCTGGCTGCAGGCTGCCAGCCAGGCGTGCGGTTTCATCCTCACACTGAACCCTTTTGAGAGCCTCACACCCATACCCCAGGGCATACTGGGCCTGTTGGTGATCAGCATAGGCTTCATCGCCTACGTGCTGATTGCAGCTTCAGGTGGGTGCTCTCGCAGCGGCGGCAGTGGTGGCATCTGATGCATGGAGCAACATGTGGCTTGCGCTCAACTGCCAGCAGCTGCTCAAGCACAGGAGCAGCAGCAGTACTGCAGCACAGTGGTAAAAGTTTTGGGCAGTTGCTCCTGTAGCACCTTGCTGCCCCCGGCTTCGCTTGCTGAGCCTGTTTTTGTCAGTGCTTGCTAATACGCCTTTGTGGTCCCTGCACCCGCATTTTTGTATGGTCTGTCGATCGCTGCTGCTGCTGCTGCTGCTGCTGCTGCTGCTGCTGCTGTGCAGGGCTGATCTTTGTGGCCTACTGCGTGGTGTGCTACCTGGTCACTGCGCTGCTGTTCAGCCTGCTCATCCTGGACCTGGCAGCACTCGTCATCACGGTGGCGCCCAGCAAGGGCATCTTCAAGTACACAGACCTGGTCTACACAGGTGGGCTGCGCATGCGTTTGTGTGTGGGGCTCACTGCCTGGCAGTGTTGCCATGACAGCAGCAGCCAGCACGCGCACACTCCGTTGACAGACTGGGTGTGTTTATGTGTGGTTACTCTTAGTCAGTACATTGCACTGCCTGTTGCAGTACCTGCATGTTTAGTGGCTCAGTGGGGCAGCTGAACCAGAGCGCCCAGCATGTGCTTTTGAGTGTGCTATGCAGACCTGGCACTGGGTGATGCCGCTGGTGTGCAAGCATGTGGCAATCTGGGCCTCGATGGCTGATGCTGCTGGACGCGGTTTTTGTGGTGTCCCCTTTCTCTGCATAGATGCATCCAGCCTGCGGTCATTTTGATGGGCACAAGTGTCAGTCTTTCTTGGATCTGTCACTCTTCTCTTTCCTCACCTTCGTTGGTCTGTTGCACCCTCTTTCAGTTGCTGCCGTCTGCTGTTGCTGCATGCTGCTTGTCATCTTGCTGCTGCTGCAGAGAACTTCAAGTTCAGCCGGCTGGTGCTGCAGGGCTGGCTGCAGTCAGCGCCCGAGCTCGTGCTGATAGGCATCATCATGTACAGGAACCTAGGCAGCAGCGGGCCAGCTGTGGTCATCAACGGCCCTATCCTGCTGCAGGTGAGGGCGATGCGGTTAAGAGTCGTCAGAAGCTTGTCCCTGCATGTTTTTACCCTGGCCTGCTGCTGTGTTCGTATGGTCTGCCGTGTATTTGTTGTGCTGGTTTGTGGGCTGATGCCTGCCATGCCATAAAAGCCTGCTTGGTCCTGCAGGCGCTTGCAGCTCACCTCGCTGTGTTTAGTAACACATATTATGTGTTATGTAACAGGCTTGTGACGGCTGGTATGGCTTCTGTCCCTGCAGGCGCTGGCAGCTCACCTCGTCAACCTGTGGGACAAGACGCTGCTGTTCCGCTCAGCAGCAGCTGCTGCCGGGGCCGGCCCAGGCCATCACCTGCTGTCGATGCTGCAAGTGAAAGGCTCCTGCAGGCTGAGCCTGCCTGTGCTGAAGGACAACCTGAGCAGGGTGCTGCGGGGCACTGGTGGCGGCGCTGGCAGTGCCGGGCTGGGCAGCGTGGTGCACATCAGCAGCGCAGAAGATGCGCCTGACAACGACAGTGAGCTGGTGAGCAGGGCGGGTGTGGGGTGTGGGGAGGCTTGCTGGGTGTGCGGAGGGGGGCAAAGGTGGTGGCGGTGCTGGCAGTGCCGGGCTGGGCAGTTTGTGGTGCTCACCGCAGTGCAGAAGCTGGGCCTGACAATGACGGTGAGCTGGTGTGCAGGGCGGGTGTGGGGTGTGGGGAGGCTTGCCGCATGCGCGGAGGGGGGCAAAGGTGGTGGTGCAGACAGCGCAGTGTGTGGCATCATGTGGTGCACGTCAGCAGTGGAGAAGATGCGCCTGACAATGACGGTGAAGTGGTGAGCAGGGCGGGTGTGGGCTGTGCCCAAGTCGCCAACGCGTCGCAAGGCGCCAAGGACACCTCACGCCACTCCTCTCTTGGTATCGTGTCGCCGTCCAGAGTCCACGGATACGCAGGCTGCAAGCTGGGTTGTGGAGTGCTTGCCTCCCAGCAGCGGCGGCCGTGGGTCGCCAGGGCAGCTGGCAGCATTTCAGTGAAATGCGACTGACAGCCCGACCTGCAATCAATATTCCGCTCCTGCCTCGCTGCATGTATGCGCGGCCAGGCTGCGAGCATGGTGCCGGAGTACCTGACGCCCACCAACGGCGGCCTGCTGTCGCCGGGGCAGCTGGTCGCGCTGTCGCGCGCGGTGCTGGGGCGCTACGGCGGGCCGGGCGTGGCTGAGCTGGTGCTGGACATCACGCCAGACGTCATGGTGGGCAAGGTGAGGCGAGCCGAGGGCCCAACGGCAGCGGTCAAGCGGTTGGGTGTATTTGACGTGACTTGCCGTGCACAGCTGGTGTGAGCGCAGGAGCGGCTGAGCTCTGGCGCTGGGTGCGCGCCACGGAGTGGGTGCGCTCAAGAGGATCCTCCAAACATCGTCATCTGACTTCAGTCCGCGGCGTTGACTGCTGCAGCCTTTTTGTTGCTCTGCTGCATGTCGCTCCGCTGCTGGAGTAAGTGAACAATGTTGTCGCAGCCTTACCGAGCCATCCGCCTGCACAGTTCCTGCTGCAGCCTCGCACAGCCATGCACTCGCTCACGTGCACTGCTGCAGCCTTGCACAGCCACCCAGTCACCTCGCCCTCGCTCCCGCTGCCGCTGCCGCGTGCGTTGCGCGCCTGCCATGCAGCTGCTGTCTGAGATCATGGGCAGCATCCCCAACGCGTCGTCTGTGCGCCTGGTCAATGCGTCGGTGCGGCGGGGCGACGCTGCCAAGCTGGCCGCTGCGCTGCTGCAGTGCGGCAGCCTGCGCACGCTGCAGCTGCACCAGGTGCGCGGCGCCCTTCCTTCCTGCCGCTGCAGCTGCTCTGCCTGTCGCTGCATGTCGCTTAAGCGTTGCTGGATATGGGATCGACTGGCTGCACGGGTAGAATCGTGTTTGTCCTCTTTGTGCACATGTCAACCCTGCCGCTGCCAGCATCATGTAGTATGTGTGACAAGGCCGCCTGCAGCAGGACATCACTGCAAAAGGGTTGCTGTCTGCGATTGTTCGCAACGTTTGGCGCAGTCGGTGCTTGATGGGGGCTCGCTGCAGCACTGGTGCTCTTGCTGCTGCAATGTCGGCAGATCAAACCGCACGCCGCGCCATTCAGCTGGTGTGGTCAATCCATGTGCTGCGGCTGCGGTGCAGGTGGTGGTGGACGAGCGCGGGGCTGTCGCGTTGATGCACCTGCTGGAGCACACGCCTACGCTGCAGCAGCTCGACCTGTGCAAGTGAGCTGCCACCACCGAAGCAGCACGGACAGCCTCACTGCAGCACGCCGTTGTTGTCTGTGCAACGACCCTTGGCGCATGGTCTTACAGTCACGGCCAGCAGCAGCAGCAGCAGCGGGGCATGCACTCAGCCGCCTGCACGGCCTCACTGCAGCGAGCCACCTGCACCATTTCAAGGGTCTCAGCATGTGCTTTTGTGCGAGCAGTCTCAAGAGTGATCAGGCCTACCACAGTACTGCTACTGCATGCACGGCCTCGCTGCCGCTGCAAGCCTGCCCCAGCGGGTGGTGTCACATCCACGCCTGCAAGCAGCAGCAGTGCAGTTTGCACTCGCCCTGCACTCACACGCAACGCTCATGTGAACTCATAATCGGTTTCCTGTGTCGCCGCTGTTCCCTGCTGCAGGTGCAAGCTGCGCCGCCGTGCGCCCCAGGCCCTGGCGCAGGGTCTGCGGCTGAACCGCACGCTGCGCCAGCTCAACCTTGCGGGCTGCCAGGGCTTGGATGATGCCGGCGGCGCTGCGCTGACCTCGGCGCTGGCCTGCAGCAAGGTGCTGTGTGGCATCAACCTGGCGTTTGTGAAGCTGGGGGCAGCAGCGGTGGACAGCCTGGTGCAGGTGGGCACTGCTGGCCGCTCGCGCTTGTTGCGGCCGCCGCTGTGCTGATGTGCAGCTGTTACAGCGTGGAATCCCTGCTGCCTGCTGGGTGTGCAGGAAGGGTTGGCTGTTTGCCTGCTTACCGCAACGGTTCCAGCAACATTGAATCTCTGTTGTGCCACATGTCGCCTGCAGGCCATCAACAGCAGCAGCAGCCTGCGCGTGCTGGCGGTCTCCCAGGAAGAGCTGCCTGTGGAGGGCTGCCGCAAGCTGATGTCAGCGATAGCAACGCTGCAGAACCCCAAAGCCCCACCCAGCCTGTCCTGCAACCTCATGTTGGGCACTTTCCCAGTCGAGGGGCTGGACAGGGTTCAGTGGCTGGCGGTTCAGGACCAGGAGGCGCTCATCATGGACGCCTGGCAGGGTTTGGCTGGGGCCGAGGGTTCAGCGGGGGAGCAGCAGGGTCCAGCGCTGAATCTTGTACCAGCAGCAGCCCGTGGTGTTGATGCTGCTGGCGTTGCTGGGGGGCGGCAGCTGCCAGGGCCTGGCAGCAGCACAGCAAGCGGAGACAGCCAAGGTGCAAGCGAAACGGCTCCTTTGCTGGGGACCGCAGCCAGCAACAGCAGCAGGCAGCCGCCGGCACTCATGGTGCCGCATGCACCGCCGTCAGCCTTTGACGTCGCCAGCCCTCTGCCTGCAGGCTCAGCGGCAGCAAGCAACAGCAGCAGCAAACTGGCAGCAGCGTGGTTTGGCGCCGGCGGCGGCAGCAGCAGCACTGACAACGGCAGCATCTCCAGCAGTATCCGTTTGGCGGCGCTGGAACGAGTGCAGCAGCAGCGGCAGCAGCAGGTGGCGGCAGCGGCGGCGCTGCTGACCTGGCGTGTCCTGTGTTGGTGTTTGTCGTCACACAAGAAGACGTCGTGAACTGCATAGTCAAGTCGCCGCTGCTGTTCCCTGAACTCGACACCTTGGACCTGACTGGCCTGGGCATCGGGGACGAGGGCGCAGCGGGCATGGCCAGGGTTCTGGAGCAGAACCCTGCGGTGCGGCGCGTGGTTTTGGCAGACAACAAGATCGGGGAGGAGGGCGGTGCAGCACTGGGCGCAGCGCTGACGCTGAACGACACGCTGCAGGCAAGCTTTCGGTGCAGCTGTGTGTTGCTCGCCACATTGAGTGACGCGGCGCCGAGGTGTTGCAGTGTGGCATGCACACACATAGGTGGTGTCTGTTGATTCGTTGCTGGCAGGTCAGGGCTGCATGTGCATGGCAGTGGTGCGGCAGCATGTGGCTCGCTTGAGGATCTCAGCACACACCGGCTTGCGGTTCCCCTTGCTGGACCCTGCTTGCTTCACCCTGCGTGCTGCTGCTGCTTGCTGCTGCTGCTGCTGCTGGCTGCTGCTGCTGCTGCTGCTGCTGCTGCTTCAGGTGCTTGACCTGAGCTCCAATGAGCTGTCGGAGACAGGCGTGTGTGTGCTGGCGGAGGCCACGCGCAGCGCGCCCGGGCTGCGCCAGCTGCGGCTGCTGGGCAACAAGACGCCCTTCGGCCTCAGCACGCTGCGCAAGCTGATCGAGGTGAGCTCATTGGCAGCAGGTGGCGGTGCTGTCACCGCCATCACTGCTGCTGCTGCTGCTGCTGTTGTTGCAAATACGTGTGCTGTTCCAGCACACTGCAAGTCATTCCAGCTTCTATCTATGCCAGTCATCTGGTTTCATCTCTCCGCTGCTCTTGCTTTTTGAAGATTGAGGTTGCTGCTCTGCTTTCCATCTATCCTTAATGATGCAAGAGTCCAGCATTTGTTGCATGCCGTTTCTGCCTAGACCGGCCTCAGGACTTTGGCCCTTGCGCTCGCTCGCCGCCAGCAGCAGCGATTCAACCAAGCATGAGCCTGTGCTGCTGCCTGTGCTACAAACCTTCTTGGGTGTGTGTGTGTGCTGGCGCTGTTGCAGGCCGAGGCAGCCTCGCCGCACTGCCACCTGGTACTCGTTGAGGAGCCCAGCGCAGTGCTGGATGAGCTCAACAGAGCGGGGGAAACAATCCACGCGTTGCGCGCGGCGGAGTTCTTCACGCGCCAGAGCAGTACAGGGCTGCGCGGCGGCAGCGGCGGGCAGCTCGGCAGCAGCGGCTGCTGCGGCTGGAGCAGCAGGCGGCGGCAGCAGCAGCAGCAGCAGGGACAGCAACAGGTGGCGCCAAGGCTGCTGAGGGCCAGCAGCAAGGCAGGGATGCAGCAGCAGCAGCAGCAGATGTGGCTGGCAGCAGCAGCCAGGAGCCAGGCATGGAGGCTCAGGCTGGACCACTACCAGCAGCAGCAGCAGCAGCAGCAGCGGCAGCGGCCTGTGCTAGCAGCACAGCAGCCGCGCTTGCCGGTGCTGCAGTACCTGCAGTCGCTGCTGCGCCTGCAGCTGCTGCTGCACCCAACCCGGCGGCGGCCGGCAGCACTGGCGACGCCCCCGTGCCTGCAAGCCCACTGGGTAGCGGCAGCGTGCGCAGCTTGTCGTCTGTCACTGCTGACGAGGACACATGCGGCATCTGCTTCGACAACAGCAACCATGTGGCCATCAAGTACTGCGGGCACCGGCTCTGCGTGGACTGCTACAGGAAGGTGTGGGAGCTGAGCGCGGCCGACTCTACTTGCCCATTCTGCAGGGCCCGGTTGGAGGGCTACCTCTACTTGGACTGGCCACTGGAGCCCTGATGGGAGGCATGCAGTGCTGTCTGCTGTTGTATTGTACCACACAACATACTTTTTTTGCGCCTGTTTTGTACATCAAGGACGCGTCGGCGTACCAGCCGTCTGTGCATCAGCTTTGTACTTGCAGCTGTGTACATGTGGCGACACACATGTGTCAGGTGGGGGACCTGCAGGCATCGGTTTAGTTGCTGTTGTTGGTCTCTTCCGTGCACACGCTCCGTTGCTTGCAGTTGCACAGCTGTTGCTGTTGGAGTAGTGCAGCCCGCTGTTGTATGGGTGCCAGTGCTTGTGCTGCTGGCTGTAGTTGGCAGCAGCTGTCGCAGCAGTTGCACAGCCGAGTTGAGCAGGTGCCTCGCAGCTGCTTGGCTGCCACCAGCATGTGGCAGCAAGCTACTGAACAAGTGTGACCAGCTAAACGACTCTGGTTGCGCTGGCCTGTATCGCGTACGGAGGTTGATTTTATTTGGTAGGGTTTAGCACATCCCCTGCACTTATGGTCACATCTCATGAAGAGGGTTGGCTGTCGGCCTGATGGTTTAGACCGCGGTGTCATGATAGATCATAAGATTGCTGGGCATGGGTAGCATGCTGCGTGTACGATGTGTGCAGATCAAAATTGGAATGAGCATATGATTGAGATGCGTACCTGTCCTGCAAGAGGGTGCCACTCATGCGAGAGGGTGCCACTTTCTATCAGCACGTTGATGCAGCTTACCCTGCTGACACTGGCTGTTACCCTGTCCTGGCCTGGGTATCCTTGTGTCTATTGCAGGTGCATCAGGCGTTACTGTCAGATCTCGTATCAGTCATTGCTGGGCTTGGGCAGCATGCTGCATGTGGGATGTGTGTGATAAGCAGCAGCACTCTACCCTAGCATGCCCCTCAAGGATGAGCTCATGCAAAGACTGCACATGCAAGCATTTGGCATGTACTGAATGCTAGTGCTGTCTCCTTTCACATGCAAGCAGCACTGGCTTCACCACTGTACAATGCTGTAGCTTGATGCATGCCCGCGCTGCTGTGACCATCAAGAGCCTGATTGGCAATGCTGCGTATGTGTGTTGGTTACAGAGATACAGGGAGGTGGATGTGAAGCTTTTGAACAGCTGCAGCTGTTAGTCTTGCTGTACAGCACTATTATCTATGTACGGCACATACGATGAGTATGATCACATCATCATCATCATCATCATCATCATCATGTTACCCATTCAAGCCATAGCAACAACGCCATGAGATTTATTGCCTGCAGGCCTTGCAGTCCGGTTTGGTGCTTGTGCTGCATAGCAGCAGCGTGCGTGCGGCGCAGCAGTTGCGGCATGTTTCAAACGAGTGCCGGCTGTTTGGCAGCGGTGCGGCACTGCCTGCAGGCCTTGCAGTCTGGTTTGGTGCTTGTTGCACTTTCAGTAGTCCGATTCCGACACGATAATATTAGTGCATTGTTGAGCTTGCGTTCAATAAAAAACACAACAAAAGACAAAAGATCTGCTGTAACACATTCCTGTCCTTCCTTCATCAGATTGGACACAAGCTACAGTGCTTTCGCAGCAAGTGGAACAACTACAGCGCTGTTGTACAGAACTCTGAGGTCAACAGCCACTTTGAAAAGAATCTAAAGAATTACAACCAGCTGCGCCCCTCCCGGGGGAAAATCATCCCAACAGGGAGGTGCACGCTTCAGCAACGCGCACGCGCGCGCGCACGCACGCACGCGCGCACGCACGCACACACACACACACACGCACACACACACACACACACACACACACACACACACACACACACACACACACACACACACACACACACACAAAGAACCGGCACATGCCTCAAAGCTGCAGTTCCACCAGCTGCAGGCCATCCATGCACAGGCAGCGCAGAACCAGCGCTCGACCCTGACAGCCAGCAGAGGCCAGGAGCTGTGCGGCCGCGCCATGAGGCGAGTGGGCGTCCACAAGGGCAGCTGGCAACTGTCAGCTGCAGTCAGCACCAGCTCATGAAACCAAGGCGTCGGCCAAAGAGGCACCACCATTGCAACAATCAGCGCGCGTCTCACACACTCTCCTGCACCTTGCAAAAGCACGGAAGCGGTGACAGGCGACAACGTATGCGCATGGTGCCCTGGCCGTGGCTGCAGCAGGGCGCCCCGGCCACTGCTGCCTGGGCGTTGACACAGAGTTTGGAACCGAGGCAACTGCGCAAGCTCAGGCACAGCGAACAAGTCACTGGTGTAACATCCCACAAGCCAAACAGCCACATCTGAGGCCACCGACCAAACACGCCGCCTGCTGCAGCGCCGCTGAGCCCGACACGCTGCACGCGCGGCCGGCGCACGCCAGCGCCAACAGCCCGCAGCTTGAGCCCCTGCAGCCAGCCCCAGCAACGCCTCGCTGTCGAGCTGCCATGCTGCTGCACCGCCAGCTGCAACCGCAAGCGTCAGGGGCGGCGCAGCGCGCAGGCCGCCCGTCACACAGCGCAGCAGCCTGCCAGGCCCGCCCTGCTGCTGCTGCTGCTGCTGCTGCTGCTGCTCATCGCCTCCTTTTTCGCCTGCTGCCGCACAGCTGGGTGGATCTGCTGGCTGTTTGGCCGTGTGTGGCAAGGTTGTTTCATCTCTCAGCACTGTTGGGGCCGAGTGCAGTCATCAACAGAGGCAGCAGGCCCGGTGACGGCAACACGTGGTGTGCTGAGAGATGAACCAACAGTGCTGAGAGATGAAACAACCTTGCCACAACCTTGCCACACACGGCCAAACAGCCAGCACTCGACTCGTCCGTGCCACAACTGCTGCGCCGCACGCACGCTGCTGCTGCAAGCTACAAGTAACAACCTAGGGCACGCCTGCTGTCATGCTGCAAGCAATGCCGCAACACTGCCAAACAGCCAGCACCCGACTCACGCAAGCCACACCTGCTGCGTCGCACGCATGCTGCTGCTGCTAACAACATGTGAAAATCCAGGCCCGGCCTGGAAAATATTAGCTGCACATGAGTACGCCAGCAGTTGTGCTATGCAGCACCAGCAGACCGCGCAACACACAGCAGAGCGCGCCTGCGACAATGGCAGCTGCAGCCAATGCACACAACCACATGTGCAGCAGCAGCACCCCCAGCCCAGCCCCTCCCCTCAAGTACACGCACGGGCTTGACAAACCAGCGCTTGACCAGTTGGAGCCACGGCGTACAGGACAGGCACAGCTGCAACACTGAACTGCTGCCTTGGTCACAGGGATGCTGCATCTTGACAACTGTTCAACAGCAGTGTGGCAAGCCTGAACGAAATCCTCCTGACACGCACACTGTGCCATGCGCAAGCTGACAGCAACCTGGCAGGACACCAGCAACCCCCAACAAGCGTAACATAGCGCCAAAATCAATGCACACCACAGCACAAGTGGCTCGTCAGCGCCTGCACAACCACACATGTGGGTCCTGGCTGCAGGCACAAGCATGCAGTCATCAAACATTGGCGCGCTCGCCATTCAGCACAGAAATCAAAGAGACAAACACATGGCAGAGCACGCCTGCCAATGATCGCAGCTGCAGCCCATGCACAGCACCGCACATGCAGCACCCAAAAGCACCCGCTGCAGCAGCAGCAGCCATGCTAGCTGCTGCTGCGCTGCTGCTGCCGCCCTGCCATGCACCCAGCAGCACGCACAGGCACAGCACAAGCGCCCCGCACACCACACAGCTGAGCCTGCTGACCAAACACGCCGCCTGCTGCAGCGCCGCTGAGCCCGACACGCTGCACGCGCGGCCGGCGCACACCAGCGCCAACAGCACCCAGGGCTGGCCCCACCAGAGGAGGCGCAGCAGCCCGCCTTGATCACAAAAACACGGGTGTGCAAGTGGCTGCCGCACTGCTGGGACCCTCGGCCCCCGCTGCCTGCGCAGCCGCCGCTGCCTCCTTCAGCACCTCCCTGCCCAGCTGCGCCAGCCGCTGTGCCCGCGCGGGGATGGCAGCGCGCCTGCTGCTGTGAATCGCTGCTGCTGCAGCTCGCGAGCAGGGGGTGTGGGCAGCTGCAGGCTGCACGAGGTGCGGCGTGCTGCTGGGCGTGACGGCCTGCTGCTGGGCCTGCTGCTGGGCAGCGCCTGCCTGCTGCTGGGTGGTGCCAGCATGCTGCGCGGCGGCGGCGGCGGCGCATAGGCATGCATGCTGCGCGGCGGCGGCCGTGGTGCGTTGGCATGCATGCTGCCAGGCGGCGCGTTGGCATGCATGCTGCCAGGCGGCGCGTTGGCATGCATGCTGTGGGGAGGCGGCGCGTAGCCATGCATGCTGCCAGGCGGCGCGTTGGCATGCATGCTGCCGGGCGGCGCGTTGGCATGCATGCTGCGGGGAGGCGGCGGCGCGTAGCCATGCATGCTGCCGGGCGGCGCGTTGGCATGCATGCTGTGGGGAGGCGGCCGCGGCGCGTAGCCATGCATGCTGCCAGGCGGCGCGTTGGCATGCATGCTGCCGGGCGGCGCGTTGGCATGCATGCTGCGGGGAGGCGGCGGCGGCGCGTAGCCATGCATGCTGCCAGGCGGCGCGTTGGCATGCATGCTGCCGGGCGGCGCGTTGGCATGCATGCTGCGGGGAGGCGGCGGCGGCGCGTAGCCATGCAAGCTGCCAGGCGGCGCGTTGGCATGCACGCTGCCGGGCGGCGCGTTGGCATGCATGCTGCGGGGAGGCGGCGGCGCGTAGCCATGCATGCCGCCAGGCGGCGCGTTGGCATGCGTGCTGCGGGGAGGCGGCGGCGGCGCGTAGCCATGCATGCTGCCAGGCGGCGCGTTGGCATGCATGCTGCGGGCGGCGCATTGGCATGCATGCTGTGGGGAGGCGGCGGCGGCGCGTAGCCATGCATGCTGCCAGGCGGCGCGTTGGCATGCATGCTGCCGGGCGGCGCGTTGGCATGCATGCTGCGGGGAGGCGGCCGCGGCGCGTTGGCATGCATGCTGCCAGGCGGCGCGTTGGCATGCGTGCTGCGGGGAGGCGGCGGCGGCGCGTTGGCATGCGTGCTGCGGGGCGTGGCCTGCCCGGTGCTGGGGTCCTCGGCATCTGCCTCGCCCTCAGCTGGTGGGGTGTTGCCGGGACTGCTGCTGGGCGCGGCCTGCTCCTGGCCTGCCTGGCTGCCTCCCACAGGACTGCTGCATGTGGAGTCCGAGCCCAGCGACCCTGCAGAGACGAGCTCAGCCACAACACTGCCGCATGAGGAGTCTGTACCCAGCGACGATGCAGCGCCCAGCCCAGCCACATCACTGCCGCATGAAAACTCTGAGGTGAGCGACGCTGCAGCGCCCAGCCCAGCCAGAGAGCGGGCTGCACTGCCCGGTGTGGCGTCTCCTGCTGCAGCTGCAGCTTGCTGCTGGCCGGGTTCCGGCTCGCCTGGGCAGATGTTGGCCTGAGGCAGCTGGCGAAGGAGTAGCGTGGTGAATGGGCTGCCGGGGCGCCCTGGCAGGGCTGCAGGAGTGACCACCAGCGATGCCTGGCTGGCAGCTGGCAGCGGCTGCAGCGCGGCCAACTCAGCCTGCAGCAGCTGCTTCATCAGCTCTGCCTGAAGGCGTTGAAACAGCGTGGAAAAGGAGTGATGGTCAGGTCAAGTTGACACCAAGCAAACTGCTGGCGGTGATGGCATATAACGGTGACTTCATGTCAATCAGCAGCAGCTCAGTAGCCTAGCAGGAAACACTTGTTGTACAGCAATGGCTGTGGCTGCACATGTGCCCACGCTGACATACATGTCAAGCCAGGAAGTTGCAGTGCAGATGATGCACATCATGCTCTGTCCTTCTGCCTCACCTCCGTCACAGCATTTAGACATTTGAACGCCTGCGCTGCTAGGTCATACTTCAGCTTGCTGGCCACGCACACATTTGGTAATGGCTCCTTGTTGCTAAACGCACCCGAGACGAGCTTAATCCACTGCACAGCCTGCAGAGAACAATATCAGTCGGTTGGCCTGCTGCTTGAACGTAAGCAACTACATGTCGGGTTCCAATGCTTGCAACACAGCAACCACAGTACTATGTCTGCATTGAACAGAACCCAATGCAACCTCATGGGGCAGGAGGGCAATTTGGTTCAACAGCAGGCTGTGCCCAGTCGCTGAAAGCTGGTTGGTGCAGGTCTTAGGGGTTTACCTGCGCGTTAAGTGCAGCCATGGCCTGTGCGAATGCATGCTTCAGGCGCGCCAGCTCCTCTTCCTGCAGAAGGGTGACAGCTGTACACATGTGAAGTTGCGGCAATGAATGTGATGTGCACTCATGACAAAAAATGTTGCTGCTGGACTCCAGCACCAGGGGTAACATTGCTGGTACAGCCCACCTGCTTTGCCAAGGCAAAGGTGTTTGCTGCAGCCCAAAGGCTCATCTTGGGGACTGTGCGAGCCACGAGCCAGCTTGGCGAGCTGTCCAACAGCTGCCTCTTGGTACCCTGCGGCGTACGGGATGTGTAAGCGACACCCAACACATGCGGCACAACGGAGTTCTGGCAGGAAGCACAGCTCCTGCTCGCAGTTGCTCGCAACAGCAGCACCGTGTTACCCAGAACAGCCAGGGGGAGCTCACCTCAAATACCTGCAGCTGCTGCGTGAGGTCATTGTCTCCTTGAGCTTTGCTTCGATCAGTTGGGTGACTGAGCACTGTGGTGGTTGTGCTGCTTGTCTACGCATCTCGGACACTGCGGATGCTTGTCGCTGTCAGCACTCGCAGCAAATTTTAATTCTAAGACAAGTAGCACGTTGGACGATCGTCTCTGCAGCAATGCCGCATGTGTCTCAGCAGTACAGGAACAGTGCAACAGTAGCTGCTGATCCAGAACTACTATCGTCACAGCTTTGGAATCAACGCCTTGAAATGGTCACATGCTTCTGGGCTTGATGTATGCCACGCTTATCAGATATATTCTGTTATGCGTTTCTGTTATGCGTGTCTGTACGGTTGAACTTGCCCGCCCGCCTGCTGCAGCTCAGGCATCTTTCACGTTTCAAAAGTTACGTTTCAAACTTCGTTTCATTTCATATTTCATGAAATTCATTCACTGAGGGCCAAAAACCTGAAATGGCACACCCCAGGTAACCTGTCATGCAGTAGACTGTACCACCACCTGCACCTGTCATGGAGTGGATCCCCTCACGGGATCCCTCTGCCGCCGCTCCCATTTCGCTTGCATCGAGTATCACGCAGAGGTATCGCAGGTGAGTCAGCCAACTAGCTTTGCTTGCTGCACGCGGAATGGTTGGTGCCCCGGAAGCAACCTCATGCTGGTACTTACCCACATGCTCAACAGTACATCCTTTCTTAGGGTACTGCCGACGTCAGAATTTCCCGGGGGCGATAGCTTAATGGCCGAAGGTCATCTGTCTGTGCAGTTGCTTAAAGCAGTGGTGCCAGCCAAGGCAGTTCAGCAGTTCTACAATTTCCTTGGGCCAACAGCAGCAGCAGCAGCAGCAGCACTGCTGGCAGCAGCAGCAGCAGCAGCAGCAGCAGCAGCAGCAACACAGCCACGACAGCGGGTGCCTTCCAATAGCGGCTGTATTAAATGACAGCAAGAGCAACTATGCCCTTGGCAGCTTGTACGTCGCCTGTGGCTGAATGTAACAAGCAGCAGTCCTGAGCTTACATGTAACAAGCAGCAGCACTTTAACCCAGAAGGAAAACGAAGCAGAGTTACATGTGGCCAGTAACCCCTGCTGTGAGCAAGCAGTGGTGTCCGCTTAGGTACTGCAATGTCGCAGCTGTAATGCAGATGCAGTGCTAGCAGCGCTGGAGCGCACATGTTCCAGTTTGGATGTTATGACGGGAACATCGCCCGATTTTTGAACCAATGACAGGCTCGTTGGGCAACACGTTCAATGGTAGCATCATTGCCGGCACCGATGCCCTGCTGCTGGAGAACATGGGGTGGCAGGCAGGGTGTACTGCAGCCGGTTGCTGTGCTGTCCAATGCTTTACCCGAATTACCGAATTACCAAAGTAGGGCCACTGGCCCACCCGCAAAGGAGCCAAACAAGGCTCATGGGGTCCACAAAACTCAAAAGAAGACCATCAACTGAAAGAAACCGCAACCTCAACAAGCTCAGAGAGCTCAGAACTCAGAAAATCAGTAACTTCAGAAGCACTACTAGTAATGCCATTGCTGGGAAGCAACAGATGTGCCAACTCTGGATCGCTACGTACCAGTAAGCAACTGTGGATGAAAGCAGCAACCCTACTCTGTCTTTGCCGCATTAAGTCTGCCAGACATCGCCCTTGCGAGTTTGCTAAGGCATCTGGGTTCTGCCAACCACCGAACTCATCAAACAGACACCAAAAACGCTCCCGGACTAGCTCATAAGCATCACACTCAAATACCACGTGGAACTCATCCTCAACCTGGCCAGCAGCGCATCGGGTGCAAAGCCGCTGATGTCTAGGTAGCAAGGAGTTGCCAGCCCTCTCCCACCGACCAGTAGCCACGCGCAAGTCATGTGCACCCAGACGAAAACGCATGAGTGACGACAGGTGTACTTTGTTGAGGCCAGCAGTGTTGTGCACATAGTCTGGACACCAGCTAGACGGCTTTGTCATGTCCAGCTCATCAAATGATGTGCATGCAAACCAGCTCTCGTACGTAGAATGCATGACAGTATCAGAACCAGCAACTCTGGGATCGGTGGGTAAATCATGCCACTGCTGATACAACCAAGACTGAAAAGCCTCATGCACACAGCGCATATCAGACTCCTCAAGGCAGTGCAGACCGACCAGTGCATCAGGTATGTCGCCCAACGTGCCCGTGCGGGTATGCAACGTGCGCACAAGGGACCTAAACTGCCAGAACCACAAGGATTTTTGCCTACCCTGATCAGCGCTGCTTGGGTAGGTGCGCATACTGAGGTCTCTGTTCCTGCATTGCCAAAAACAACCAGTCACTAGGCGGCCGTGAGACCACCCCGTCCCACAGGTCCCAGCAAGCTGTGAACCAACCACTGATCAGGGGTTTGCAGCCAAATTCACGCAACAGCAGCTGCCTGCAAGTAGATTTGCGAACAAGCCCAGCCAACATACGCAAGAACATGAACTGCACCACTTGCATGTCATTGCTAAGCGCCTTGGCAACGCCCTGCGGCCCACTTCCGCAGCTATGAAGCAGTGCAGGGGCCCACACTTCTGAGCAGTAGCCCAAATTTGGCGAGACCAGTGAGTTGAACAGGTGCACCTGCAAGCCAAGCCCCGTGATGTGGTGGTCAGCGCAGCGGGAGCGCATGGCCCACATCGCCCGTGAGCCAGCGGCTGCCAGGGACGAAACACATGCTGTAACACCCTTAGTCTCATGGAATACACATCCCAATACCTGAACTCGCTGCTTCTGGGCACAGGCACACGTACACCATCCCTGCCAACAAAGGTCCACTGCGCAGGACCCCGGTAGCGCTGGTGGCCAAACACTACTACCTCTGTTTTTCCCACTTTACTGATTCTCTGAGTTCTGAGCTCTCTGAGCTTGTTGAGGTTGCGGTTTCTCTCGGTTGATGGTCTTCTTTTGAGTTTTGTGGACCCCATGAGCCTTGTTTGGCTCCTTTGCGGGTGGGCCAGTGGCCCTACTTTGGTAATTCGGCTTGCATGTTGCTCTCTTCTGCTGGTGTGTTTGTGTGTTTTCTGTTACTGCTCGTGTTGTGCAGGATTGCTGTGCCGTAGCAGTGACAAGTTGTCACTTGGCGGAGGTTTTGCTATCGTCAGCGCCTTCAGCCGGACTACAACAGTGACAGCCTGGTTGTGAAGTGGGTGCGCACGTCTGTGGTGCCAATACTTCCTAGGAACACAAAGTCGTTTGAACTGCTCTGTTCGCTGTGATAGCCGTGGTCGCAACTCATCTCAAACTTGCAGCAGTGCTTGCATGTGCCAGCCTTGCTTGTGTGCGGGTGGCGCCAACCCGCCGGCGGTGGACGCGGGTTATTCCAGTGTTCTGCATGCTAGTGCGTGACCTTTCACGTGAAACTGATTCTCTGAGTTCTGAGCTTTCTGAGCTTGTTGAGGTTGCGGTTTCTCTCGGTTGATGGTCTTCTTTTGAGTTTTGTGGACCCCATGAGCCTTGTTTGGCTCCTTTGCGGGTGGGCCAGTGGCCCTACTTTGGTAATTCGGTAACTTGGAAGCACTTGCCAACCACAGCAGAGGCACCTGGCGCCAGCAATGTGCCGGGCTTCACACACATGGCTGTGATGACGTGCGTTGTTGGCTTTTTAAACTTAAGTAATGCGTTGTTGACCATTTGATGACATGGCGTGTGTGCACGCGATAAGAATAACTCAATGATTGACATCAGCCCAGCCACAAGCAGTGGAGCCGCGCTGCTGATGCAGTACATGACTCATGCCATTTGGGAGATGCATATGAGCACACTGGCTTCCACACAGGCTGCCACAAAGAGCTTGAAAGCAGTTGCTGCCTGTGCACTGGCAAATAGTGCGCCACGGGTCGTTATTGCATGCTGGGAACTTGATAAAAAAGAACGAGCATTAGAGTTCTGAACGGCTCCTGGGCTCCAGGGGAATGCACAGCTAGCTGCGTACCTCAAGCAATGCTGGACCTGGAGACCCCCACACAAGTTCCCTGGTGCTCCAAGTGGGCTCATCATCATCACCCTGGTGCTCCAAGTGGGCTGCCATGCAACTTGTACAAGTTATCAGCATCGCCACAATGCAAAGCGGCTTTGCATACTGTGCATGTGCTGTTTTGGCATGACAGTGGCACTGATGACACGATGCGTGCCCAATGCGCGTCCTGGCTGGTCGCAAGTCCTGACTGGCTGGCTGGTCGCTGCATGCCTTGAGGCATGGGGTTGCTCCTGTGGAAGGACACAGCACTGCATGCATGCCAAGGAGTGCCTACCACCCTCCAGCATGCAAGCTCTGCTGCGTGCACCCTCTGTAGTTGAAGCATTACTCTGAATGCACAGTAGACACAAACCTATCACCAGTTATAAACAAAGAGTGTTAAGGGCACCAGCCCCTCCACGTCCAGCGAAGCACAAAAGGGTGACTCTGCTGTCCTTGCGGTGCTTTCATAATAGCTTAGATGCTGCTGTTTACGTACGAAAGGTTGTTTATGCTTTTCCTTGCGGTGCTTTCCCGCTAGTTCACAGTGCTGCTGTTCAAACAAGGTTTCCCAAGTTGATGACTGCTCACGCATGCACTTGTCATCCCCGGCAATCCACTGAACCCACGCAGACTCAGCAAACAACCACAGTGTGATGCGGGGCTCGCAACCACGTCAACGGGTCGATGTTGCAATTTAAGGCGGCTTCGGCGGCCAGCCCTTTTTGCTGGTTGTGGGTCATGCCATGGTTGCTAGTACCACTGTATGCATGTTGCTGCAAGCACATTGCTCACCACCATCGCCCCTAACTGCTGCGAGGCATGCGCAGCTGAGCTTCACGCAGGTGGCGGTGAGCAGTGAGTATTGCAAGGGGTCTGTACGCAAGTGTACTTTCCCACCATTTGTTTTGTGTTGTCTATGCTGCTTGAACCGCAGACCTCTCTAGCATTGCTGCTGTGACTGCTGTACTGCTCCGACATGGCTGCTGCTGCAGCCTCTTACGCACACCATGCTAGGTGCAGTGCTGCTGCTTGTCTATGCATGATGGAATTTTTGGCAAAGTCACCAGCACTGCAGTTTGGTGGGCGATCTCCTGCGGATGTTCTGATCTGGTGAACTGAAAGTGTGAGCGAGAGACTCGAGTCAAGGTTTGCAGGTGGCTGTAGCCTCAAGTTGGGTTGCATATGCCATGGTACGTTCCTATGGCTGGATGATGTAGTGACAGTCCGCAGCTGTACACCATGGTGTTCAGCACATGTACTGTGGCTGCGCATGTGTGCTGCTGCATGATGCAAGTGACTTGTTGTGCAGCAGTGGCTCCTCGTGTGGCTAGCAAGCGGCAAGAGCCTCAATCTGCAACAACTAGCTGAAGCAATTAAAGCTGTAAAATTGGCTTGAGCCTCACCTCAAGACCTCCAGCAGCATTGCGACCATGTGTGTCACTGAGCTCCCCAACCCAAGCGACAGCTGCTGTAGCAAGCTGGTGTGTTTATTCTGTGCACCTGCAGCTGTCCACTACTCAATCAGGTACGTGGTGCCAGGGTCCTTGACCGCGGGTGCTGACCCTGAGCTGCAGCCTCAGACTGACAGGGCAGCTGTTCATGTCATCAGGGAGTATGCTCGCATCTTATGGCCGGTTGCTGCAACACCTGTCAGACTAGTTATTCAGACCCAAAGTGCACATTTATAACGCCTTGAGAAGCAGGAACGATGCAACGCGCGTTCACCAATAAAAGACGCAGCTCTGGAATGGCAGGTAGAGCAACGAGCAGGTGTAGCAGGAGCCAGCAGGAGCCAAGGGCTCCGATACCAACTGCATGCTTGTAATCTCCATTGCAACGTTCGGGTGAGTTGCTGCGCATGCTTCGTGCGCATCACCAACTGGCTGAACGGGCAGTCGCACGTGTGCAGCAGCTTCTGCGTGTTGCTTGTTGTGTTAGTCATGTTAGCTGGCCCAGTCATGCTCGCCGATCAGTATTGAAGGTACTAGATTGGTTGCCCATAGCCAACACATTCACGGTTAGAGTGGTTATCAGTTTTGGTTGTGCTCCTGACTGTTGCGCTTGCCCCCCCTGCCCAAGTTCAACATAACCTTATACCTTATTCCGTCCCCTTATAACTTAAAAAGGAACCCTCTTGCCTTGTAACGCCGTTGGTGGGCGCCTTGCGCAGACCCGAAGTGTTCTACTGTCAACGTGGACTCAACGTGCAGGCTCACCAACACAGGTTCAAGCTTGAGCAGCACAGGTGATTAAGAGGACCCTCTGAACCATTACACGCAAATGATAACACTCTCTAGGGCTCCATGCAAAGCTCCATGCGAGGGGATTTCGCGCGCTGCGGACTTGCTCACTGTGTTGTGCTCGTCTGGTGCTCGCAGGTGATATAATAGAATGATTGTGACGCTAATGTCATTGGCCTTGCTGCTGCTGGGACCGACCGCTTCCACGGCTGACGCCCCAGGTGAGCGTTTAGCAGGTAGCAAGAAGCCTGGCTGCAGTGGGGCGATCAGCACACGCGCAGTATGCATACACGCTCTTATTGTTGTTCCATACATCCTTGTAGCCTCTCCTAAACACCAAGTGTTGCCTTGCTCAGCAGCAGCAGCAGCAGCGTCAGCAGCAGGCATCCATGCAGCAGAACCCCCTGCAACATTGCTGCAGCAACTGAGCACATGCTGCAGCTTGCAAACACGTTTCTGCAAGGCTGCATTTCCACTCATGCTGTCATCTTCGCAATCCACCTGCAGGCCGCACTGTCGCCCCCCTGCAAGACGCTGGCAGGAGAATGCTGACAGCAGCAGCACTGAACCCAGCAGTGCCCACCCAAGCTGTACCCCGTCCCACCGCCGAGCCCCGCCTGCACCAAGAGCACGAGTGCCCTTCGGGCGAGACGTGGATCCGTTGCAGGTCGCAGCCACTCTGCGACGGCATCGGCAGAGTCGCACCATCCACCCGTGAGTGCGCGCTGTGGAGAGATGCATGGCAGCATTGCTTGCTGCTGCTGCTGCTGCTCCAGCAGCAGCTTGTGTTTAGTCCAGCTAAGAGCGCAGCTGTTTGGTTATGGGAATGCCTGCCGCTGGTGCCTGGGCCCGTCACCCCCCTGGCTTGCGTGCTGATGATGGCGTGCCTGAAGTCCACAGCTGACGTGCAGTATGCTTGCACCTGCGTCACGAGCCGACTGCCTGCTGCCACAAGTAGCGCATGTCTGCCCTGTCGTGGTCCAGCCCCGCTGCCTGCCTGCCATTCGTTTTGTCCTGGCCTGTCTTTTGTGCATGCAGCGTGCGGGGCTGCCTGCCTGTGTGCAAGCATCTGCAATGCAGGTGGCTAGCGCGCTGAGCTGCAACGGTCACATTTCATGTCTATTACTATTCCTTAGATGTTGCAACTTGTACAGGTTGTTGTCGCGGATTGCTGCTGACAAGTGCGCTGCTGCGCACACCTGCGTGCTGGACCATGCGCAGAGTGCGGCTCCGTAGGCCTGTGTGCCAAGGTGTGCCACACAGCACGGCGGAAAGGCGGCCGGTGTGCGGAGCTGTTGGACGAGCCAACGCAGACGTACTACTACTCCATTCATTACGAGGGGACAGTCTCCTGCGGCCCTCTTGGCGGTAAGCACGGCACAGGCGGGTACCCAGTGATAGTAACATGTATAGTGTCATGAAGCCAGTCATGACAGAGTTCTGGCGCGTAAGCCATGACAGACCATCAGCGGGTTGCTCCGGCGTGCTCATGAGCCATGCATAAATAGGCTGCGCTTCACGGCGCCCGCCATAGGCAGTGCGGTCAGGCCAGCTTGTGCCATGCTTGCAGTCGTGTTCGAACAGCTTCTTTTCGGTAGATTGAATTTTGAGAGGAGAAGGATTTACATGTAGGCCGTTCCCCATCTCAGATGGCTTGCACCACACACATTATACCTCTGCACCATTTGCAGGCCAGAGCGGCGACTTGCAAGGCGGGCGCCCCCGCCCACCACCAGGGCTCCCTGAGCTGCAGGCAGCCGCGCCAACTGCTGCCCTGCCTGGTGCCGCGGCGGCAGCCGAAACAGCGTCGGCAGGCGCAGTGGCCGCTGCGCTCCAGGTCCAGGTGGCCGGCACGCCAGCGGCGCCGCAGCGTCAGCTGCTGCAGGAGCATGCGTGCCATGACGACGAGTTCTGGATCCACTGCAACTCGCAGCCGCTGTGCTGGGGCATCGGCAGGTCGGCGCCGTCCACCGGTGCGTGGCCGCATGCGCGGCAGTGGACACATACATTTTTCTGGAGCTTTGAGGGAAGCTGAGGGGTGGTACGGGTCATGTCCAAGGGGGGTGCATACATTTGGGGGGCATATATATACCACCCGGGGGTGGAACCGTACCACCCCAAAGCGACAAAAAGCCCCAGTTGACTGGTATATCTTGTGGCCTGGGGCACATTTGTGCGCGATACGTATTTACCTCAGGTGCCACGTGTTCATCCAGGGTGATACGGGATGTGTCAGGCCAGGTAGAGACCATATAACAAGGTGACACGGCAAAAGGCCCAAGGTATGACAAGCAGCCATCATCATCATCATCATCATCATCATCATCATCATCATCATCATCATCATCATCATCATCATCATGTTATCCATTCAAGCCACAGCATAAATGCCTTTGGCCTAACAAAGAAGCAGCATGGTATATTTATGTGCTTGTCATACACAATTGCATTGCACTGGCACCCGTGTATGAGCCACTGCAACATGGTTTGGATGTTGAGGCTACACTGAAGCAGGGTCTGCCGATGGACTCTTGCTTGCCTTGTCAGGCAGCAGGTGGAGCCAGCACGCAGCCGCCCGACCAGCGGCCAGCCTCACTACCCGTGGAGCTCACTGCAGTCTGGTGCCACTGCAATGGCACTGCATGCACTCTGCCTGCAGTGATTACCTGTGCGCACTGTGTTGAAGGCTCGTTGTTGGTTAGTCAGGCATCAGCATCCTTGTTGTTCAGCGCCGCTGCTGCTGCCGCTGCTGCTGCTGCTGCAACTCCTCACCAACCCTGCAGAGTGCGGTCCTGCCTGGCTGTGTGAGAGCATGTGCAACACCGCGCTGCAGCGCGGCGGCGTTTGCAACAGGCAGTGGAACCCTCCAAGCGGGAGCTACTACTTCTCCATAGTGTACCAGGGAGCAGTCTTCTGCGACCCCCCAAGAGGTGTGTGTCTTGCTTGCAGCTCTCGACCCCGACCCAGCGCCATCCGTTGGCTTCAGTTGCATGTGCTGGTTTGCTGAAGAGTGCAGCGCATGCAATCGTCTTGACGAGTTGAACTTTGTGCCAACACATGTGCTACATGCTGCAGCGTTGGCAAGGTGGGTCAAATGAGGTTCTAGCTTCTCTTTGTGCCCCTCCACGCATGGTGAGCGGCTGCATGGCGCCTGTTGCGTGCAGGCGGTTCAAACAACCGCGGCTCCAAGCGCCCCAGGGGCCTCAGGCAGCTGCAGGCAGCAACCGCCACGCTCGCCCTGCCCGCAGCAACCGCTAGCGCTGCGCAGGCAACGGTAGCAGCTGCTGCTGCGGCATCCACCCAAGTTGTGAGCGTGTGAGCGGCAAGCCGGCAGCCGCTACCCAGCGCAAGCTGCTGCAGGAGCATGTGTGCGGCGACGGCGAGTTCTGGATCCATTGCAACTCGCAGTCCTTGTGCAGCCGCTTCGGGAGGCGGGCACCGTCCACAGGTGAGGCCGGCTGCGGGGCAGTGCCAGACGCCAGCACTGGCGGTCAAACGCTGTGTGAGGAGGTGCAAACTTGGCTCCTGATTGGGGTTCCCACTCCGTTGGAGCTTGTAAAGTAGAGTAAAGTGAGCAAACACCATGCCTGCACTAGCAGGGTCGCTGGTAGACGCAGCCATGCATGCTGCTGTGGGCAGCCAAGGTTGGCAGCACATGGCAGCACATGCGCCGCCTTACCTTGCTGTGGCGGCGCTGCCCAGCAGCATGCGCGCCACACTCGGCCCTTCACCGCGTGCCTCACAGCAGCAGCTGACTTCGCTGGTGGCTGCTGCGGTGCTGCTGCCGCTCTGCTGTCTGTTTGCAGCGTGCGGTCCTGCCTGGGTGTGTGAGGCCATGTGCAACGCCGCCCTGCAGCGCAACGGTGTGTGTCACCGGCTGTGGAACGCGCCCAGCCAGACCTACTACTATGCGATTCAGCACAATGGAGCAGTGTTTTGTGACCCTCCTGGCGGTGAGTGCTGTCGTGGCTCGCCTGGTACCTCGCTCCATCACACTGCGGTGTTTGCTGCTGCACGCAGGGAAGCCACATACATGCTGAACTTGGAAACATTACAGTGCATTACAGTGCAAAGCATGCACCAGCTTGCCAGAGGATGCACAGATTGCAACATCCAGCGGGCAGTTGGTGCTGCCAACATGCAAGTAGCAACGAGCTTGCAATTAAGGTGACAACAATTTGTGGTGACCTCTACGCAGCACTTGGTGGTGTCACCGTTGCACCGCGTTCAACGTGCGTGCTCCCTTGCTTGTTTGTTTGTTTGCAGGCGGTAGCGGCAGCAGGGGATGAAGACACACAGCAGCTACACCAACGCTGTTTTGGGCTCATTGGAACTACAACCTCACTTTTTTGGTGCAAGCGATTGAAATGCACGCTGGCGCTGCCAGGCAGAGTGTCAATGTGCAACGTGCATCGGCTGCTTTGGCGATGCAGCAGCCTGCTCCAGGCGGGCACCAGTTGTCCGAAAGCAGCTGCTGCTGTTGGTGTCACTGGGCAGCATGCGTTGTTGTTATTTGTGGGTGGCTGCGGGAGGTCACCTACTTCAAAATGACCCGCTCGCTCATTAGATTAGTATCCTGGCTAGCTTCCCCAGCTGGCGCTGCGCCCCTCTGGTGCTCAGGTGCTTTTATGGGATGGGGGTTGCTGCATGCACACCTGTGCGTCGAAGGTCGCAGATCTGCGCATTGTACATGGCAGCATCGATTTGGGGCTGGTGTGCCTGCTGTGCTGATTGCGTATCTTTTTGGCGGCAAACTGCACCCCTGCCAGCCATAGCATTGATGAGACGGCAGCTGCAATGCTGTTATTGACAACAATAGTCGTGGATGTCTGTCCAGCAGGTACTGGGGCGAGTGTGGTGTAGGCATGTGCAGCGATGCATGTGTTTTTGGGCACCAAGCGATTCTTGATTGCTGACGTTGCCTGGTTGCAGCAGGACGCAGCTGTGTGGCATCACCTGCCCATGCATGTGAAAAATGCCAGCCTGATCACTGGCATGTGCATTGGTAGTCAGTGTTGCGATCCCTGGGTGGAGGTCTACTTCTGTGGCAGGCGCTGTTGAGAATGGCATTGTGTGCATGTACAGCATGAGATGCATGAGCGTGTGCAGCATCCCGGTCGTGATTACTTGGTCGGTCTGTGTGTTGGCTATAACTTTGTTGGATTGCAGGAGGTGCAGTTGTGTGCGCACTGGTTGTACACATGTACAGCACTACATCTTTGTGAGAGCTGCACGAGCTCCATGCCAGTATGATCACTGGAATTGCCTGCTTTTCTACTGCAGCATGTGATCCTGACCATCAGCAGCTGGTGTGGGTGTGCGGCCGGCGCTGGCCAAGGTTTGTGTGCAGCTTGCCCCCTTGCCATGAGGTTATGTGTGCAGCATGCAAGTCGTGATGGGCAGTGTTCAGAGGCGTTGGCTGCGTGCCGCTGGGGACTGCGGTCACCAGCAGGGGGTGGGGTGCCTGGCAGGCACCGGATTGGTAGCTGCACACATGCACAGCGCTGTCGGTGCACGCACGTACAGCGCTACAATTGTATGCGCTGTTTGCCAGTAGGATCAGCTGGCATCGCCTGATTACTGCATGTTTGGCAGGCGCTGAAAGGCGCGTGTACGCATGCACAGCGTGGCAGACGTGTCGTGTGTGACCAGCATGCAAGTCTGATCACTGGCTGGTCTGTTTTGCAAGCGCAGGCGCAGGCGGGTTGATAATTGGCAGCAGGTGCGCCTATGTGGGCACCTGTGTGGCAGGAGGCTCGGCAGTCATTGAACCACATGTGGTGTAGGCGTGTGCAGGCGCAGGCACAGCATGCAGCGTGACATGCATGTGCGTGTGCAGCATGCGAGTCGTGATCAATGCATGCTGCCTTTTGCAGCTTGTGAGTGCGGTGTCCAGCACAGGGTGTTGTTAGTGGCGGTGCACTGTGGCGAGGAACAACATGTCTTGCAGTAGCGCTGGTTGTTGCATTGCTGCTGCTGTTATTCCAGGCTGAGGCGGCTGCAAAGCCCAGGCAGCTTGCACAGGTCCTACCTGTAGGTGCTCCGCTACACCCACAGTTTGCTGGAGCAAAAAAACACATATGATGACCAACTTCTGTTATCTTATAAGCTATCAGCGTGACGTGCGTCGCGCGCATTGCACTGCCAGCTGGTGTGCATGCCAGGAGCAAGGTGTCCACGCCCGTGAGGGTGACCCCGGCCCTCTCCTGCGCAGACTCAAGTGCTTTGTCAGGTGAATGTACTGCGCATGTACCCTGTCTTTTACCTTGCTGCTGTGATGCAGAATAAGCTTGAGATGTCAGTGGTGGGAGCCGCAAGGCAGAACAGACACACTTCATGCTGCTGTTGTGAGACGAGTGATGTGTGTCTAGAGCACATGCCCTTGAGCAACCGTTGGCCACCCTGCTGGCTGCAATGGTTTTGTACCATATTTTGCGGCTATGGGTTGAGTCTGCACATGCTATGCTGTGTGTGTTTTGACTTCTTTGCATGCCGCTGTATCACGGTACGATGGCAGCTGTGGCCGCGCCACAGGTCCTGGTGACCGTTGCTGCTGGGCGCACGTCGACAGCGGGCAACAAAACACATCGTCAGACGGTGGGAGATGTGCTGCGCGGATGCACGGAACTTCAAGAGGGTGGTGCTGTCTCAGCACAGCGGCTTGTTCTCAGCTGCCCATGGTGTGATGGTGGGCAGTTGTATTGCAGCTGTTGCAGGCTGACGATCAGCTGTGGCAAAAGGCAGTTATCAAAGGTGTTGCTTGTGTGGGGAATAATTGCACCGACATCAAGAGACGATCAGCTGTGGCAAAAGACAGTTATTAAAGGTGTTGCTTGTGTGGGGAATAATTGCACGACATCAAGAGACGATCAGCTGTGGCAAAAGACAGTTATCAAAGGTGTTGCTTGTGTGGGGATAATTGCACGACATCAAGAGACGATCAGCTGTGGCAAAAGACAGTTATTAAAGGTGTTGCTTGTGTGGGGATAATTGCACACATCAAGCGCCATACGATTGGAGGCTGTAAGCCGCTTGCTTTAGCTGGCATGCATGCAGCAGCATGCGCATGGTGGTGCGGTGTACGCAGCTGTGGCAGCATGTTCTGGCGAGTTGTACTGTGACGTGTTGTCCTGTGCTGTGTGCGTGATTTGCGCAGTCCTGCATATGTGTCATGGCAGGCGTGTATATCACTGCCGATGTGATTGTATATTACTGCGCACGTGATTTGTCAGCCTGGCAGTGGCGGGTCGTGCATCATCTGTGCCGCCACAAGTGGATTCGGTTAGCGACCTGCATGAATGTGTTGGCCTGGCCTAGTGAGCAGCAGCCTTTCAGCGCTCTGCAGTACTTGAGCCACCTGCTGCCAACGACTTTGTGACCGTCACGACACATCACCGTGTCAGGCAGGCACAAGGCATCGGTTGGCTCCTTGGGACCATCAGCCGCTGTGTGGCAGCTCCGTTACCCCGACAACCGGTCTAGACTGGTGAGATCTGGGCGTGTCGTATGTGTACGCTGTAGAATACAGCTGTATTTGTATTATGTGGACCAGCTGGTAGCCTGCAGGCTGGAGGCTGTTGGAGCCAAGGTAGTGGTGGTACAATGGCACAGTGGTTGCGCAGCATGGCAGTCATATGAGTGTTGTCGTTAGGCTGGGCAGCCATGGCATATGACATCCACAGTTGTATGCTGGAATGGGGCGTTGCTTGCGACAAGCGCTGCGCCAGCGTTTGTAACATAACCAGTTGTTGGACCCAGGGGACCTTTCTGCTGCATGGCAACACCCTTTCAGCTGGGCTCCGAAGATTGGTTGCATGTGCAGGCACTGCTTGTAGGACAGCAACCTGCTGCAGTTCCTATAAAGTTGGGAACCCGGTCATCCATGTTGAGACGCACTAAAGGAGTGAAGCCATGCAGGGTTACGGTCTGTTACACCGACTAGTTGCAGTACTGCAAGCATATTTTGAGGTTGTTTGCAGCTTCCTGCATGAAGGCGGTCTGGTCAACAAGCAAGGCCACATGCATCTGAGATTATCAGGCAGCCAGTGGCCCAAAGTACTGTGCTTCATCAAGCAGCCTCCTGTCCACCCCCTTCTGGCAGCTCAACAGCCTGCCTGCCTGCAGGCAGCCTGCCTGCAGGCAGGCAGGCTGAGAGGCAATGCCAAGCTGCAGCGACCCGTGTAATCAGGCTCTGGGCCATGGATGTTACTCATGCAGCAGCACATCACATTATGCTGAAGCCGGAGCTGTCATTGACCCATGAAACTTCCATTATGTGACCGGTGCAACTCGTGCATGCACTGCATCTGATGCGGGCGCACACTGTCCTGCTGGCAAATGGCAAGCCAAAGCCCTACAGTGTTGACACCCCTGCAATGATTCAGCCTGCGCTGCACGCTCTGCTTCACAGCAGCCAGCTCCTGCTCAGCAGGCTGCAGCATTGCTACTGTCAGCAGCAACGGCAGCAAAAACATGGTGGCATAACTGGACAGTGCTGCGGCAGCTGTACTGCAGCTGCGGCTGTAGCAGCTCCCTGCAACAATCAAGCCTGCACTGCATCACTCTGACCCACAGTGCCCAGCTCCTGCTGCAGCGCTGCTATCTGCTGCTGCGCTGCAATCAGCTGAGCCTGCAGCTGCTGCACATCAATCTGGCCGTCGTTGCTGCTGCTGCCACCACCTTGCGCTGTGGCTTTGCCACCAGCAGCTGGCTTCTTCTTCGCCTCCTGCTGGTGCTGGTGCTGGTGCTGGTGCTGCTGCTGCTGCTGCTGCTGCTGCGGTTGCTGCTGCTCTGAGGCCCCCGCTGCTGCCTCATAGTCGTCGTCATAAACATCATCAAAGTCATCGTCATCATACGCCTCATCATCTTCGTCACCAGACACTGCGGCTGCATCAGCCGCTGCTTCCAGCACCAGCCGTGTGGGCTTGCGCTGCCGCTTGCTGCTGCGCAGCGCAGCAGCGTCCTGCTCACCGTCTGTGCCTTCATCCCAGTACCCTGCTGCTTCCGCTGCTGCCGCTCGTGCTGCCTCCATCTCCGCCTTTGTCCGCCGCTTGCGCTTCCTCTTATCCTGCAGCACGCCGGCAGCAGCTGCGGCTGCCTCTGCTGCCCTTGCTGCCTCCATCTCCGCCTTGGTGCGGCGCTTGCGCTTCTTCTTGACCGGCAGCAGCCCAGCCGCTAGTGCTTCTGCTTCGCTGCTCGCGCTGCCTCCATCTCTGCCTTGGTTCTCCTCCGTCGCCGCTTCTTGGCATGCTGCTGCTCGCCCGCTGCTGCTGAGTCGTACCCTGCGTCTTCATCCGAGTCCGAATCCGAATCATCACTGTCATACCCAGCAGCAGCACCTGGCAGCAGCCCTGCTGCTTGCTGCGCCGCAAACCTCTCCTGCAGCGCCTGCTGCAGCATGTGCTGCTGCACCTGCTGCTGCTCCTGCTGCCGCGCCAGATCCTCCAGCTGCCGCGCGTGGGCCTCCTGCTGCTCCTGCCCCTGCTGCTGCACCAGCTTGTACGCGGGCTTCGTCATGACCTCATTCGCAAGCACCTCTGCTGCTACGTAGTACGCAGCTGCCTTGCTGCGGGGGCCGTAGCCTGGATTTGTGGTCGCTACTGCATTGAACAGGCAGCTGCTGGTGAGGGCAGCCTGCACGACCGCAGGCACCGGGATGTCATCCGTGGCTTCATCGTCGGCGCCGATTACTACGACGTTGGTGTACAGGGGCCGCACCGATTGACTGGTGCGAATGGGCTTGTCATAGATGATGCTGACGTCACCCAATGCGGCAGCAGCTAGGGCTGCTGCTGCTGCAGCGTCCGCGCCCACAGCAGCAGAAGCGCCTGTAGCGGCAGCAGCAGCCTTTGCTACAGCACCGCCAGCAGCAAGAGCACTGCGCACATCTGCTGCTGCAGACCGCGGCACTGCTGCTGCTGCTGCCGCCGCCGCCGCATCAGCAGCAGTAGGTGCTGCGGCTGCTGCTGTTGCATCAGCGCCCTTGCTGCTCCCACTCTTTCTCACAATATGCAGCTGCAGCACCTTGTCACATCTGCCTAGCACCTTCACCCACTGCTGCTGCTGCGGCTGCTGCTGCTGCTGCGGCTGACCTTGCTGGTGCTGCGGTTGCTGCAAGTGCTTGTGCAGCAGTGGCGTGGGGTCCCGTGTCGCAATCAGCAGGTCCCCAAACTGCATGCCTAGCCGTTTCAGCAGCGGAACAACCCACAGCTTGCGATGATCACCATGGGTTTTGTGGTGCTTCCCAAATTCGTATTCCACTGCACGTATGCACCCATCAGGATCGCACACAAGCAGCACGTGTGTGGGCTTGGGGCGTTCTGCGCCTGCTGACCCGCCCACACCTTGCTGCTGCTGCTGCAGCAGCCGCTGCTGCTGCAGCTGGTCGTGCTGGTTGTTGGCTGCTGCATCTGCGGCTGCCTCCTGCTCTGTGCCGGCTGCGCCGTTAGGTATTACTACTGCTGGTGATGTCGCTGCTGCTGCAGGCATGCTGATCACACCCCGCTGCTGCTGTCGTTGCTGCTGCTGCTGCTGCTGCTGTCGCTGCTGCTGCTGCTGCTGCTGCTGCTGCTGGTTTGCTGCTGCTGCTGCTGCCAGCGCCTCTGGGCTGTCTGCTGGCAGCGCCAGCGCGTCCATGAGGTTTGCCTGCTTGGGCCCCCAGAAGTCATACGTGCCCTTCTCAAAGTGGCTGGGGTTGGTCTCCTGCAACAAGACAGCGGCAGCGGCAGCAGCAGCAGCAGCAGGACAAGCAGGACAAAGAGGTTGTAGAGTAAAAACAGGAGGACGAACAGCAAGACGAAGTCATATGTGCCCTGTACACGGTGGCTGGGGTTAGTGTTCCGAATAACAGAGCAGCCATGACATCAAGTGTGGTTGACAGCTGTACACTCAGCACTGCTGGAAGCAGTACCATTCTGTCTGCCCGTCACAAAGCAGCTAATGCTGCCTTCAAAAAGCAGGTGGTGCTCCACTTCCGACAACAGCTACTGCTGCTGCTGCTGCTTGCCCTGCACTGACAAGCTGGTGCGCATGCTACCACCTGTACTGCAGCCGCATCACATTGTGTGGAATGCAATGCTGCCCCTGCACCTGTGCTCCACTCACCCGCCTGAAGACCTCGTTGGGCAGCAGGGGCACGGTGTAGCGAGCAGTGCCTGCCTTGCTGGCCGGCACGGCCGCAGCCTGGGGCTCCTGCAGGGCGGCGAGGCAGCAACGAGAGCACAAGAACAGCGGCATGAGACAGGCGGGGTCGCGCAATGTTGAGGAACTCGCGCCACCTGCAACTCCGCTGGCGGTGGTGTGGTGGGCAAGTGCAGCGACAGAGGCTGGCTGTGCCAGGCGTGTGTGCAACACAACGCGCCAGAATTCAGACAACTAAACAGAGGACCTCAGACGCGTCGCTGACGTGGCACCGCAGCATGGAGCAAGCTTGCCCGCTCGCAGAGCTGCGGAGGCATGACAGCGCGCACCAGCACAGAGACACCAGCGCTGTTGTGTGCACATGTGCTGCGCATGCTTGCACAAGAGGGCGATGCAGCCCTCGCCATCAGACAAAAGCTCCACGCGCCGGCCCACCTTGACAGCCCGCAGGCTCGGCTCCTGGCAGGACACGCACAGCGCGCGCCCGTCGGCGCCCTGCGCCAGCGGCTGCCGTACGTGCGCGTGTAGCAGGCGCCGTGGCACGCCAGCTGGCAGCCGTCGCAGCCGCGCAGCGGGACGCCCGGCAGCCGCTGCCGGCAGAAGGGGCAGTACCAGGTGTGGCTGGCCAGGTCCGCGGCGGCGCTGGCGTCCTGGGTGAGGAAGGCCAGCAGCTCCTGCGCATCGTGTATCAACAAGGGGTTGCAGGAGGACAGATACAAGCAGGACAGTAGGTATGAGGAAGGGTGTGTAAGCAGTGCTTAGTCCGGGCCAATGGTAGTAGAAGTACGCTGATGCAACTGCTTGCACACTCATCATGCTCATCATCATGTGCAGCCAAGCCAAAGTCCTGCAGGGAGGGCGCCAGAGCAGGCCTGCATCATCATGGCACCTCCTGCCAGCCTGCAGCACCGTTGCAAACAGCGATGCACTTGCCGCTGCGCTAGGTGGGGAACTGTGGGAGTTGAACCCATGATCTCTCGCACCCTAAGCGAGAATCATACCACGAGACCAAGTTCCCACTGTGAAGCAGGCGAATGGCAACCGACTGGCAGGCAGGCAGCAGCACTGAGGCAGCGCTGGTGCAAGCATGCTGGAAGACAAAGCCGGCCGAGTCTCAACCCGTCGGCACTTGTGATGCCAGCCTACCTAGCGCGCCTGCTGCTGCTGCATACCTGTCCCCTGCCTTACGCTGTGGCACTGCATCAACACTGTACGCTCACCATTGCTGCAGTACTGCAGAGCATGAAGACCTCACAGAACCCCAGCACCCTCGGGTTCAACACCCCGAACCCTGAACCCTGAACCCCACCTGCCAGCTCAGCTCCGACTGCGCCTCCACCACCACAGTCTCCCGCTCAAACACCTGCCGGCCATGCTCCGCAAACTCCCTGACGCTGTTGAAGTTGCTGCTGCCGCTGGTCGTGCAGCTGCTGCAGCTGCACTTGATGAAGGCTGGGCTTGCCGGCGCTGACCTTGGCCTCACACAGCACCTGCAGCGGGCGCAGAGGGAGGCAGTCCTGCAGGACAGCAGCAACCGGGCGGAGGGCGGCAACACACAGATTGCGCAGCTGGTGAGCTTGCAGTCAGCAGAACTGAAATGCTGCTGCTGCTTGCTGCTGTACAAGCATGCACTGCTGCAAGTCTGGCAGAGCCCCTGCAACTGCCACTGTGCCTGGACGGTCATACATGACTTTGCGCATACCATGCTTACATGTCTGCCTGCTGCTGTTCAATCTGCTATTGTTTGATTACGGTTTGCTGCCGCTTTCCATTGCAGGATCAACCTGCTTGCTCATCAACAGCAACTGCAGCTGCACTCGGCAGAGTTATATCGTCGCTGACAGCTTCGTGGCAAAGCTGCGGGCTCGCTGAAGCGGCACTGAGGCAGCGCGCCGGGCTGCTGCTGCATGTTGTGGCTGCTGCCACAGACTCAAAGTCAACAACAGCTACAGCAAACCAGTCAACAGCTGCTAAGGGGCTGCTTGGCTGCCAAGCACAATCGCGCTGTGAACTCTGCTGCTGCAACAGATACAGCCACAGCTACTGCACCCCACTCACCGGCTGCTGTGGGTCTGCTTTGCAGCAGAGCAGCGTCCTGCGCTTCATGAGCTTGGAGCACAGCACTGCAGCAGCCAGCTCCTCACTGCTGCTGCTTTCCTGCAAGCCTTGCAGGGAGTGCAGCAGTCCCCCCAGCTCCTTCGTTGCTGTCTTGAGCAGGCCCCTGCGCACCTGCAGGAACAAGAAATTCAAATGCATGGTATGGCTGCAGTAACAAGCAACACCAGCATACTACCTGTGATTGATTGTTTGGGTCTTATCAAGTTTGTGATAATGACAGACAAATATGGACAGTTGCGTGATGCGTAATTGAACAGTGCCACAGCGCAAGGCAGCTGTCAGCTGACGCAGTGCGCTAGCGCAGCGCTGCAGAGTCAGCAGCATAGATGTGCCAATGTGCCTTGGTGCTAGCGTTGCTGTGCAGGTTGCATGCACAACCGGAGGATGTGGCGATTCAGCCTGATGCCCTTGCGGAGATCAACCTTGTGCAGCCCTTAGCAGATGTCTGGATGTGATGGTCAGCGGCACCTCTTCACTGTTTATGCATCCTCCAAGATGCATGGTTGTTAAGGCAACTCGTGAGCGGCTGTGCTCTGCCATGCGTGCTCCTGAAGCCCAAACAGGACTGCAAACTACACAATACGGCAGTAATCCGTACTCTTGCTGCATAATGAATGTGTTGTGGCAAAACATATGATTTACTGCTGTTGCTGCATCAGATTCACTCACATCAATCTTCTCCTTGTCCTTGATGTGGGCGGGAATCAGCTGATGCGGCAACAGTGGTCCAGCATCCTGGTGGCGCTCTGCATTACGTGTGGCTGGCGTCCCAAACTCCTCCTCGCCGCTGTCTGAGCTGCCACTCCTGCTAGGGGTGGCACTATGTGCGTGCCCTCTGCTTTGTTCCTCGTCCATGGCTGCCTCAAATTGATTTAAAAGATCAGAGCCTCTCTGCTGTTTTCATATAGAACGATGCAAGTGTTCATCGATGAAGTGTTGTGGTGACCACCCGCGGGGTGCTGTGGGGCGCGACATGCCGTTTTTAGTCAACGTCAGCCGCTTGTTCGCATCTAGCTGCCGATGAGAGGCACTGCTACAGGTGGAGAGCTTGCGGTGGTTCAGCTTTTGAAAGCGCTCCAACCCGTTAGGACTTGCTGCCCATCTCTTTTGTCGTCAAAACATTTAGTAAACAAAATTATAACTGTCGAGTATGCAAGAAGGCCTGAGTACAGCAGCTCACACCAAGCTCATGCACTTGTCAGCACAGGCTGTAGCATGTCTCCTGTATAGTGTACACGCCCCTGGCCCTCGCCACAAAAGTAGACACTAGTTTTCAAATTGATCAACACAACAGTAGTATCACAAACCAGTTCAGTCGAGAGTTCGCTCGCAGTTCTTAACATTCGCAAAGTAGCGCTTGGCTGAAGGCAAAAGGTAAATCCCCAACGGAGAAAGACAACAACATTTTCTTTAATTGAAGTATTGTCTTCTAAGTATTTAGCAAGCTAGCAGTACATAGCCACAGCTGACTTTAGCACGTAGCACGTTGGCGCAGGGCGCAGGCTGTCAGCCTGAGCGCTTCGTAGAAGAGCAAGGAAAATGCTGCCGGTACTAGGAGGTGAGCTTTGGCAGCTGCTCAGGTATCAGCACGGCACAGCAGGGCACATGTGCAGCAGTACTCTTCACTGGCCTGGTCAGACATAACTTTGCTTGCAGGAAATTTGGACCTGCGCAGTAGCTCCCAACATATCAAACCGTTCCTGTATGTTCATGCAGTCATATACTCTCAGCTATGTACAAGCCAGCAGTGTGCAAACCAATAACTCCATGCTGCAGCTGCTGTCACCGGCTGACCTGTCACAGCTGCGCTCAGCTGCTGACAACCCTCCTCGCAAGTTATTGCTCAAACCCCAATGCCAATGTCTGGTTTGGCTTGATGTGATGGCACTGCAGGCGAGGGCAGCAAGTCGGCCAAGAACTCCACGCTGATCAGCAGGCTGCTGGGGCGCAGCGCGTCCAGGGAGCGCAGCAGCTCGCCGGCAGAGGCCGAGTCGCCACGCAACAACCGCGCAGGCGGCGGCGGCATCCTGCAGCCCACAGGTGAGCCTGTTGTGGCTGCCTACAAGCCGCCTAAGGTAGCAAGCCGAGCGCATGACATGCGTTGTGCATAGCAGAATTGCACAGGTGTGCTTGTGGCACCGCAGCAACCTGCCGCCGCGCACGCTGCAGCATCCATGCTTCACATCAACTGAGCCTTGAGCTGAGGGGTTGTTGTCACAAGCACCGCTGCGGCCCTGTCTCTCACCCAGCCTGCCTGAAAACCTGCAGCAGGCACCACTGCTGCTCCTTGCACTTCAGCCAGTAACCAACCCCACCAACACTCACCTGCCTGCATGCCCTACCATCCCAGCATGGCACGGTCGACATGCAAGATATCAACACACTGTGTGCGACTGTCTTGTGTGCGTGTAGCCAACGAGTCGTCTGCTTCTGCCTCCAAGGCCAACATGTTGGTCAGCCCGCGCCAGCCTGGCGCAGCGGTGACACGCGGCGACGGCCTGGCCGGCAAGATGTGTCCGCCACCCATGGGGTCACCGTCAACTGGCAGCAACATTGCTACGGTGAGATCATCACGCACCCGTACAGTTGCCGAGTTTGTCAGTATGTTTTGTATTTTTATGTGAAGGTTTGTTGGCACAGCTGGCAATGCAGCCCCACCCCATCAAGGTGACCCCTGATTGTGATCGCACTGTCACCACCCACCAGTAAGCATGTGTTGGGGTTGTGCTTTACAAGCACCCGATGGCGCTCCCTTTTGCAACCAGATCTGCAGCACCACTGCTTGCTGTTGCCGCCGCAGCGCTGACAATGAGCAGCCACACTCGATGCCTGTCCGCAGCACCATAACAAGCACCTGCATTTGCCCCTCCCTGCCCTGCTCACAAGTGGTACGCTGCTACACTCATCAGCACTTTGCCTGGCAGACGTACTGCAGTCATGCCGACACACTGCAGCTGTCTACCTAATCCCCGTTCTACCCTCCCCTCCCCTCCCCTGGCGCCCCATGCTGTGTGTCCCTGTGCGCCCTGCATGCATATGCAGTCCCCGGACTCCTCGCACAGCAAGCGCCTGCTGTTCGCCACCACACCCTCCACCAAGCAGCTGCAGGCGGCCAAGGAGGACACCAGCGGGGGCGACTCCACCAACGGCAGGGTGGCAGCGATGCTGGACCACAACCACGTCTTCAAGCGCAGCCACACCACCGACCTGGTCATTGGCGCAGGTGAGGGGGCGTGACAGCAGAAGAAGTGGTGGTGGTGTTCTGGTGCCTTATGGTGTGTCACAGCACCCTTCACAGCAGCCGCCATTGTTGGGGGTTGTTGGCTGGCGACATGTTGAGATGTTGGGATGCCGAGCAAGTGTACACGCCATGCGATGTTTGAATCTCGCAGACACTGCAGCTGCATCACACCAATGCAGTTGGTAGTGCCTCCAGTGTGTCATCGTACGCAGGTGTTGACGCCTGCTGCTGCTACTGCTGCTGCTGCTGCTGCTGCTGCTGCTGCTGCTGCTGCTGCTGCTGCTGCTGGTACTTTGCAGGTGCCAGCAGCCGCGCACTGGGTGGCGCCTCTAAGCTGACGCCGCTCACCACTGCCACTGCTATTGCCAACGTGGGCGGCGCCAGCACCAGCCCACACCCTGCGCAAGCACGCAAGCCTGCTGAAAGCATCAAGGCAGATGCGATTGCTGACCTGACGCCAGAAGCATTGACTCCAAGTCTAATGAGGAGCTCACGCGCATGTTTAAGACATTGCAGAAGGAGGCACAGAGTCTGAAGAAGCAGTACGAGGAGATCTCAGGCTCAGGGTCAGGCGGCCGCAAGGCGTCCCCCAGCCTGATTGTGGAGTTTGCGGAGCCGCGCCACCAGCAGCGCCCCAGCATGATCGCACACAGCCTGGACCAGATCAAGTGAGTGGGCCGCCCACTTTTTCTGTTGTTTGGTGTGTTTGTTCTTCGGTGTTTCAGGTTCACTTTGGCTGCTGCTGTGGCGACAAGCATGGCCATACATGCTGCAGTGCACCTGGAGCTAGCCTAGCGCTCTGTGAGTGAGAGGTCTGCTGTGGGTGAGTCACGGTGTGTGGCTAGGGTTTGGCATGTGGCACCACTTATGCTGTGATGCACCTCCAACCTTCATATGGAGTTTGTCATTCTGCGCGGACAGCAGCTGCGGCGGCGCAGCATGGCATCACACAGCTGACGCAGGTTAGGTGAGGGCAAGGTGCATAGCTGTGTGTGTGTGTGTGCAATGTTTGTTCGTGTCTTTGCTGATTTTGCGTCTCTGCCCACTCGTGGTAATCCAGCGACGCAGTGGATGAGACTTTGCTTGCTGAACCCAGCAGCACCAGCAGCACCAGCAGCGTCCAGCAGTGTGACGCAAACAACTGTATTCTACACACTGGCATCGTGTTTGTGACTCTCGTGCGGCACCTCTGGAGCAGATGTGCGGGGCTGCATCGTGCGTTGATGGATGTCCCAGTGTGCTGGCGTCTGCTTGAGGTTGCGTGTACAACGCAGGTGCCTGCAGCGTGCCAACAGCATGGTCCCACCAAAAGCAGCTGTCTGCACACTCATCTTGAGCCGGCCTGTGTACCCATGGCACAAGTCACTCGTGGTCTTGTTGAGCTGCTGATGGGCCTGTCTTTGTTTTGGCATGAGAAGTGGTTTGATTGGCGGCGGCGGAGCGCTGCCTGACTTCCCTCTGCATCCGTTCAGCATGGTTGCGTAGTGTGATGACCGCTGCTGCCAAGGGTGTTTACACAGATTAAATTTTGCACAGCTCAATCACACACATTTGGTGCTTATTTGAATTGATGGGATCCTGCTCATGCGTTCAGCACATGTCAGCAACTAATACTGTTTGTGCCACTCGTGGGCCTCACCTCACACTTATGATGCAGCTTTGTTGTTTGGTAAGCTGCGCGACACAGCCGCAGGAGTAGCCGCTGCCGCGATGCCAGGCTGGATCCCAGTTGCATCACCCCGGGCAGCAGCATGTGGCGACTGCTCTTTGTTTGAAAAGGTCACACACACTGCACGGCTTGCACAGCCCGGCATGACCTGGTGCTCACTTCTACTGAGCCAATCCTTTACCACAAATTCTTACCGGAGGCGGCGGAAACCCGCAACTACTGCTGATGTTGCTGGTCACTCAAATCCATGCAAAGAGTATGTATCATATGTTGTGCTGTGAACAGCAATAGCGGCTTGTTGCCAGTGCGCCAGGCTTGGATTCCTCTTGCATGTCCGAGCATGTTTTGTTGGTATGATGGAGTATGCGGCCAAGCGTGCCTGCATAGCCTCAACAACTCATTTGACATATGCCTGGAAGAGCGACAGCTCTGATATGCATCAGGACAATTTTGTCATTGCCAGCTGGTGTTGTTGATTGTTTTTGGTGGCCGTATGGGGGTGTGTGTGTGATATGATGTTGAGTGTTTACGTCACTGGGCTGCCCAGTTCTTCAAAGCACTGTCAAGCACCTGACATGCAAATGTGCACTTCACAGCACCTTGACAGGTGCTTCAATCCCGCATGATTGAAACTCAGCAAGCATGTACATTGCAGTGTTTCTGCCTTTAGCTGGGCTGCTACAAGCACACAACCTGCAGTGGCAATGCTGCTGCTGCTGCTGCAGGGCTGGGCTGGCCGCGCCACCACACAGCAGGCCATTCCTGGTCGCGAACAACAGCAGCGCTGCCGCTGGTGAGCACAGCCTGCAGCAGCTGCAGCATTCAACAGGTGGCGCGCGTCAGGTGGCTTCTGAGTTTCGCATTCTGCATGCTGTTGCCTGGCTTGTTTGTTTGACCTCTGCCGATGCTATGCTGCTGAGTTGCTGGCGGCCGTCAGCCTTGTGCAGCCCACAAGAGCTGTGGCAGTCAAGGGCATGCTCTACTTTCGCTCATCACAGCAGCAAACAGCTGCTTTAAGCCTGGAATCTCATCTACTGCACCATATCTTTGCTCTGCTGTCTGCAGGCGCCACCCCAATGAGCCTTGATGAGGAGGACAGCGGCTTCCTGACAGATGACGATGACACATCATCCAAGAAGCCCTCAGCAGCAGCAAAGGCCGGCGCACGGCTGGATGATGTGCTTGATGCCAAGGAGCAGCAGGCAGCTGAAGAGGCGCGCAGGAAGAAAGAGCGGGAGACAAGGGAGAAGGAAGCAAGGGAGAAGGAGGCTGCTGCAGCTGCAGCTGCAGCAGCAGCTGCACAGGCTGCAGCATCGAGGCAGGCCCTGGCAGCTGGCACTGCAAGCCAGAAGCAGGTTACCCCGCCAAGGAAGTACAAGCTCCTGTCTATCCACCCGCTGCTGCCGCCCAACATGCGGCGTGAGGAGTGGGGCCTGCACCAGTTCACCATTGAGAAGAAGCTGCATGCAGGCTACGCGTCAGAGGTGTACAAGGTATAAAGGCCTGGCTGCTGCTTCGCAGCCCTGAAATCTCCCTCAGCAAGGCAGGCCGTCCTGCTCTTTCAGCACAGCAGCAACATCATACCTGCAAACTGGCAACACGATCAGCTTGATCAAGTGCTAAGGGCCACGGCCTGCTGTGGGCTGCTTCCATCAACTGCCTGTGCTGTGTCACAGGGCAAGGATGTCCAGTCGGGCGAGCAGCTGGCTGTGAAGGTGTACAACCTCAATGCTCTGGGTGAACTGAACAAAGTGCAGCTGATTCGTGAGATCAGGCTGCATGGCGGGTTTGCTCACCGCAACATCATTGAGCTGTACAGTGCATACCAGGTAAGCACAATCAAGAAGAAGCATAGTGAAACTAAGATAGCTGCTGTCCGGTGCCAGCACTTAGTAATGCAAGCACCTGGCTATGTCAACAGCAGCATCGCTCAGTAGTCATATGCAGCGCCTTGTAGTTGCAGCTGTCTTCACCCAGGTGTGTGATTTTAACGGCATAGTTTGTAACTCAACAAGCATGGGTTATGAAGTTCAACTCACCCTTCCTTTTCCACCACTGTCACAACTGAGCAATAAATTTCAATGCATGCAGGAGAACTACCGTGTGGTGCTGGCACAGAAGTATGCTGAGGGTGGTGACCTGCTGAGGGCGCTGCACAAGGCTGGCGGCAGGCTGACAGAAAAGTCAGCTGTGCAGATGGTGATTCAGCCCCTGCTGAACTGCCTTGTCTATTTGCACAGCAAGGGCATCACACACAGGTCAGCTTGCGGTCACCTCATTGTTGCAGCCTCAGGACTGCCATCAGATGCAACATTGATCAGCGTGTACTTAAGCAGCAAGTCAGCATGTTCTTGTATCTGTAAAGGATTCCGGAACATGAAGCCTCTGAAGCCACGCGGCAACAAACATTACTTTACTGCTGAAAGGTCATGCCACACGCTGTGGCGGTCTTTGTGACCGATTCAGCAGTTGTCAGGGTTTGTTGGTCATTATCCTGAGCCAATGCTGCCACATGTGTGCAGGGACATCAAGCCGGAGAACATCCTGTTTGATGGCGAGGGTGTGCTGAAGCTGGCTGACTTTGGCCTGGCCATCAACCTGACAGAGGAGAACGCAGTCACACGGGCAGGTACAACATACCTGCAGGATTTAAGGGTACAACTGCAAGATGCATGCAACAAGAGCATGCACAAACTGCAACGCTACTGCGTATTAGTAATCACTCTGCATGTACAGCCTGCTTCTTATATGGCAACGAGGCATTACGTATCATTTCAACTCCCAAGTGGGGATCATAATATTTGTTCTCAGTCAATCAGTGTAAGTTTTGAAACACATGTCCACGGGATTTAGTTGCCACGCACTTTGATACTGTGTGACAGGGACGCTGCACTACATGGCACCAGAGGTGGTGAAGAACCCTCTCAAGGACCACCCAGATGACTTTAAGAACGAGACTCGTTTCCATTACAACGCAGTCGTGGACAGCTGGGCTGTAGGCTGCCTGGCCTACGAGCTGATTGTGGGCTTCCCACCATTCATGGCAGAGACACAGCAGCAGGTGGTGAAGAACATCAACAGCAAGGAAGTGCCTACTCCAAGAAGATGAGTGACGACTGCATTGACTTCATAACGCACGCACTGCAGAGGATCCATCTGAAAGGTCGACATCAGCGGAGCTCATCAAGCACCCTTGGATAAGCCTGCACATGGTGAGCTCCAGTCACTGCCAGTAATGCGGATTCACATTGGAGGTTCCCAATCTTGCTGCGTTCTGCTAAATCTAGTAGTTGCTTAGCAGTGTTGCATGACTAGATAATCTATGTGCAAAAAATAATAATAAGCTATGTGTACTGACGATGAGGATTACGCATGTGTTTTGACCTGTTTTTGCAGAGGCGCAACTCAAGTCGTCAGCTCAACTTCGAGCCCCAAGCAGCCCCACCCAAGTTCATCGCTGACTTCTCAACCGGCACAGCCAATGCCAAGGCTCACAATGCTGTGTACAAGGCAGCTAAGGGCAAGGAGGGAGCTGCAATGGCGCCTTTTTAGACTGTGCGCCCGTTGCAAAGCTGGAGTGCAGTTTTCATATGCGCATGTGTACATGCAGCAGCGTGGGAGTGGCTTGCAGAGTGCTACACAGACCTGTGTCTCTGAAGGGGTGTTTGTCTCTCCGTGTGTGCTGACCATGCGGACGCTAGTGGTGACTCTTTGTTGCTGACGTGCTCAATGTGCAAAAATGCTGACAGAGTACATACTATATGACGCCTAGAACTGCACGAACAGAACTTACCAGATAGTACTGGGATAGCTTGTTGAAACACTGTTGCGCCTTATATGAGTTTGTATCAAGTAGCAGTCCTAGTTGTCTTGCACTGTCAAGGTTCTGTACGCGTCCAGCCGATAGGGTTGTGTGCAGTTGGCATGTGATTCAGTCACGTGTGAAGGCGACCTCATGATGCGCTGCTGTTGAGCTGTGAAGCACAGGTTGATAGCATGTGTCTAGCAGCTGCTAGTTTGCATGTCAAGTTCCTTGTGGGGCTTGTTTGTAAGAAGCATGGCCCTGCAAGCAGGCCGTACCTGACATTTGCATGCAGGCTCAGTGCACCTGGTTACTCAGCAGCCAGTGCACCGTCTTTTCCTTGGCATTTTAAATGGTGTGCAATGGTTGTATCAATTCAAGTCCATTGCTGGGTTCAATTAACTGTTACTTGTTGTCTCTCAGCGGCCATGGCCAGTGTGTACAAGTGCATCTGTTGCCTTGATAATAAAAAAAAGGGGTTTGAGCGCCCGGTCTCCCAGCCGTAGGCTTGACAAGCCACTCCACTATGTACATGTGGGAACTCTTGCATGCTAGGTGAAGGTGACGCCCTTTGGGTATGCGTCACAGCCCAACTGTGGCTGCCGCAGCTGTTGACCAGGTGCTCTGTGCGGGGGCATACTGATGGCTGCGAGGCATCATGCAGCGCGGCATGCCGCAACTTGGTGGCACCATTATAGCGTGCTGTACAGTGCTCTGCAGCGTTGAAACAAAGCACGTGCTGCTGCCAACATGGTGTTACATGTCACACGTTGTTCAGGGTTGCTGTGGTTGCCAACAAACATGATGTCAGGTGCAGCACAGGGACCTGGACAAGTGCGCCACGCATGGCTCCTGTTGCATTGCTTCGAGCGTCTCTCCAAACATCACAAACCACTTGGCAAGCTTGCAGAACCAGCTGCAGTGCGGTTGCAGCCGGTGCAGTTCATGTATGTCCCTGCAGGCGTCATGTCAATATGGCACTAAGCTGGTCCCACGTGTGCAGTGTACCGCACACCTACGTAGGTGTTGTTGTGCAAACATGACGCCAACTTAGCCGTGAAGGGCTAACAGCGCTCTTCAACTTACACTTGTCATTGTACACAACACCAAGCTGCTGCTGCAGCGGCATCAGGGCCATGCAAGTATGGCTGTTCCAGTACCGCTGTCTTGCAGTTGCCGCCATGTTAAACAAGGTTTGTCATTTTGGGCAGGACTCCTGCTGATCAGCTGCTCATGAGCAGCTCAGCTCAGCTGCTGGATCTGTACTTCATGCTAAACATGCCTTGATAATGCAAGCACGAACTTTGCTCTTGTAATTACAAGCATGCATGTGAATGACATACCAACCTTCAAGTCAAGTAGAACCAGTACATGCAAGTAGACTCAGCACACTCAGTAGTCCAGCAGACTCAGAACATGCATGATGGTCATGATCATGCCACCAAGAAGAATCACACGGCATGCCAACCTGCCAGCCAGACATCTGCACAGCTCACAGATGTCAAGCAGCTGCCGAGGCCTGTGCAGGCAGGGCATGCGCATCGGTGGATCTTGTACAACCCGGCACTCGCTGAGCACGAAATCGCTTTCCTGCTGCACTACCCTGCTCATCACAGCATGGGTGCTCTACTTGCGCCACTGTTTGCTTGCGTGCAAGGGTTGATGGACGCAGGATACCCAAGGTGCTCTGCAAAGTAGCGTCATTTTCTTTCACAGCACAGGCTTCTCTGGCTCCTGCAGCACGTAGCACCTGCAGTCATGCAGCTTCGCCTCGACCCTGCCCACCAGCTGCTGCTGCGCCTGCCGCCCCTCAACCCCAAACCCCAGCCACATGCGCAGCTCCTGCAGCGCCGTCAGCGCCTCCACGCCGTTCCACAGGTACTGGCAGAGCTCCAGGGGCCGCTGCGTCACTGCAGCCTCCTCCGCTGCCTGCACACTCAGCCAGCGCAGGCCCTGCACGTGCGGCACAAAACGAGCACAGATACAATGGTGCCGCTGTGAAAAAGCTAGTGAGCAGATGAAATAACTGTTCATGTGGGTTGTCAGGGAGGAATACGGTTTGTCAGGGAGGAACAGCAGCTCTGCAAAATCAAGCCGCTGTTTGTCGGGCTGCAGGATGCTGCAAAAGGCACAACATAGCTTTTCAAAGTGCACACAGGCACGGATGAAACAGCAGGAAGAGCCCGTGTCCTGCCAGACATATGCTGTCACGCTAACAACCATAATCAAAATTCATCAAAAACAGCCGTGCAAAGTCGCAGCACAAGGCAGCCTAAACAGTCAAACGTCTCACCTGCATGCTCTGCAGCGCCTGCCAGGCAGGCGGCCCCGCCAGCGTGGCCACAGTCGTCCCCAGCAGCTGCAGCGACGTCAGCTGCTGCAGCTGCGCGATCAACTCCAGCGCCTTGCTGCCGATGCTGCTGGCCCTCATGTTCAGTGACAGGTGCTGCAGCCGGCTGCTGCAGGCGTCTGCCACTGCCTGCACGTGCTCCAGCTGTAGCGCGGACTTGAAGTCGAGGTGCAAGCGTTTCAGAGCAGCAAGGGGCTGCAGTGCCGGCGCCAGCTCGAACAGCAGCTTGCCCGTGCCTGTGCCGGGCTTCAGGGAGAGGCTCTGCAAGCTGGTGAACGCGCCAAGACCTGGCAGCAGCAGCAGCAGCACCAGCAGCAGCAACACCAAAGTGTCAGCACATTGATCTGCACATGTTTAAGTGTGCCAGCAAGGAGCGCTGCAGGCTGATGCGTACACCAAAGCCAGCAAGCAAAGCACATTCACAAACAGACAGAAGGACACACTGGGGCATGCAACACGCGACCACACACGCCCTCCTCACCCGCCAAGCCCTGCAGGGGGCTGAAGCTGCTGAGCCGCAAGCTCTCCAGCCGCGGCCACTGCTGCGCCATGCCCTGCAGCTGCTCGGTGCTGAACCCCACCCTGTGGTCCCCAGACCCCACCGCAAAACCCTTCAGCCCCGGGATCTGGAGCTCCAGCAGCTGCGCGGCGCTCTTGCTGGCCGACTGGCCGCCTTTACTCAGCGATATGCTGATGCTGGAGAGCTGCGTCATGCTGCCCAGGTGGGCCAGGTGCTCCGCAGCGACCGCAGACAGCCCGCGGCGGCCGGCCTCGATGCGCAGCGCTCGGATGCTGCTGCACCTTGCGACGAGCGCCAAGCTGCTGCCGCTGAGGCGCTTGTGAGGCCGAGCGCGTTGAAGCACTGCAGGGATGTGAGGGCTGGGTGGGGCAGGGCTGGGGAGGCGAGGCCGTGCGAGGAGAGGCTGGTGAGGTGGCCCAAGCCGCTGATGCTGTCCTTGTGAGCTAGCTGCGGCCGCTGGTCGTTGAAGATGCCTGTAAGACGGGACGATGACAAGACAATGCATTGCAACATTGGTTGCATGCATGTGACTCGGCGTCCACCATTATATGTGTCAGTGATGTGGTAATGTGCAGGTGGCGCATCGTGGGCGAGGTGAGAGGCATTTGAGGATCAAGAGCTTGGCAATGCATTCAAGTCGGTCGACATGGCTGCTCGTGCTGTTAGCATGCTGTGTGATGTGCGCTGGGCAGCAAAGCGTGGCAAAGCAAACATGCGCGTGGCGGCCCACCCTGTATGCATTGCGCAGCCACGCTAGATGGGTCCTGTCCATCCATGCTTCACCACCACTGAACAGCAGAGGTCAACAGGATTCAGGCAACTACATGTTTTCTCCTAGCACGAGGAGGCCCACAGAAGTAGCTAAATCCACAACAACAGCTGTGGGTGGGCTGGCGGCAGTAGCTCAACAAGGAGATTCTATGCCAGAAGTCTCCCAAACATGCCAGCAACCGTGCAAAGCACGGCCCAGCCAAGCACAGCACCTCAGCCCACCTGTCACCTCTGCAATGCACCTCAGTCCAGGAGTGCATGCACCAACGCTCAGAGGCGCCTGCATGCACCAGCTCAACGTCACGCGCGTCATGCACCTTAATGCGTCCCCCCATGCACAGCCCTGCTCTGCAGGCGCCGCCTCACCTCTGTAGGCCACGTCCAGGCTCCTGAGGCGTGTCAGCGCCAGCAGCGGGTTGAGCTGCACCCTGCTGCTGCCGCCCAGCCCCGTCTGGTACACGCACAGCGACAGCGACTGCAGCTGGCTGCCGGTCGCCAGCGCGTCCAGGTGGTCGGGCTGCAGGCGGTGCAGGGCGCAGACGTGCACGGCAGGGCAGTGAAGCGTGAGGAGTGAATGTCGCGCGTGATGCCAATAATCTGTGACCTTGCCGCATAGTGCAGTGCTGCAGCACAGCTTGAGGTCAGCAGCTGCAGGAGTCCCTGCGCCAGATGCTGTGATGCGTGTCATAATGTGTTGTGCACAAGCAGGTGCAGGCCTGTTGACGCTTGCATGCAGCAGAAGCCCTCTCACCACAAGCACAAGAGCCCCAGTTAGACCATCCAACGCACTGCAGGTGGTCAATGCCACCCTTGTTCGATTACCTATGCTGCTGTACATCAGCAAATGCAGAGCAGATCACACAGCATGCAACTAACAGCAATGCACAGGACACCCACGTTGAGTAGCAATGCCACAGCGGCTGTTGCCAATGCAGAACTTCTTTGTCAGCACACACAATGCAGACACTTGCCTGCAGTGCAGGGCTCTTGATGCTTGCGTGCAGCAGCAGCTCCCTGAGGCTGCCCAGGCAGCCCAGCAGGCCCTCCAGCACAACAGCAGGCGGCAGGTCACACCCGACCAGCTGCAGGCACACCAGCCGCTGCTGCAAGCTGCAGCTGCTGCTGCTGCTGCCACCTGGCAACCGATGAAGTTGCTGCTGCTGCTCAGCTGGCTGGTCTCCTTCGGTCTCCATTGAGTCTACCTGCTGCTGCGCATTACTGTCTTGCGCTTGCTGCTGCTGGTGCAGGCCGGCTAGCAGCGGCTGCCACATAGGCCGTGGCAGGGAGCCCTGCAGCAGCACCGTGTGCAGCTTTGGCAGCTCACCCAGCAGCCGCAACGAAGCAGCCAGCACGTCAGCTGCAGGCAGCGCCCTCTCGGATGCGCTGCTGCTGCGGCTGCGGCACTGCAGCGTCACTTTCGTGACGTAAGGAAAGCTGGCTGGTAGGTGCTGCAGTGGATGCCGGCAGGTGGCGGATGAAGCCGCGCTGCACGCTTGCTGGCTGGGCTGCGCGCAGCAGCAGCCGCCGCAGCAGCAGACCCCGCTGACGGGCTGACCGCAGCCGCAGCAGCAGCAGCAGCTGCAGCAGCTGTATCTGTACCTGCAGGACTGCCGCTGATATCTGGTAGAAATGCTTGCTGCTGTGTTGATCGGTCCTGCTGCTGCTGCTGCTGCTGCTCATCTGGCTGCCTCTCTTCTTGCTCCATGTCAGCAAATGACTCTAAATCCTGTTTGACAGCTGCTGCAGCGGCAGCAGAGCTGCTGGCGGCAGCGGCACCATCCTGTTGTTGTTCTGCATCCTGCTCTCCCGGTTTCGGTATCTTGCTTTTGCTCTGAGCTTGCTGCTGGACGCCAGCTTCTTGCTGCTGCACCTTGGTAGGTGTGCGGCGCTGGCGTTTGCTGTTGCGCACTGAAAATATACCAGCAGGTGGCATCCACACTGCATCTCCCGCATCATCTGCTGCTGGTGCCTCATCTGCTTCTTTCTCATCTGCAGATTCGCCGTCTGCGGTTGGGCTTTGCGGCGGTTTCAACGCTGCTGCACTGCGCTGCTGTTGCTGCTGCTGGGGTGCCGCAGCGCTGCCATTAGTGTTGCCGCTGCTGCCACTCCACGCCTCAAATGGCAGTCTGAGTTGACTGATGAGGCCGCCGATGCTGTGGTGCCAATGCTTGCAAACTAGCCTGGCTGCCAGGATCGACCGCAGGGGTAAGGGCAGCAGGCCCTGGTGCAGAGTTGTGCATTGACATCGTTTGCAGACAAGCAGTTGCAATGACAGCCGGGAAACTGAGACATACACGCAAAAGAAGTCAGCTACAAACACCTTGGGGCATGTTCACTCCGGTGAGCTGAACAACAGCCATGCCTTGAGAGGTCCATGCTGTGGCAGCAGACTCTCCCAAGGAGCCGCTGTTGTGGACCTACTGCTGTCGCTGCTGTCACCTCTGGGCAGCTGTAAAGCACACGTAAAGGACATGCTCATGGCTGAGACATACCTGGTGCACGAGCAACATGAGGTCCTCGCCATCGTCTGCCTCCTGCTCCGCATGCCAGGTGCTGTCGAGTGCTTCCATTTCTCCAGCCACAGATGACACAGACGCGATGCAGGCTGAAAGCACGGATCACGTTTGGATTGGCTTGAAGTCAGCACAGAAACAACTGGCTTGCGCTGTGTGCTGTCGGCGTGTTCAAACTCATGGCCGTTGTCATGATGACCTGGCTGACACAGTCCTGCAGCAAGGTCCCACCACACGGTAACAACATCACATTGCTCCTGCAGAGGCACTTGTGTGGCAGTTACTGATCCCAGTTCTGCATGAGTGTACAGAAGCCTGTGCAGAGGCCCTGTTGCGCAGCAGCAACTGCTAACCCAACCCATGCTTGCAAGCACCAAGTGGGCTGCTTCGTCGGCTACAGTCAGCAAGCGTTGACCACAGGGTTGTGTGGCATTACAGCTACAATAATACCTATGAAACCCCACGATCGTCAAAATGATATACATAGCCCAACCCATAGGTGCTATGTATGTACAGTATGCAGTTGCTGTACTACCAAAACAATCGCTGCCTCAGCAGGCAAGTAGCAGGTAACATGTTGTAAATAATAATTATGTGCGCCAACGAGCCTGCTGCAGGCCTAAAGGTGTAAGGGTGCACCCCACCACAGATAACACCAAGGGAAGTGGGACGTTGATGAACCCAAATCCACTTCCTGATGACCAAACTTCAGTGGCATGTCACAAACATCAGTTCGCAGCCAAGCGATCCACAGGCTTGTGCCTGCAGCACACCCAACAGCCCTACTTGATATGCTGAACTTTAGTACTGCGTACATACACTCAGCAATGGCAGAATGCATACACCTGCCCAATTTCCAACGCCTCATCAAGCACCACCACACTACACACCATACACCCCTGTAAGCAAACGAGGATGGTAGACCCTCGACCACTTAGCAGCAAGCAGCGCAGAAAACTGATGCTGTGAGCTGCACAGCGCAGTCTGACTGCCGACAAGATGCGGAGCCGTTGACAACACACCAGGGCAGTTTATTAGGAGCCGCACCATCTAGGTGAGCAGCCACTCAAGTTCAAGCTCAAGACAACAGCTGGCCAGGGAGCCCTCGAGGCAACGGCCGCTGCTAGCAGTGCAACGTCGATGCAACAAAGAACCTGCCTGCCAAGCACTGCCCTGCAAGCAAGCCACTCCTCAAGGCCACGGCTATTGATGCAAACACACAGCAACGCCAAGTCCTGCAGCTTGTTGGACAACTGCAGTAGACGCTAGGGCATCACTCTATGCCTCATCAAGTGGGCAACCAATGGCTCACACGGGTCGCCAAATAACTGCAGCACACACGCTTGCAAGTACAACCTGACGTATATGTTTAGGTGCCTTACCACATATCGGCGGTGCAGGCAGTCATACATCTACTGCAGATTAGGGTAATGATGTAACGGGCATGTGACAAAGTGACTGTTGGTGTGCAGGATACCCAACAAAGGTTGCAATTTGGCAGTAATACTAATGCATCGTTAGTCTCGCGCCTGCGCCCAGGGTAACGCCCGAGCAGGCAGCCCAGACAAGACACCATGCGTTGTGGACAGGACACAGCCTGGTAGAGCCAACAGCTACACACGACCCCACTGGAGTGCAGGCACCTGCGCGCCACGACACCATGACCATGCAGCATCCTTGCAAAAACAGCTGCAGCACAAGTGCTGCTTGCAAGGTCCAGGCTTCTGCAATCCATGCCATATGTGCGTCACAGTGTATGGTCCAGCGCAAGGTGCTGCCGCTACCCCGCAGCAGAGCACAGTTTAAACCACCAGCCCCACAGTCGCACGGCAGTCACGGGTGCCTGCTGCACCGGCAGACATGAATCTCTGGCAGTGTACTGATGCCGCATGCACGCTGTAAATTAATGCACAGCGCCACCACCGCATGAACAATGCAGACTGGGTGGCATTGACGTGCAAAACATGCCACCCACACGCGTTGCACACAAACATAGCATCCTGCCTCACATGTGTCGGCACAACACGCGCATTGTGTAAGCAAGGCCTGGCAAGCAGCATCAGGCATTCCACGCATCGATCCACGCATCAACAAGAACACAGCACAGCACCGAAGCAGACAACATCATTTGAGCATGCAGTCGGTTGCCGGCTGGCAAGGCACGGGTGCAGTCTCCACTTCCCAACGATGCTCCCAGCCCCATCAGATCAGATGTATGACAACAGACAGTGCGCAGGTGTTGATGCACAGCTGGGGGGTCGCTGCAGCTGGCAGCAGTTGCTGGTAGAGCCCCTCGTTGGATCCATGCGACCAACATCCCACCCAACCCGCTGTGATGTGATCAATCTGGCAACGTCAACGGTGAGAGCACCTGATGCACGCCACAGTACAGCATCCCCAGTGGCGTTCAATTCGCCAAATGCCAAGCATACAAACAGCGATGCAGCCCCCAAACATTATGGGAATGCACAGGGAACAAGGTTCATCCACCTAACAACTTCTTGCAAAAAGACAACAAAACAATGTGTGTGTTCAGCACGCACGCACCCCAGCACGCCAAGCTTCAAGGCAGCCGCTAAAGCAGCGCAATCGGCGTCGTCCGCAGCTGTTGCATCGTCAGCATTGGCACGCCTGCTCAACAGCACTGGGCTGCATATATGCTGCCAGCAAGACATATCTGCATGTCACTGCAGCAATACAAACTGAGCAGAAGCATGCAGACGCTGGGTCACTCCACTGTTGCACTGCTGCAGCACACCGCGCACAGCAGAGTAGGAGCAGTGTATGTGATATGCGACAGCACGATAAACCAGGTGGCGGCAACCTGTGCTGTGCGAGCACTTCACAGTATCAACCAAGAGCCATACACTCGGCATCGCCCATGCTAGCCGTGATTGGCACCAGCAACTGGTTTTGTGACACAGGTCAACGCCAGCAACTGTGACGCCTGACTGTTCTGGCTTGTGCTAACATACCCATCAGTGCCTTCTCAGGAGCAGTGCAGCAACAAGGTGTAAGCGGTGAAACAGCACGACTGCATATGTTGGGCTCCCAAGCTGTGCAGCCTGTGCTGGAAGGGCTAACTGCCGCAACAGAACTTTGCACAATGGCAGCTGTTGAGTTGGTGGTTGCCGATACAACCATGCAAATCATTGCAGCAAGGCAGGAGTCACCTAGCGCGGACACTGAAAGCACAGCATCAACGCAACACACATGAGTAACCTGGTTCAGTCTCAGTGACCTAAACAGCAAAACACCGCACGCCCTAAGGACTAACGCAGTAGGATAAGAGACTGAGGGAGTGCAGCAGACTAGCAAGGATGCAGGGCAACACGCAACCATCGCCACCCTGCTCATGCTACGTACTGTGCATAGCAGCTGCAAACCAACTATGTAAGTGGCACCTCCAGCCTGCCTGCTGCCCACTGCTATCATCACGTCAGTGGCCTCAGCAAGCTCAGCAGAGCATCAGTGATGTCAGTGCTGGCACAAGACCCGATGAATCCCAACTACTTCCATGCTGTAAAGAAAGCAATCGTGGTTGAATCGGTTCAACAACGCTGAGCGCACGCACATTGACTGCAAAATAACATCTCTGTGCTTAAGCTGCAAACACCATGCGGGTACACAACAGCCTGCGACATGTACAACCAGCCAGCTGACCGCGCCAGGATAGCAATCATAGCTGTGAGATATGCACCATTTTGCACATGGCCACCTGCACACTCCCAGGAACCGCTGTGCCATTCCACAGCTCCCACACACCCCACAACCTGCGGCGCTGCCACGACATGTCCACGCACACCATGTTGTGCGGCATCATGCGGCTACCACAGGCCATCTCTGCTTAACACACAAAAGGAAAATCCTCCCTGGTTGTTGACAGTATCAGCTTCATGAGATTTGCAGGATGCTCAATGTCGAAATCGAGCCCACCGTGTGTGCTGAGTAGTGTCGTGCAAGGCTTGAAGCAGAGCAACAGACAACATGCATGGCAAAGAAACTGTGTAACAGCAAAAGATAACCTGTTCTTGCTGACAACGCGCCCATACCCAACACACTGCATGCTGGAGTAAAACAACCCTCTTAGGGAGGTATGTCCAGGGGGGAGGAGCGCACTGCTGACATCAGCGCTGACCCAGGGATAGGGGCATGATCCAGATGATGCAGCCGTTTCTTAAACGCACAGAACAGCAAAGCATGCAAATTTCAGCAAGGATCCTCATCCACAGCGACAACTGCAAAGCACAGTACTATGCATGCAGCAAGCTCACAGGAGAGACGCAAACAGATTTGTACGCATTGATGTTGATCTGCATCCAATAAAGCAACACATTGTATACTACAGCAGGGCAGGTGCAAGAGCATAACTGCATACACAAGACACTGCTAATCAAAGCCCTAGGGCAAAGCTCAAATCCTGAGCAGAAACCAACACACTTGCCTGAGCTGCTGGGTTTGCATCCTTTTTCAGCTGATCACACCAACCACTTCAGGAGCGGTTGATGGGGAAAACATGCAAACATGCTTAACATGGCCATCCAATACTGTCATGTCCCCTCTCCCATGCTTTGCAAAATGGCAACCACCAAGGGCGATGTATTGTGCAATGGCAGTGAAGATCCACCAGGACACCTCACCATGCAAAGCTTGTGTGGTAGCAGGGACATGTCTGCTTAAAGCAAAGCTACTGGCTGCTCAGGGTGATCATCACAACTTCAATGAACAAGTGCAAGTGTCTTGACAATGCCTGAGAAACAAAGGGGTCGAATGGCAAGGAGCAAGCGCCATGAACAGGCATCTCCTTTTCCACCAATGCACAGCCAGCTGTTGCGGCGGTGCCACACATAGCCTGAGCAAAGCACAGCTCAAACAGAGTCCTAGCTGCTGGCACACAAGGCTGTCAACTGAGCTCACTCACACGCTGGCGTCCCTAGCACAACTTTTGTGCAACAGCGTCAGCAGCCAGCCAGGCAGGTGGTGCAGCCACTGAAGCCAGTGCGGCTGGCACTGCTTGCAGGAAAGTCCAGCATGGCTGACATCAACATGCTACGCTGGCATGCCAAAATGCGTGGCCAGCGCCAGTGACGACCGCAGTTGCTGTCATGCATGTGAAGCGACATGCAGCGGCCGCACGCGCATCCAAACACACCAGGCCCTTGACATGACTGACTGCCCTTGGAATGACTGACTGCCGCAAGCATGGCAGGCCCGCCCGCTACCATACAGCGCGGGGCAACACCACTGCATTGCTACAGGCGCCGACGACGCACCAGTCCACTCACAAGCCGCCATCCCCTGCAAGTACAAACTTGCCATGCTCACAACTTCCACGCCAGGCAAAACCTTCAAGGCTTGCAGGGGGCTCTTGCCAATCAACACGTGCCAATGACGTTTGTGCATGCTGGTTGCATAAGGAGCGCAAGCTCCTAAACATAGGGATGAGGGTAACAAAGCGCAAATAGCCATTAGCGCCTGCAGCAATAGCTCATAGCATCAAGCGATAGCTGTGCCCAACACAACCAGAGCTGACTTTGCAGCGCTGGGCATGAAGCCATACTTTAAAGGGCAATGTTTCTAACAGCAGTCACATTGGGCATCCTGTGCAGCACTGCTTCAAAACAGGACTGCCTGCCAAATCACGAGCAAGAAAACACCAACCTAAGCAACAACACACACATACTAGTATGACTGCACCTGTGTGCTCCTACAGCTTGCTGCCTAAGCTGAACTACTGCAGGACAACAATTGTAATACGGTATGGCCATTGATTGATTATTTCCCTCTTGGAGCACAGCCGGCAGCAATAGAGCGCCGGCCTGCAACACACCCGGTGCGCAACGGCTGACAACAGCTGCAACAGTATAGAAAACAAAAACCAGCAGATCCACGCCTGCAGGCTTGCAGGACGCGACCAGTTGCCACTGGTTTGGTTCCAACCTCCTTCACGCAACGTGCATTGTACTGCAGGCCCTCCAGCACTTTGCACTGCGATGTGGTTGCTGAACAGCCTCAGCACCACCAGACACGGCCCTTTACATTGGCCGAAGGAATGCACCTGTCAAAGCTGGCTGCTGACGCTGCAGAAAGATGGTATTGAGCTTGCTGACATCGACCGTCATCGGATCAAAAACCTGCTGCTGTTGCTGCAGCGTGGAACCAAGCAGTTGCCCGGTCATGGGCTGCATCTGCAGCCCAGCAAAGCCCTGCAACAGAATCATGGGCAAAGGAATCAGCGGCGAGCTGTGCACATGACAGCAGACAAAGCTGATAGCTGCTGTGACGCTTCAGCACAGCAAGCCCACAATTGCATGCAATCACAGCAGATACATCAGCATGCTGTTGTGTGTGTGGCAGCTCAAGTCGCTACCTGTAGGCGCGCTGATGCGGTCTGGTGCGTACATACATGCATGCATGTTCTCCCCAACAGCTAGTACGCCTTGCACAAACACCCAGCTGTGCACACACATACCTGTGATGCTCCCAGCACATACGCAGCTGCATCGCCAGACCCTGTAGAGAAGCCCGCCGACAGCGTTGGCACTCCTCCGTACATTGCACCGCCAGCAACGCCGTACATGGCTGCAGGAGCCTGCGCTGCTGCAGCGTACATGGGCCCAGCAGGTGCCAGCGCAGCAGGCGCCGCTGCAGCAGCCGCATACTGGTCGACAAGCGCGCCTGATGCACCATAACCTGCAGGAGCAAACGCTGCCCCGTACCCACCCAACATGCCAGGCGGCTGCTGCTGCTGAGCTTGCAGGATAGCTGTGCGGCTAGTGCTGCGGCCCCAGCTGATGCGGATGGCGCTGCTGCCGACCATCTGGCCGTTCATCTCTGTCATCGCGGCCTCTGCATCTGGCCGCGTCACAAACTGCACAAAGCCGCAGCCCTTGCCCTGAGGGATCTTTGTGTACACCACATCACCGTAGCGCACAAAGATGGCGCGCAGCTCCTCCTCGCTCACCCCCGCAGACAGGCCGCCGATGAACAGCGTTGTGTTGGTGGGATCAAGCTCTGCAGGATGTGTGCCAGGCATGCCAGCGCTTGGGCTGCGCCGCGCAGTGGCCAGGCTCACACGAATGGGGCGGTTGCTCAGCTGGTAGCCTTGCATCTCCAAGGACTTGTCCCGCTCCGCTTCATTTGCAAAGCGGACAAAACCATAGCCCTTGGAACGGCTGGTCGCAGGGTCGACGATGACCTGGCGAGTACAAGGCATATACATGCAGCAACGCATGTCAGCACAGGTGAAATCCCGCTGCCATGGCTTGCAGAGCAGCAGCAGCACGAAAGCTGAAGCCTGCGAGTGCAATGTGTCATGCCCGTCACTTCAAAGGCAATGCACAGCACTCACCACAAAAAAAGGTGGTCACCAAGTGCTAGTGAGAGCTGCATGGTTGTGCAATGCCTGGGCAGTGCATGGCCACTCGAAACAACTGATGGTGTGTACAAAACTGCACATGCCACAGCTTGCAGGGATGATACCTGCAAGTGTCTGGCTAGCCCAAATTTCCTTGCACTGCTTCACCACCACATCCACCTGCCATCGCTGCTGCTAGTACACCTGCTGGTACTGCTGCTGGTACTGCTGCTGGTACTGCATCACCAATGCCCAGTGCTTTACAAGCATTCCTTCGTGTACAGTTTGAAGCGATTCCTGTCCTGGTATAAGTGCACAGACATCCATGCACTCTCCAGCGATAAATTCATAGCAGCACCTCTCATCTGCACTGAACTACTATGGTGCTGCAGTGCATGATGAAAGCAATTGTGGTATGCAACAGCTGCTGCTTGGTGCTTGCGCGCACCTTTGCTGAGCGTACGCTTGGGTAGTACACTCTGAATGCCTCCTGCAGGACAAAGTCTGTTACATCTGGCGCCAGGTCGCCCACAAACACACTGAAATCTGCAATTAGGTAGTAGCAGCAACAGGTGGCAGGTCAAGCACTGACTGAGCTGTCCGAAACACCTTGCCGGCATCAGCTGAGAGCATACAAGGTGCTGCTGTGCTGAATCAAGTCCAGGATCAAGCAGGCAGGCTGGTGAAAGGCCATGTGCCACTGCCTGCTGCTACCCGTGTGGCCACGCCCTGCAAGGACGACGCCTACTGCCCACACCGCTTCCTTGACTGCTCTCAAAGCATATGCATGCAAGCATGACGCAGCATGCCAGGCTGCGGGCTGATGCTCAGCCACGTTCTGTAAGCGAAGCGAACAAGTGGCACGACTCCACACTGTGCTGCAAGCCCTGCTCTAAACTGTGGGTCCTTATAGTCATCTCACCGTCTGTATTAGGCCGAACAAGATTCATCTGAGCCCTGCTTGGGGAAGGGGCAGGGCGGGCGTCCTACACAAGCCGTGGGGGCCTCGTTCGGCGTTGAATATCGTAGAGCCTGATCTAGCAGAGTGTTGCTACTCCGCTGCAAGTGTGCACGCAGCCTGCTTATCTGATAATGTTGGGCTCCCAAACGGTTGGGGCAAGTCTGCTAGTACTTTTGGCCACAAAAGACATTTACCGCGCCAAAGCAAGTGAAGAAATTATATGTGCAACTGGGCGAGAAGCCTAAAGCAAGTGACATGACACTTGCCCACGCCTACCCAGGTTATTGCTGGTCGCGCTAGCAATTGATCGAGCACCCTGATCTGTAGCATCCTTGCTACCAGCGTGAGTAGCATTCCCCTGGCTCTGCTGATTTCAAAGGATTCAAGAATGGCTGCCCAATGTAGGGTTCTGGAGGGGTCCTTCAGTGTCGTTCAGCAGTGCGTTGTGCCTCCACCAGCTGTACACTGCTGGAGATTGATGGTTGTAGCTGACGTCCTTTAATTACAACCTAAAGCCGGGGAAGCAAATCGGGTTACGTGCCAGCAAATGACCACTGCCAGTGGTCCACTGGTAGTAGACTCCGTACTGCCAGCTGCGGGCTGCTCGCAGCGGCAACTGCCCTTTGAGTTGTTTTATCTTACAGTTGGTGCTGGCACTGGCACACCCACCGGTATTGCTTCTGTGGTGAACATGTAGGTCCAGCCTAATCAGCAGCTAGCTAACGGCCTTGTCTCCAAGGCATCTCTTACGGTACACACTGATGCATTAATAACCGTCGCTATTGTTGTTTCAGGGCGTTGACACCGTACCCTACACCCTGTACTTTACTACCCTGGTCTGGATCTTGCCAAGTTGTTTCCTCTGCCCGGCAGCCACGGCCCGGGGGCGGGGGCCGGGCCCGGGGTGGGTGCCCGGTGAGCTGTGTCATTATCTGTCGTGGCTGCGGCATTGCCAGCGCTATGTTTACTGGTCATAGGGAATGCTAGAAAAATGCTGACGGCTTGGTCATTGATGCTGTGCCAGGGGCAGCACGTACCCTTCTCGAGTAGGAGCTCTGTACGACCCTTTTCCTTCGTTGCAAACTTTACCAAATTACCAAAGTAGGGCCACTGGCCCACCCCGTAAGAGCCATACGTTGGCTCATGGGGTCCAAAACATCGAGAAAATGTAAGCACAGTCACTGTGACAGCTGAATTGATGAAGGGAGGCAGAGCAAGCACAACACAAGCAGCAAATATTTGACGACTTTAAAGTTGTTAATTTTAACTCGGTGTTTAAATTAATTGAATTATGAAGTCAAGCACAACTGTGAAATATGATTTGGAGCAACTGGGACTACACGAGCCAACGCTGGGCAATGATCATGATTCCGATTTAGGGCACCAGCCTACTCATGTCCAGAAGCACGGGTTACCCAACGTTGGCGGCAGCGCACGCACTGGCTTCAGTGCTGCAGCTTGTAATAGAATGAATTTTTAAACGGCACCTGGGCTCCAGGTAAATGCACAGCTGCGTACCTCAAGCAATGCTGGACCAGGAGACCCCCTCCCAAGTTCTCCTTATGCTCCGAGTGGGCTGCCATGCAGACACGCATTCCTGCAGCAACGCCTCAAACATCTAAACATACCTGTAGCTCGACGCCGCAGCAGTTGCCTGAAAACAAGTGGTAATAAAAAGCAAGGCGCCTGCTCATAATATAAGTATCTGATGTTGTCAGTTGTGGGAGTGAACGCAAGGTTCTAGGCAACTTACAACTTGTGACACTGTATATGATAAATGCAAGCATACCACACACAAACATTGCCAAAGATATGCAGCTGTGCCTTTATCTGGAGCCCAGGAATGAATGGAAACTGAATGGGTAATATGATGATGATGATCTGGAGCCCAGGAGCCTTTCAATGTCGTCTTTTGCATATGTGGGAATGCTGTGTGAGTTACCTGAGGGTCCAGCCGCTGGACGCGGCGTCCATTCCGAATGGACAAAGTTTGACATGCTGTCTTGTCGGCCACTGTCACTGCACTGCATGCAGTATGCGGCACTGTTGGTGTAATAATGGCATGCTTTGTCTAAAATGTCAATGAGTTGATTGCTGCTTGCATGCTTCCAGTACACAGCACACTGCAGTGCAGTGCAGTGAGCATGCGCAGATAGGACGGGTGCTGAGCTTGCATGTCATGCACCCTTTTCTGGAGAAGTTGTGCGGTGCACTCCATCCAATGCACGTTGTTTGGTTGCCTGCAAGTGTTGGTGGCTGGGCGGGTGCTGCAAAGGGACACTCTCACTGTTCTGCTTCCTGTCACACGCCGTGTGTCACACACAGTGTGCATGGATGTCCACTTCAGGATGTCCTTGTTGTGGTGCAGAAGTTGAGTCTTTGTCACACTTGATGTTTGATTGCCCTGCTATTCTGCTCAGAGGGATAGTATGTTTGCTGAGATCAGATCCCCTGCCTGCAGCTGGTTGCGCTGAAAAGTTGCGCAGCGTTTTGTCCATGGCTGATTCGTCGACCAAGGTGTTGCGTTTTGTATCTGATGATATTTGGGGCAGTTCTGGAAGATGTCGGATGGTGTCACCGTGTATCACTGCTTTTCTTGTCAAGTCTTGGGATGTGCGCAATGCATGCAACATTCTGGAGCAGTGCTCCCTCCTCTTTCCGCCCCGGTGGGGCGCGGGGCCGATGGCGCTGATGCTATGGCTTGAATGGGTTATATGATAATGATGATGACAGTGTGCATGGATGCATTGGCATCTGACTGCCTCATGAGCTCGATAAAGCTGCCCTCAGGGCAGCAGGGCCTGCGCGGCCAGCTGCCAGGGCCAGCTGCCAGGGCTGCAAGGACCTCGGCAGCTGCAGCGAATAGCTGCACTAGTATCAACTACACTAGCAGTGATGGCCAGCCCTGTGATTGTAAGGCGCGCAGAGGTTGATGAGTGTCTAACTGCAACGCTAACTTCGGCTTGCAGCTAGATACATATGTTGTGCTCTGGCGTCACGCTGCATTGCTGCACCCACCGTATGCTGCTGAGGCTGACCGTCTGCTTGGGCAACCACTAGGGCAAAGTATCCACGGTCCCATGCCATGATGGTGAAGGTTGAGCTAGTAACCGACGCTGCAGCAGTCTCAAAACGTCCCCCAACGTCCCTTAAAAGACAATATGAGGCATATACCGTTTATCAGCTGCGTTGATGCAGTAGCCAGCTTGTCCTCCAACAACCAGTAACATGTGTCAGGTCAGGTGTCCGCGACTTGTCATCACCGCGGTGATGCAGGCGAGGTGTGACATACGTGCCCACCATGCTGCGAGCACAACATTTGGATTACTTTTCAGCGATCGTGTTTTAGCGAGCTCAGGAACCAGCAAGGACAGTTGCTGCTTTTTCTGGTTGATCAGGTGCCAGCCCCGCCTTCTTGGCCGGTTCGAACGCAACGCTAATTATTGTGCTGTGTGCAGAACATTTGAGACGAATTTCCATTCTCTGATCGGCTGGTGGAAGGATCTAATCAGCAGGCACGGCTCATGTGGGAAATTCAGGCGCGATGCCTGTCACAAAGCAAACGGGTGGCTGCCACAGCCGTTGGTATCATACGTTTATCGCCTAACCAAATATGGGAGCTGCTGACGTTGCCAGGTGGGCCCTCAGCTTGCCTCTGCTGCTCTGTGGTAGCAGTGTGGCCGAGTTGCAGCCACGCGATCACTATAGCACTTGCATCATGCTTGGCGCACAACCAAGGAATGAAATATCAGCCGTTGCCATCTTGTGCTTGGTGCGGTCACAGACAACTTGGTCCAGCGTTAGCCACAGCATCACCACAGCATCACCCACTTAAAGGTGCACACTGCAGGCTGTGATGCGGTAACACTGTTCTGCCTCAGCTGCTACATAAGCTCAGTGACAGCAACAGATTCATGGTCTACAAGCTAGGACGGCAAATCATGCAGTTATAATCTTCACCTTGCACAACAAGGCCACACCTGGCCTTGTCAGGCCTCATTGGAGGAGCCGGGTGTCAGCACGCAGCAGCCAGACCACCCCATACCATGGGCCATTTTAACCACGTGCACACCCCTTGTTGTTGCCTTTGGCTTGCACGCAGAGGGGCAGACACATTCAAAGTAGAGGGCCGCAAACATGGAGCAGACGATGGCTGCGGCCGCTGGGATGAGCAGGTGGTCTTTACCGCAGCAGTGCGTGTGCTGTTTTGGAAGACGCTTGCTCGCACGCGCGTGCACCAAGACATTGACGCCAGCAACCCGGAGCACGTACGGGTCAGCTTCAGGCTGCTGCAGTCGGTGGGTCTGGCTGGATCTGCTTGCCGCCCAACGTCTGGCGGTTTTTGTCGTCACCCAGTGGCCAGAACGGCCACGACTACTGCAGCAGACTCACGCTGTCAGCAGTCATGCGTGTTTTTTCGCAGATCAAAGCAGCGCTCGCAGCAGCCTGCTGTGGGCATGTTGGGTTGGTGCTGCTGCGCGCGTGTGCAGTCACCTGGTTGTACAAGCAAGTGAGCAACGGCAGGACTGTCATCCCCATATGCCGCTGCTTGCAGGACTTGATGTCCCACCTGACGGGCCAGTGGGAGCTGCAGCAGCTTGCAGCAGCAGGACCTGGCACTCCCGCAGTCACCAAAGTCACCTACACATTTGAGATGTGGCCGAAAGGTATGCAGGGCTGCCAGCGGGGCTGTCGTGATACTGGATGCCGCCCAGCAATGCCGCAGTGGCTACAACGTTGCAGCAGCCCAGACGGGCGCAGCTGTGAGCTGGGCCGCGCAGCCAAGCGGATGCATGACGGCAGCAACAACGTAGCCGGAGGACCCATTTTGTGTGCAGAGCACTGAACTGTGTTGGATGCGTCCGATGCAGATGGTGGCAGTCAGTTCCATGCCCCAGCCACTTTGTGCAGCGTGACTAAGCATTTGGGTGTGTCTGTAACACAGCATGCTCACAGCTGAGTGTCGGCCAGCAAACACTGCTGTTAGTGGGGCAGCTGTGCTGGCACTTGCAGCGTATCGGCAGCTGTTGCACCAGGTCAGGAACCTCAGATGCAACTAGCACCTGGTATCATGGTTTCCTGCTGCTCGTGTGTGGCTACTTGCGTTGGTGTCTGTTGTGGCCCATCCTCCTGCACAACGCTTGCATTTGTGCCTAGTTTGAAAGAGACAAGCCCTGGTGGTTTTAGAACATGCCCGTGGTGGCGGGAGAGGTTCCATGAATGGGGTGCATCACAGCTTTGCATGTGTGTCTGTGTGTCTGTGTGTGTGTCTCCCCTGCAGGTGTGCCGTCTGGCCTGCGCTTCATGCCTGGCTTGATGGAGGCAGTGAAGGGGGCGGTGCGCAGGGAGGTGGCCCAGCTGCTGGACAAGGTGCACTACGTGGCCAGCAAGGTGAGTGTCAGTGACACAGTCATATAACAGCTTGTAACAATGAACGACAGCTGGCGAGGCTGAGCAGCTGCTGGCAAGGTGCACTCTCTGGCTAGCAATGCAGCCCTCGCCCCCCTGACATCCAGCTCCTTGACACTTTTCCAGCTGCAAGTAGCAAAATCCAAGGATAACGCAGGTCAGGTGTGTGACAGTGCACCTGGGGATGCAGTGTGTATGGCTGGCCAGGTGAGCGGGTGAGCGAGCGGTGCACAGCTGACTGCAGCAACACATTGAACCTTTGTCACACGACTCAACAGCACAGAGGGATGGAACAGATCAGGAGGTGACGCACCAGTTGGTGTGTGCTCCACAGGTGTAGTGCCGCGTGCTGCGTCTCACCTGCTGTTGCATGCATCTTGTGCGTTTGTTGCGTTGCAGGTGCGGCCTGGAGTGAGTGTGAGGGATGCGCTGCTGCAGGTGTCTGCTGAGTGCAACGCGTCAGGGGGCAGCTTCAAACTGCTGCAGCAGGCGCTGACCACAACCAACAGCAGCAGCAGCAGCGGCAGTGGCAGCGACGTCGAGTTTGGCACTGCAGCAGCAGCAGGAGCAGCAGCCCCGACCGCAAACACTGTGCAGTGCCATGCACTTGTGGATGACTTCGAAGTTGATTCAGAAGACGCAGATGATGATGACATGGTGGAACTGGGTTCTGAGTGTTACAGTGACGCTGACGGGCAGGAGACAGCAGCAGCCCTGCAGAACTGAGCAGCAGCACGGCAGCTGTCAGCAGCAGCAGCAGCAGCTTCATGGAGTGCGAAGACGCTGCTGAGGAGGTTGGCAGCAGCAATGACGTTGCAGCACCTGTTGAAATCAAGCAGGGGGGCAGCCCAGCAAGCCCCAGCAGCAGCAGCAGCAGCAGCAGCAGCAGCAGCAGCGGCAGGGTACGCACTGCTAGCGACAGCAGCCATGATGCTGATGCAAGTGTGGAGGTCACAGAAAGGCTTGCTGCCGTTCCAGGTGGCTGCGCAAATGTTGAGGAGCTCGTGAGCAAGCTGAGCGGTCTGCCGCAGGGGCCTGCTAGCGCTGCAGTGGCATCACAGCAGCACGTTCCAGTGATGGTCTAACCAAGCATCATGATGATGTTGGTAGGGACGCATGGTAGAGCAGGCTGGCGGTCTGTTGCTTCCGTGTGTGAAAAGTGCAGCAGCAGCAGCAGCAGCAGCAGCAGCAGCAGCAGCTACCTCATGCCCCGCTGATTGTGCTTTCGGCTTGTGGTGCGCGTGCGTCCTGGCTATGCTGAACTGAGAGTGCAGCAGCAGCAGCAGCAGCAGCAGCAGCAGCAGCAGCGGCGGCACGGTTGAAACCAAGCAGTCACTGCTGTCGCTGCCGGCTGCCATGGTGCCGTCAGTAGGGTCTGACAGATCAGCTGACAACGCAACTGGTCAGCCATTGTGCATCGACAAATGATGTGTCTGCACGTTTAGGTGTGTTTGGTTTGTCGGCCAAGGATGCATGTTCCCAAAGCACGCGGCACATAGCATCAGAGCATAATTGCATGTGTTTGGGTGCATCCAGGATCCTGCATTTTGCTCATCTGTGTGCATAGGTCACTCATTTTGCTGCAGCACATGCTGTGTGCTGCATGCACCTGCGGCTGCTAATCATAGTAGTATTTACTCAGTCAGCGGCGCTGCACAGGCGTGAGGAGTGGACGATTCTGTTCTGCAGCATAATCCATCTTGTAGCTACCCGCTTGTGCCCTGTCTGAACAGCCACAATTATTGGCAGTGATGTGACATTTTGCTGAGGGCATCTGCATGCATATGTGTGTGCAGGGAGCAATGTGTGGGCTTGCAGGAAGCTGCAGGAAAACTGCGGGAAGCTGACCACAAAACTCAATGGCATGGGCCAGTTGCAAAGACTGTTGTATGGTTCCTGGGCTGTTGCAACAAAAGTGCAAAGTTCACATTGTGATGCTGGCAGGATGTGTTGTGTAGTCACTCTCTACTGCTCTTGGAGGGTTGACTGCAGGAGAGTCGTCGCTTCTCACGACCATCCACGTGGCCGCCTGGTGCGCCACAAAACACAGCTTGCTTGGCTGCAATGGTCACAGCTCCTGGGTTCTGCACATGTGGCATGTCCGTGTTGGCGCCCATTGTGCTTGCACCAACGCTCTAGGCTGAGATAAGTGAAGGGCAGGGCTGTCTAGACTGCTGGTCTGCCCTACTGGGTCTGGTGCAGAGTACTGCAGCTGCACCTTGCTGCTGACATGTGGTGGTGGACGTGTGGGATTCACCGTGTCCTGCATGCTACTGCCGTTTGCTTTTACATGTCGCATGGTTGCAGCGACATTGCTGAGCAGTGACAGCAGCGTACAGGCATGCTGCCGCAGCATTGGCAATGCCTTTGGTTCGCGTTGCTTGCTGGCACTGCCAGTCACCGGCCGGGTGAAGGCTTGATAATGGGAATTGAGAGCCATTTTTCTGACTGGGCGTGCCAAAGTTTCGGCGTCATACACAAAACCTAGCCTGCTACCTTGTCTAGGTAACTAGGGGAACATCAGCAGCCTGCGGCGGCCCTGCTGCCTTCTTCAGTAGCTCAGCTGCCAATGCTCTCCTTGTTGGCGAGCTGCTCAGCGGCTTCCTCGGCGAAGCATATCTTTTCCAAGTGCATCAAAGGTTTCGCGTTGCATCTTCGTTGCACTTCAGATTTCACCGAGGGCCAAAACACTGAAATGGCACACCCCTGAGGGGTGCCAGCTGGCACCCGGGTGTGCACGACCGCACATGGTAGCTAGGACAAGCGTCCAAAACCACACCACACGGGTACTTTCTTGAAGGTGAAAGCCAGTTAGGATGTATGTCCGGCACACGTAGCCACAGCAGTGCTCGGAACCGATGCTACGGTATGGTGCAGATGAGCGATGGCCGGATGTTTGCAAACAAAAAACATAAAGAAAGCTGCAAGACACCGCCTGTGGTGGCAGGTAATGCTCCGTCCTTTATAGCCTGCGATTGGGTTTGAAAGTCTAGCGCCGCTTGACGAGAACGCAGACTAGACCACATGCACATTGCTTGTCGTGTTTTTATGTGTCCAAGCGGTGTTTTCTGCTGTCAGGGGTCTGGCAGTCTGTGACCCGAACGCTGCTACCCTACCATAGTCGCCGATGCTCTTTCCTTATATAATATCTGATAAAGACTATTGTTGAACGTTTCTGTGGTGCAGTGTGAACTGGTGTGCTGAAATGTCTGCCATGGCACTTCATGCTGAAACTCGGGGTGCCAGCACCCCGGCAGCTGCCGTATGGCAGCATGCATGAGCAGCGGTGCAGCAGCGTCTGTGACAACTTCGTTGCTGCAGCCAGCAGGCCACAGGCATGCTTGCCTTGCATTTGCACGAGAAGCTCAGTTCTATGTTGCCCTTCCCAAGCTTGGGAACAGGTGCAGGTAGTGACTATGTACATGGCCTTTGTGTGATGGCTGGAACCCTTCTGTAAGAGCAGAGCCACAGCATCAGCAGCAGCAGCAGCAGCAGCAGGAAAATGATCATTATGCTGCTGCTGCTGCTGCTGTGGCTCTGCTCTTGCAACCCCAGGCTGATTCCGGTGAGCACCTTCTGCGGCACATCAACCTTCAGTGGTCAGCCCTCGGTTCATACACTTACACCAGGTTTCTGGGCAAGTCAGCCGCTGTTCCAGAGATGTACCACAGCATGTTGAGCATGTTGTGCATGACCAGCTTGGCAGCACAGCTGCTCATGGGCAGCAGCAGCAGCACCGTGTTACTCAAGTTGGCACTGCTGGCGGCAACACCTCTGCTGATTACACACTATGCATGGCTTCTCTGCCCCACCTATCCAGCTGCAGCTCATTACCCTGGTGTGCTACATCTTTTTATGCCCTGTGGGTTTGACAACAAGCCGGGGCAGATCCTGAACATCACTGCTGTCTGCAGCAGCATCAGCAGCAGCAGCAGCAGCAGCATCAGCAGCAGCAGCAGCAGCAGCAGCAGCAGCAGCAGCAGCAGCAGCAGCAGCAGCAGCACCTGTGCGCCTGTGCGCCTTCATTGCATGCTGCAGGACTGTTGCAGTTGCATGGGTAGCTGGCAAGTGAGCGGCTGCAGCAGATCTGCCCGGTGCAGCGGTGCAGTTGGCAACGAGCTTGGGGCTGCCGCCGACAGGCATGGCCGCAGCAGCAGGGCCTGGTTTGCTTGCAGCAGCAGGTAGCATGCTACCCCACTGCGCAGTGGGGTGCACCCCACGTGGGCGATGCGGCGCAGAAGCTGCAGCAGCAGCAGCAGCAGCGATGCCAGGTGGTGGTGCTGCAGCTGCTGGCAGGGTTATGAGCACAGCGGCTGCATCGTTGACAGCCCTGTTGGCAACGCCAGCGACAGCTCACCGCACCACAACTCCTGCAGCAGGCACTGCGGACATGGTGACTGCTGCGGCATCAGCACAGGCAGCAACCGGCCAAACAGCAGGGGCGACCCTGCCACTGGTGGTGATGCTGCTGCTGCTGCTGCTCATCATCATCATCATATTACCCATTCAAGCCATAGCATCAGCGCCATCAGCCCCTGCTGCTGCAGTTGCTGCTCCTGCTGGCAACTTGGAAGGCAGGGTGCAATGGGCAGCGACAGTGACACAGGTGACAGCGACTGCGGCGGCAAAGATGCCCAAGAAGATGAGGTGCGTGCATTGCACTGTTGCTGCAGCCCTTGAGCCGCCGCTAGATTCTGCAGTGTAGAATATACGCGCCAGTTCGCGAGCGTTTTGCTTGCATTATGAACCGTTTGGGGGTGCATCGCAGACGTGGTCTGATATTGCCTCTTGTCAGCCGGGTGGTTCGCATATGATGACATTTATGCGGCAGCAACCTGCTCTTGTGGCCGCCTTTGTGCATTGTTGCTGTATGGTGCGCTGCCCCCCCGAGGCAGACCCTGAATCCTTCTTGTCTTCTTATCCTATTGCTCAAGCGATCGATGCAGCGGAAGAATTCTTCCCGCTGATTCTTCTGTCTTTTCTGATGACGATGATGTTTTTAATGAGGTCTTGCCCCAATGAGCCTCTCGTTGGCTCCTGAGTGGGGTTCCCACTCCTCGATGGGTGGAGCAAGTAAAGTAAAGAAAAGCAAGTAGAGTCACTTGTGACAAGTCACAAGGGCATAATGACCCATGGCAGAGCTTGTAGCTGCATGCATCCAGCCTGTTTCTAGTGAAATCTGCAGCACATGCCTTGCATGCGTCGTGAGTGTTTGAGCAACCTCTAGACTGCTTAGGTCTTACTCTGCGCTGCCTCTGCCTGCAAAATGCTGTAGTTTCACCGCTCACCTGTTCTGCAGGTACCTAAGCAGCGTCAAGCAGCACCCAAGCAGCGTCAAGTAGTAGTCACAGCAGGTGGCGGTCGCAGCTCTGGACAAGCCCGCCGCAACGGCAGCAGCGGAGGCAGCGGCAAGGGCAACAGGAAGTCGCCCATGCAAGCAGAAGACAGCAGTGATGAGGGTGAGGCGGAGCAGGACCTTCCTGCAACTGTCATACCTGTGCGCGTGTCAAAGCGCAACCGCAAGCGGCCAAGCAGGCTGCAGGGCTGCGAGACAAAAGACGAGGAGATGCGCAGCAGGGGGTTGGGACCAGGAAACTAAAAACGCCGCAGCAGGTGCCGCCGCCGCCGCCGCCGCCGCCGCAGCAGCAGCAGCAGCAGCAGCAGCAGCAGCAGGTGAAGAGGCTGCCATGCCTGCTTCAGCTTCAGGCCAGGGCAGCAAGAAGCAGAAAAGCGACCATACAAGTGGCAAGATGGCAGTCAAGCAGTCGAGTGTTGCTGCAGTCAAACCACCTGGCCTCTGATGTGTACAGCCAGTGCTTGCAGCTATTAAAAAAAGCTGTAACTACATGTCGTCTGGCTGCTTGCAGGCGCGTCAGAGCAGCAGTTGCCTGCACGGTAACTTCGTCAAGGTGTGTTCAACGCGCGGGCTGGCACTCTGGTGGTTGAGCAGCAGTTGGGTGTCAGCATGTAGCACCATGATGGCCGTAGGGGTGGTGTTTCAAACCCCGCTGTGGTGTGGAGATGGGCAGCTGCAGGAGTGTTGCTACGCATGCTCAGCTGCAGCAGGTGTGGTTGCATATTCACACGACTAGCCAGCTGCTGTAGCCAGACATGCTTACATGTCAGCGATGTATCTACTGCATTAGGCTGCAGAGACAGCTATATTATATACTGTCATTGTACATGTTCTGCATCCCCTTGCACTGCTGGCAAGCACAGCAGTCATTGCAAGTCACTGGCGATGTTGTGAAGATGGCTGTGCACGCTCATGCTTGCTAGCAAGCATCAAGTATGGTAAATATAAAATCTGCTAAGGTAAACTGCTGGCTTCTTGATGGTCTTCTTATGCTTTTTCTTACCACCTTCGTTCCACCTTCTTATCCGCTTTCTTCCTCCGCACGAAACCCTATCAGCCTTCTCATATTTTGTTAAGCAACCAGCAGGACCTGCCTTCTCATAGAACTTAATGTGATAGTGTCTGCTGGCATAGGAATTTTTTGAGAAGGTGATACATGTCACGTATACGAAGACGCTTGTCGGTGCAGTGCACCAGCAGCATGCCAATGTTGACTGGCACTGTTAACTGGCAATGCTACAATCGGCATCATGAACTTGACGGCATTATATCTTGCGGTGTGTGTGCTGCTGTCTCGTAGTCACAGCTGCGGCACAAAAAAGTTTGTCATACTGCAGTTTGTAATACTGCAGCTGCAGGCGAGCCAGTAAGTGCTTCATTACGACAACCATGCACAGTTGGAGGCCTTGGCTGCCACATCCATGTGATTAATTGCAACTATGGTCAGAAACCCCTTGCAAGCGTTTTCGAGCATCGTAGCTGGCTGGTTGCATGATTCAAATAGCAACCACCTGTGCAGCACACCTGCGGGGCAGCCTTGGAGATTGCTGCTCCTGCCATTAGTCGAGCATATTTTGGCATACCGTAACAGGAAATAATTTTGGAGCATGCATGCACGCTTTTCTGGCCTGCGGTTTCTACCGCAGCAGAAACGGCAGCACGTTCTGCCAGCGCAGAACAAGCTGCGCTCAGTACACGTTGTTTTTTACCATCTGAAAACATAATTTGGCATGCCGTGTGGATGCCGTGCTCTGGTCGGTGCATGGGTTTCGCAGCGCTGCTAGCATCTCGCTCAGCGCTGCTATAGCTACCACCTTGCTACAGCTACCACCTTGCTCAAGACGACCAAGTGCAAAATGCCACTCAGTGTGTTCCGTATCTTTATCAACCTGCAATCCGTTGCTGCTGAGGTTTACGAAGAATAACACCGGCAGCAACCCACGCGTAGCAGCAGCAATAAGCAGTGCTGCTGCCATCCTGCAGTGCCCAGCCACGTCAGCAGTCAATATGTATAAGTTTGCAGACCACGTCAGCAGTCATTATGAGTGCATGCAATCGATGCTGCTAAGCATGTACAACGACGACATACATGGCTGAGCAGCCGCCGCCACACCAACAAGTAGCAGCAGTAGTTCCTTCCATGGAGAGAGGGCGCAGCTGCTGCCATGCTGCGGCCCACCAGCTCAGGTTCAGGGGTATTACATGTGTCCACTAGTACTAGAGGACCAGGCTGAGCCACTGGCTTACTTACTGATGATCCCGGAGGGAGCAGCTCAGCTGTAGTGTGGAAGTTGCAGCACTGTGCTGTTGCTGTGCGCTGCTGTTGGTTGTTACATTCCAGCCGTAACACATGCACAGATCTGTGCCTGCCTATAGCCAGCGCATCCGCCACAGCCCACTGTTGGGTGTTAGCTTAAGAATGCAGGCTCATTGGCAACGTGTGCTATTGTTTGCTGTTCTGCCTTGTGAAAAAAAGTAAAGAGTCTGTTTGCACCCAACCCCCGCACACGCGTTTGCGATCTTTGGACTGAGCAACCCCATTGAAAAAACATCTCAATTTGCAGGGCAATCAAACATCAAGTGTGACAAAGACTCAACTTCTGCACCACAACAAGGACATCCTGAAGTGCAGTTAGCTCTGCGACCCCCAAACTGACTAGTACGCTCGTGCACACACAGACAACCCATACGAACACGCAAAAGCAATTCAATACCACGTGGTATTGCCACTGAACGCAAGTACGGCCTAGACCTCCTGAAAACCATAGCATCAACATGAGTGGGATGCACATGAGCCACATACCGACTCAGCGTGGAGTGTTCCAACGTTTCACATGCAATCCTTTCAGCATGTAGTGTCCTGATCTGCTTGTTGACATGGCTCTTGCACGCATGGCTCTGCCTTCTGCGGTCACAACATTCACACCATACTTGCACAGCAGGCTCTGCACATACTTGTGCCACGGTGTCACCGCCACAGCACCACTAGGACGCCTCCATTCAGCTTTAAACATTTGATGTGGCAGCCGAACCCCCTGCATACGCTGAATCTGTAGTAGTACTCCAAAGCCCTCTGATGAAGCCACATATGCAATGGTTTCACACCCCATTCTGCCAAGAGAGCTGAAGAGCATGCCTTGCCACAGCGCATTGCGCATTTGATGATGTCTGTCTGCACTTTGTCAATCAGCTGCAGTTGCCTAGCTGTGGACGGAAACCAAACCTCACTGCCATATTCAACAATGGGACGGACACACGTCAACAGTATGCGTTTAACCTCCACACTGATGCTGCGGCTCTTCCAAATTGGCATGAGCGCACCCTTCACACGTTGCACCTTAGCCAGCATCTTCTCAAAATGTGTGGTCCAGTGCAGGTATTGTTGAACCACAGGCCAAGATAGCAGTACTCCGATACAACAGGCACAGGGACATTGTTCCAAACAATGCCGGAGTCGACCAGCTGGCTGGTCTGTCTTGCTGGCAGCACATGCATGACGGCAGACTTCAAGCTGTGGAGCTTGAAGCGCCATTGGCAACTGTAATTGTAGACAGTTGCAGCCACAGCCTGAATTCAGACAGAGACCCGCAGACAGCAACAAAGTCATCAGCCTGCATGGCTGCCACAACTTGGCCTGCAGGTTCGTCACTGGGGCCCATGAGGGTAACGCCAGGGTGCTTTGCATGCACGTCACGCAGCAAATCGTCGATAAACAACAGGTACAGTGTGGGCGAAATATCACCCTCATGCAGGCCAAGGTCGCAGGTGAACCTATACGTGGTGCAACCCTCATGAGATACCACACGCTGCGCGCCCTGATACAAGTTGTACAAGACACGGAACATCTGCCACGCACATCCTTATCCCACAGCTTCTGAAACAAGCCATCAAGCCAGACCGTGGGGAATGCCTTAAAGGTGTCAACGAACAACACATATGACTCCTTTCCCTCAGCTTTCCTGCCATTAGGACCTCGCTGAGCACGCTTTGATGGTCAGCACAACTGCGCTTGGGGCGGAATCCGTTCTGACTCTCGTGCAGCAGCGGCGCTGCTGCTGGTGTAGCAGCAGTTGCGCGTGGCTGCTGCTGCTGCTGCTGCTGTTGTGCTGAATGCTGGCAATGCTGCTGCTGCTGCTGCGCTTGTGTCTGCTGCTGCTGCTCCTGCTGCTCGCCCTCTGCAAACTTTTATAAGGCGCTGGTTGAGGACGCTGCTGTAGAACTTATAGAGCACGCTGAGCTGGGTGATGCCGCGATAGTTGCCTGATCTGTCAGATCGCCCTTCTTGGGCATGCTGACGACTGTCCCCGGCACCTGATGCACCTGCTCAAGCTGCCACATGAGGCTGCAGTACTGCAGCAGCATGTCTGCAACTGTGTTGCCTCCGTACCTCAAAAGCTCGTTGATAATGCCTTCCTCTGCAGGGTTGCCAGCTTTGCCTGTGCGTAGACGCTGCAAGCATGCAGAAACATCGGCGGCAGTGATGGGCAAGTCCAGCGGGCAGGGTGGGGCAGCATGAGGTGCGGTTGAGTCATGAAAGTACTGCTGTACATTGGCGGCAACCTGTGTCATGTGCGCTGGGTCGAACTGGGGATTTGAGGCGGCAAACGCTGCATGGCTACCAACACGCTGACAATGGCATGTGAATGCATCTGCTTTTTCTGCTGGGGTTGAAGCCGTCTGTCCTGAGGGGTGCTGCATGACACTGTACACGGCCTCGCTGACATGCTTAGGGCACAGGCGACGCACAAGCTGCCATATATCCTTCTCCCCAAGCGTGCTGTCGTCATTTAAGCGATCTCTGTACGCTGCAGTGATTGCATGCTCGCATCGCTGTTTGTGCTGCTTCTCAGCTGCTTTGATAAGCTGTGCAGTAGCCTTGCGCTGTTGGTCAAATGCATCCCAGTCTGCAACAAGGCCGGACTCCGTGTACTGTGTAAAGGCCTGCACCCTGGCCTGCACAGCATTTGTTAGCTCCTGTGTCCACCACGGGAAGGACTTGCCAACCCAGACCCTTTTGAACCCAAAACTGGCATTGACCGCCTGACGAAGTGCTCCCAGCAGCTGCGCATGTGCTTGTTGGACTGCAGCATTGGCCGTAAGTTGAGCTGCAGAAACCTGCTGTTGTAGCACGGTAATAGTGGACGTATAAGCAGCGCCAAGCTGTGCCAGGGCCTCCTGGTACGCCTCAATTTCGGCCGATTGCTCCCCATTTCGCAGTTTGAAATCATTCGGCTGTGCATTGAGGCGCAGCTTGACCTATTTTGCAGGGCGACGTGCCACAGGCCTTTGAATGCAAGCAGACACTGGCAGATGGTCAGTAGAACCCACTGTGTATGGCCCAACCTTGGCTGTTGGCCTGGCGGCAGCTTGGCACGGCATAGCAATGTCAGCAGACGCAATGATGTAGTCATTGAGGGACCTCCGCGCGGTGCCCCTGTGGGACTGTCACAAGTGATGTGCTGGTGGGGAGAGGTGGGTGCTGTGCGGGCATTCAGTGAGTAGAGGTTGACGGCATTGAGCAGCGAGAGAAGGAGTTCGCCATTGCTGTTTGTGGTTGTTTCGCCATGCATGCCAATGTGATTTGTGGGGCTTGCACCTTGCCCGACCCTGGCGTTGAAGTCACCCATGATCAACACAGAGCCTCTGCTCGACAGGTATGCGAGGTCCTCCTGCAGCGCTGAGAAAGCAGCCCTCCTCACTGGCGCATGCTTGTTCATATCAGGCATATACACCTTTCCAATAAACAGCCTAGAAGCACCATTCCGCCCTGGCATCACTGACCACAGTGCATCCTCGTATTGCTGATCAGCAAAAGCAAACACTTTCACAGCATTTGCAACAGCGGCATGCACAGCAACAGCAACACCACCACTGGCACACCCATTCTCCCCAAGAGGCCTGGCCTTACTGATGTATGTGTAGCCCGGAATGAGTCGGCAGGCCGCAGCTTCCCTGGCGCCTCCTTGGTTTCCACAAAGCCCATGATGTCGCAGCGCAGATCTTTGAGTAATTGGCAAACTTCCATCAGGCTTTGACCCGCCTTAGGCATGTTGTTCACATTGATGACGCCGCACACCAATCCACTGCTACCTGGCTGCACCGGTGTCTTGTTGGGGCGGTGGCGGCGATGCTGCAGGGCCCTGCGGCTGGGCCTGGTGTTGTTGGAGCTTTGGCTGTGCCTGCAGCCCTGCTGCTGACCTGTGCTGCGCCGAGCAGGTGCTGCCTGCTCAGTGCCTGCGGGCTGCTGTTCCTCGTCCTCTGATGCAGGCACAAGCTCATCTTCCTCATCCTCCGTGTAGCCCTCAGCGGCGTAGTCATCACCCGGTAATGCGGCCTGAGACAACTCAGCATCAGGCTTGAGCACAGCATACTGGTTAGAGAGCACCAGGCCGGCGCTCAGCTGCTCACGCCGGCCCGCTAGTAGATGCAGCATGTTGTGAACTTCAGGGTGAATAGGTATTGCAGCTGCTGTGTGTATGCCTGCTAGGAAGTGTGTCAGCCCGAGGCACTACGCGGTGAAATAACAGTTACTATGTCAGCTTGCTGGGATGAGTCAGTGTGACAGTTACGGTATGTGTGATGAAAGGCCGGGTTGGCAGCAGTAAGGAAAGATTGGAGAAAAAGAAAGTATGTTGCGGCGCTGTCTAAGCGTTTGCAGACGGTGTGGTCGTCTAATGCCACAAGGTAACAAATCCAGTTCAAGTTGAAAGCTTCAAGTGGAAATTCATGGCAGCCATCACAGCCCACATGATCACCTGGCTCTTGACTGGCCGCTGCACACCTTTGCCCTGTAACTGTATCACGATACCAACGGAACAATCTAGGTAGTGGCCAACCACCATTGCATCATGTATGCCTTGATGCATTGACAGCATCTTGCATGCTTTCCTGCCTGTAACACACTCTCACAACGCCAGCCCCATGACACAAGCAGCTACCACACAAGCAACTACCACGGCGTCCTCTGCGTGATGCGAGCTGCATGCAGATGTTTAGTTCAATCTGCCGCACTTGCATTTACGAGCCATCCCATCCGGGGCCCCAAATCGGCTTGGGCTAGCCACCAGGCGTGACACCACAGCTGATGCGGCAACTGCTGAATATACCATAGCAAGAGTGGCAGGCAACTCTGTTGAACTCGGGACCAGGATGCACCTTTAAAATGCACAGGCGAAACACTCACACTCAGCAGGCAGCACTCCACAGGTCACTGTATTGCGCGTGAGTCAATGAGCCATTATGTGTGCTGGTGGACACAATGAGATCAGCAGCATGTAACAGGCTGCACATGAGCCAGGCATGGCAAGCACAGCATAGCAGTTCCCCTTCCCCTCCCAACAACATGTACAACAGTCATCATCAACCGCACCAGCAAGTCTGCTTGTGCAGGCAAGTCAGCAAAACTGCACCCAAGCCTGGAGCAACAATTGGGAAACAACGTCACCATGCCGCTGGCATGCAATCTATCAAGTTCACAGTGTCACAGCTTCAACTTGCGTGCACAGTCCTGCCCCAGTGCAGACGGCCTGTCTACACATGTGGCATCATTTGACTTAGTCACTCGTCCCCAGTCCCTTTTCAAAAGCCATATACAGTACTAACAAAACCAGTCAAGCTGCCTCGTGACAAATCAAATCGTAGATGCCGCCCTGTCACACATACATCAGTATGTCTGCGAAGGAGTTGACGTTGGGTCCCTTGCAAGGCTGCTCCTTGAAGCTACATGCGTCTTCAGCACACGACTGATGAGCGGCTGTAGCCAGTGTCACACGTTCCTCAAGCTTGCAGTTGAGTGAGGCGCGCCTGCCGCCGACGCCGCGCTGCTGCTGCTGGCGTGGCGCCACGGCCACTGAGGCTGCTGCCGCCACGGCCACTGAGGCTGCTGCCGCTGCCACGGCCACTGAGGCTGCTGCCGCTGCCACGGCCACTGAGGCTGCTGCCGCTGCCACGGCCACTGAGGCTGCTGCCGCTGCCGCCTCCGCTGCTGCTGCAGCTGCTGCTTCACTGTGTCTATCCAGAGATGGAGGACACAGAAGAGGATACGCTGCCATCCGGTCCAACCATTGTGTTGGTTGTCACTGTGTCACCTAAGCCACCTGCATGACAAGCAATGCGGCACAAGACGGCACAGCACAGCGGCAGCAGGTCAGCAGGGTCGACATTGGGCACAAGTGGAGGTCATGCTGTCGACTTCTGCTGTAGCCCCTACGCCAGCAGCGGCAGTAAGCAGCGGCCAAAGCACGCAGGCCCTTGCATCGCAGCAGAGTCAGCAACAGGGTCGCCCAGCTACACGCCACCTTCGTTGCACGCCAAACTGTGCAAATCCAGAGCCGCAGTCTGTTGGCCGCGTCCGTAGCACATGAATGGCAGCACGCAGCAGCATCAGCGTGCTTGACTTCCGCTCGCCTGGCCACTCACTTGCACCAGCAACACCCCCAGGGCCTGTCGTAGTGACACCCACACTGCCGCCGCCTGGGCCTCCTGTCACAGTCGTGGCGCCATCCTGGATGGGGTTGATCTGCGTTGTGCCAAAGCCTGTGTTCACGGTGGTGGTGGTAGCACCACCAGCGCCTGACGCAGGGACACCCACAATCGGTGCATTCACATTGAAGTTCGTGCCGCTGCCAGAGTTTGCCGTCCCAGCTGGTACGCCTCCACCTGGGCTGCCAGGTGCTGTGGCGGCTGTGCCACCTGTACTGCCACCGGCTGACGCAGAGCTTCCAGAACTTGTACCGTCTGCATTTGCCAGTGTACCGCCCCCAGCTGCTGGTACCATACTGCCTGCTGCTGCTGGCATTGTAGTGCCACCAGCTGTGGATTGTGTACCACCGCCAGCTGCAGTTGTAAAGCCACCAGCGCCTGCCATACCGTTTCCACCGCCAGCGCCTGTTGCTGTACTGCCTGCAGTCGCTGTACCGCGTGCACCTGCTGTATTGCCTCCACCAGTCATGGTTGTACTGCCCTCAGTAACAACTGTACCGCCACCTGGCAGGACTGTATCACCTCGCACAATGTACCAGCCGTCAGACTGAACACCATCACTGCCATCGCTCATGTCAACCAAGGCTGAGTTGGCACCTGAGCTCAAGCTGGGACCTGAACGCCACGAGGACCGCATCTTTGTCCAACTGGGAACATACGTTGTCGTGGTCACTGGGATGTAGCTGACCTGAGGCCGGTTGTACACAGATTCATCGTCACTCGACACAAACGTGGTTTTGACATGTGCCGGAACCCAGCGGGTGGTAGTCACCGGCCGATACACAGTTGTGTAACTAGGAGTCCACACCGGCGCAACCCGCACGTTGCCGGCTGTCACAGAGTTGCCAGACCAGACGCCTGCGACTGTTGTGCCAGAAGCAACAACAGTGTTGGCGCCTTGTGTTGGCAGCACAGTCACACCGCCGCTGCCCGTGCCGACACCCCCACTGCCGTTGCTCCCGCTGACACCAATGCCTCCGCCACCGCTGCCGCTGGTGCCACTTCCGCTGGTGCCGCTGGTGCTGGTGCCGCTGGCACTGGTGCTGCTGCCGCTGCTGCCGGTGAAGGCACCGCCACCGATGGTTGTCGGCAGGCAAGTGTCCGGGGAGAACTCCGGCTGGCAGCCGATGCTGCAGTACGTGAGGCTGACTGCTGCTTCGCCGCACAAGTCCAGCTTAGTGCAGCAGAAGCCAGCAGGGCAGATTGCGCCATCTGCAGTTCAACCACATCAGGCAGAGGTACAGCAGGGACGCAGTCAGAAGTGAGGCTACGCTTGATGTGGCTTCCTGGGTTAGAAGCTGCCACCTCAGCAAGATACCAGTGGTCACGCTACTGAATGCGCGGTGCTTGCTGCGCTGATGTGTAGCGCATGAAAGTTCTGTACTACAACTGGCAACTACCAGGTACTGAGCAGCAAGCAACAGGTCAACATGCGTGCTTACTTGCTGTTCTGCCGCAGCGCGGTACCCTCCCAGCGTTGGGATTCACACTCGACTCATTTGGGCTGTTGCCGCCGTTCACGGTTGCATTGACGCTGCCGCCCTGCCCAGGAGTGAAGCCGCCTGTGGTGCCAGCGACCGTGTCGTTCCCTGGGTTGGCTGTTATGTCCGGCGGCGGCAGTACAACAGGCGGTACGTCCACTGGAGGCACTACAGGCGGGGTCCCAGCATCAGGCTCTGGAGTTGTTGCACCGTCTGCTGGTGGCGGAATAGGTTCTGGTTCCGGAGCCGGTGTGGGCTCTACAGGTGGCTCTGCAGGTGGTGGCACGGGCTCTGCGGGAGGTGGTACTGGCTCTGCGGGAGGTGCTACTGGCTCTGCTGGTGGTGGTACTGGCTCTGCAGGGGGTGATATTGGCTCTGTAGGGGGTGAATTGGCTCTGCAGGTGGCGGAACGGGCTCTGCGGGTGGTGCTGGTGTGGGCTCTGCAGCTGGATCTGGAGATGCAGCTGGATCTGCTGGATCGGCTTCAGGGTCGTCTGCAGGGGGCTCTTCGTAGGGTTCCTCTTCGGGTTGATCGTCTGCAGGTGGATCTTCTTCGGGTTCTGGGCTGGCACCGTCCGCAGGTTCTGGGGCGGGGTCTTGCTGCAGCCGCCGCCGCTGCTGGTAAGCTGCCAGGCGTAGCTGTGCCGCTACTGCTACTGCTGCTGCTGATGTGTCCTGTTGCGCGTATGCTGCGGCTAGTCTGCGGAGCGGGGGGCGTGCGGACTCCTGCATGCATGTATGGGGGATAAGATATAAAATGATGTCGGAAGCTGGCGCCTCACCATACAACTGCAGCTGTCTTTTACAAGGAAGGTGCTATGTAACCTGATTTCAATGCGAGCCACACCATAGCAAATGCCTTGCCGCTGCTAGCGCAACTATCTGCTAGCGTAGCCTTATGATAATTGGTCAGCAGTGCAGCGGATATGGTTGCAGCCTCGGCCGCAAGCACAGCTGCTGCTGCAGTCAGCTGGTATGGGTGCGTTGCTGTGGTTGGACACTCTGGTACGGCGGCTGCTGTCGTTGCTGCTGCTGCTGCTGCTGCTGCTACTGCTGCTGCTACTGCCTGCACACAAATAAGCGCCAGCTGGCACTTGCAGTGGTCTTTCAGGATGCAGGCAGATACACTGTCGTGAACATCTGCACCCACCTGCCATGGCCCTCCTCTGCTGGCTTCAGCTGCACACAGGCACAGCGTGAGGCATACTAGCAGGGTGGTGATGCGCCCTGCGCGCATGGCCACTACTTGGCGCAACTTGCTCACACTGCTGATGCTCCTGCTGCTACCAGGTGCTGCCTGCTGATATTGCCTCAGCACCTACATTGCAACGGCCAGTGTTGCGCAACCGCGTCAATTTGTTGCTATAGAGTGCTGATTTTACATTGGTCCCTCAAATGCTGGCCAGGGGCGAGCTTCTGATGACTGATCGCGTCACTCAAGGCAGCACAGCTGCATGTTGTGCTGCGCCTGTTCGTTCATCCAACGAGAATCCGCAAAAATAATAATTCAGCTGCCAAGTCCAGGTCGCGCGATACTGCTGGAACGGAGCGGACACTCCAGCTAGCTGCTGCCATGTAGCCTTCCTTCCCTGGGCTTCGCTGCACACACCGCTGACCCGAGCCAATCAAAACCCACCTTGATTGTTAACAATTGGTTTTACCGAGCGTAACGAAACAAAGGCTCTACGTATGCACGAGAGTGAGTGTGTGGTGACGACCCGACACGTGCAGGGATACTTGTTGGCGGATAGAAATTAATATAGTTTGGTTTGACATGTTGCGGGGAGTGTTCGTCACCCTGCGTCGCTCATTAGCATGGTTATCGTGTCACTGTGGCTGACATCCTTTGACTTTTCAGTGAGCAGTTGCGCCATTATAGCGTTACATGGAATCCCGACATCCCATTACGCGGCGCAATTGTTTGAGGCGCGATGCTGGAAGGGTTTCGTGGTGAAGGTTCAAGGGTTGCAGGACGGTGTTCCGAGAAGGCACAAGTACATTCAACCCAAGTCCTGCAGCTACAGACAGCTGAGGGAAGAAACCAACAGCACACTGCTGCAGACACGCCAGGGCAATACACTCCACACCACAAGCAGGAACGGTCTGTTGCCTCTACTACAGCCTGGCACAAAGCAAGTGGATGACCCACAGCCGGCAGTATGCTGGCCTGCGGTGCTGCGGCTACGGACAAGCACGCAACCCAACAGAGTTGTTAAAAGCTTCTGATCAGCCGATTAATGACACATGTGTGTCTTGCCACAAGTTTATAGCCATGGCAGTTTCAGCTGCCGCATGTCATCCGCACAACCGCTGGCAAGAGCGCTTTGTCAAGTCACAGGCCTCCACCGACTGCTGCAGCGGTGCAGCAGCTGTGTGCTTTAAATCACCTTATCCAATCAGCCAGCCCTTGGGAGATCCCCTGGATCAGCTGCAGCTGCTGAGGCAAGCAGTGCTGGCTGCAGCAGTGTAGACCTCCATGAACAGCTGCAGCAGCTGAGAGTGGTGCGTCCTCAGCTGGCCAGTCAGCTACGCTGAGTTGGTGCCCAGGCGCACTGTTGGGCCAGCTGCCGCAGCTGCAGAGATATTCTGCGGTGCTGTGACTGCCCTGTAACTACTGCTGAGTCAGCCCTGCGCAGCTACGCCTTCTGCTGGATGAGCTGCAGCAGCCTGTGCCCTTCTTGCGCGTAGTCCACAGGTGCCATCTGCATGGCATGAACACAGCGCCATCAGCAGCAGCAGCAGCAGCAGCAGCAGCAGCACAGGGATGTGGCAGGTGAGGATCACAGCGTGTAGGACAACAAGCGCGTGCCCAGGTCTCTCGAGTCAAATGGTTATCGTTGTGGCAAGCGACAAGACTAGCGGCTGCTTCGCAGGCCGTTGTCACATCACGCAAGTCGAAGGACGACGACAGAGACATGCTGTCGCGTAGGCGCTGCAGCGCAGGCTCTGAGCTCACCCGCACGACCGTGTAGCGCATGCGTCGCTCGCCGTTGTACTCCCTGCTGCGTGCCGCCAGCGTCATCAGCCACTCACTCCACTTGCAGGACTGCAGCGTGCCGCCAAACACGGCCTCGTCAGCGCTGCGCTGCGCCGCCAGCTCGTCAGCTGTGGCGCCCAGCAGCTGCACACCCTGTGAGTTCGGCACAGGCGGCAGCGAGGAGCGCGTTTGACGCTTCGTCCCTGTCACCCAACACCCTTGCAGGGGTTGCTCTATGTGGACGCCGGGCTTCAGGCAGCAGCTTTCCAGCTTCAAATGAAGTAGAAGGGAGAGAGGTTACACGATTGTTTACGAGCAGCTACAATTGAGTTTTGTGACAAGTGAACATGTGCAGAGTCACAGCCGCCCTCACCTGGTCGTTGAACATGTTGACGTATGTCTCCCGTGTGGCGTCCGCCACGCGTGCAGTCAGCACGTACCTGCATCACACCAACAGTCACACAACACACACAGCAGCAGCAGGCAGCGTTCAGAACAGAGGCAAGCGCCCTGCCACCAAGCGAGACGACCCTGAACACTGCCACGACAGACCATGCCCTGCCACTCTTGCAATTGAAGCAGCACAATGCGCAGTGCATGCATCGTCATTACGTTGTGTGTGAAGCAAGGGAGCCAGCAGGGTGCTGGAGCAGCTGGTCTGTGATGCCGTTCACATGCAGGTAGGTGAGATGCGCAGCCGCATCACCTGTGTTGTGCTGCGTCCACGTAGCGCGCCTCTGCCTCACACCAGAAGCGGCCGTCACGCGGCTCCTGCGGGTTGCAGCAGCAGCAGCAGCAGCAGCGGCAGCAGCGGCAGCGGCGGCAGCAGACATTACAGCAGACATCCAACGGCTTCGGTCCAACATGTTGCAAGGTGCACAGGCAGTCAGGTCACCGGCAAGGCCACGCCCCTCCATGCTGGCAGTGAACAGGCACACTGGCCGCTGCCACTCAGCAGGAATCCTGTGAGGGAGCAGGACAAAAACATGAGCATCCGGTCCCTGCTTCTTTCAAAACTTATCAGTACCTGGCTGCCGTCAAGTATGTTGGCAAAAAGCACTGTCGTCACTGCGGGTACACACACAAAAAGGTCTACCAAATCCTCCAAGTCATGTGGTCTTGCTCGTGCCATGATGCTCACTCACCACTTTCTTGCCGTTTTCTATGTTTGCCAGGTAGTACATCGTCTGCGAGTCCTGCACCTGCACCACCGACACCACCACGTCGTGGTACGTGGGCTTGGCGTCCGGGGAGGGGATGTCCTCCTCCACCTGGGGTCGTTACGTTGTTGTGACATTGTTCAAACAGGGGGAGCAGCAGACAGCACAGCGCAACCGTCAGCCGGTGCTTGCATGGTCAGGCAGCGGCGCGGTGCTCAGCTGGCAGCACAGTCAAACGCGCATCAGGGCCCCCTACGTCCCACGCTTCTGGTGTTGCTGTTGCTGCACCTCTTTGCTGTTTGTCCTCTGCACCGCAAGCTTCACAGACTCAACACGCCGGCGCAGCAGGTGCCACTGCAGCATGTCCTGCTGCAACCCACCAGCAGCAGCCTCCGACGCACAGCAACACGCAGCAAGGACGCTCCTCAACAGTGCAGTGCAGCGCAGCAGCACGGCCGCTCACCAGCACATCAGACAGGAACTGCAGCTTGTTGCTGCGGGGGCCGCCGCCGCCCCGCCAGCAGCAGCACCCTGCCCCAGCGGCGTCAACGCTGCGCTGCCGCCCTCGGCGTCCCACCACTGGCGCAGCGCATCCGCTGCCGCACCCTCGGGGTTGACCGTGACCTGCAGCAGGCGCAGCAGGCGATGTACCCGACATGTTGGACAGGGGAGACTCCGCACGGAAGGGATGCACAGGAGTAGTCGTGCGCGTATCGACAGGTAGTGCAGAGTTGGCCGTGCCAACGCACTTGGACTGGTGTTGCAGATATTCAACAGATAATACAAGCTGGGTTGCAAAACGGCCTCACAGCACTGACAGCATTCGGCGCATACTGTGCACCTGCTGTTGAAGCGACTCACTTGGCTGCGGGTGACTGCACTCAGTGAGCAGCCGTTGTAGTCGCCCACGCGCACACACGTCACCTGCACGCGAAACACAATGACAGCACAGCACAGGCATCATGAGACGGCAACTGGATGAGCCATCACAAGCAACGGTTGCATGCACTGTGCATATGGTAGCATGCTTGTGCCAACCCTGTATGCATTAATTACACGGCAAACTCAGTGAGCTGAAAGCACAGCACGCACAGGAACACACACAGCAGCAGCAGCAGCACTGTTGGTGCCGGGCCCCTGTACACCTGAGACGGTCGCAGTCTCACCTGCAGCAGCTGCCCCTCGCACCCATCCAGGTCAGCACGGCTGGCCTGGTCTGCCCACAGCGTCAGCACCACGCTGCAGCGGCTGCACCCACCAGCAACAACAGCACACAGCAGCGGCAGCGGCAGGAAACGCTCTGGTTTATTGAAGAGCGATGGCGACGGTTCATACAGGGCACGCGGCTTCCACCAGCATACAATTGTCCAGCGTGTTTGTACAGCCGCATGTGGCACAATACACCCCAATACATACGATGTGTTGCGTCAGGGCGTACTGACACGGCTGCAGGGTATGTCAGCGCAGGTGGAGGGCGAGCGCGAGGCAGCAGCTGCAGAGGACAGGCCCCAGCAACGCAGGCTTGATCCAGCAGCAGCTGCAGAGGACAGGCCCCAGCAACGCAGGCTTGATCCAGCAGCAGCTGCAGAGGACAGGCCCCAGCAACGCAGGCTTGATCCAGCAGCAGCTGCAGCAGCCGCGGGTGGTGCCGCGTTTGACCCTCCCATGTCTCCGCGGGTGGGCAGGCGTTCGGCAGCATGATCAAGGCTAGCGGATCCGAGCAAGACTCTGAAGATGGAAGACGCTAAAGGAAATTTGCTGTGTAGCTAGGGTGGGAAGTGGAGGAGGTCATAAGAGTGAGGCTGAAGCGGACTAGTAGTGATAACGCGGTGGCAATTAACCGCTGGCTGCCGCACCTGCTGTCTGCGATGGTGACGTCGCGCCGCGGCAGCTCGCTGTTGTCGGCCTTGCGCTTAATGGTGCCCAGCTGGCCGCAGTGCGTGACCACGCCCAGCACGTCAACTGGCATCTGCAGGGGCGGCGCGGCACAGCGGCAGCGGCAAGAGGCGCGGCAGGTCAGAGCGTGTGACCGCAGGGGTGCGGCAGGGGCGGTTGCTGTTTTGTTGAATGAAAGTGGAGAGGGTGCAAGAGCCCTGACCGCCCAGTCACTGCACTGCCAGGCAGCTGCGGTGGGGCTGTGTTCTCAGCCACCCACAGATTGCTGTTGTGGCTGGGCCATCGCTGTCTAATGACATGCTTTTTGTTTGCTTGTTTTGCTCAAATTTGAGCCTTCCTGCTCACAATGCGCCGCATTCAGATGGGCGCATGCCATGCCCAGCCCCGCACACCTTGCGCATGCGCCGTACGCAGAACAGAAGCTGCAGCAGCGGGGTGCCGGCTCACCTTCCTGCCCACGAAGCGCGGCAGCCTGTCCAGCGGCACCAGGTCCACAGCGCTGGAGACGTCGATGCCGCCCTGGTCTGCTGCCTCCTCCACCTCAGTCCTGCAAGGAAGCAACCCAGGCAGGAGAGACACCACGGAGCAAGGATTTGAGGTGTGGCTCTTCAGGAGGACTTGCGCAATGTAGTGAGCCAAGTGTGTGCATCTCGTCACCCAACCCCACAGAAAACAGCGCCGCTCTTGTCGCCATGATGCAGCTCTTTAAAGCCGTAAGGCAACACGAGCGCAGCCCAAGCAGCCGTGAGGCGAAAAGGACACAAGGGCGGCCCACGCAGTGCGCGCATCGTCGCATGCCGCCTTGGCGCCGCACCTGTTGTCAAAGTGCAGCTCGTAGTCGTTGCGCACCGTGGCGTACTGCTTGTTGGCCACCTTGACGCTGAACTTGCTGAAGTAGTACACCTGCACGACCCAGTGCATGTGTTTGCAGAGACAGCAGTTGGGAAGGTTGGTGGGGTGAGTGAACATAAGCCCTGTGCGGATGTGACGGCCTCAATCAGGTGTTCAAAAGCGCTGCGCACGTTGCTTGCTTGTGCCGCCAGCTTAACTCATGAGCACCAACAGCTACCCATGTTGGTGATTTTTGGAACTCGCGGTTGAACGTGGTCAAACCCTGGTCAAACCCTGGTCAAACCTCACCTTGCCTCCTGCAGTACGTCCAGGTACTTCTCAGCTGATTCGCGCCAGAACGTGCCCTGGATCTGCGTGCCCTGCAGCGCACACACCAAAGACAAGCGCACACCAGACAGTAGGGCCCTGCACTGCATCCGATGCGCACCGCACTACGAACAACAGCTGACGCAGGCCGAGCCCAAAGCACACATGGCGCATCAGTCAGAAGGAGCGAACGCACAAGGTGCTGGAGGCACGCACACAGCTAGGGCGGGGGGTGACAGCACGAAGACGTGGCCGTCAGGCTGAGCAGGCTCGCGCCGGGCGTGCATGCTGTGCCGCGCCGCTCACTGCTGCGTCGCCCAGCTCCACGTTGAACACCCTACTGGGTGTGCCTGCCCAGCTGTTGAAGGAGCGGGGCGGCGCCTTGCGCACCAGCTTGGCCTTGATGGTCCACTGCATGCAGCGCCAGCGGCATGGGCAGGGACAAGGGCGAGATCGGCGGCAGTGGGAGTGGCTGAGTGACCGTTTGAGTGGCAATGTTTGGACGGGCCAGGGACAAGGGCGAAATCAGCGGAGGTGAGTAGTTGAGTGACCGCTCAAGTGGAAACTTAAAGAGTGGCAAGGTGACGCTTGCCGCTAGCGCGTGATCTGTCAGCTCATCGCGACTGCTACTGCTGCTGCTTCTCGGTCGCACTGTTGCTGGACACCCTCATGGCGTGGCCGTTCTACTTGGAGCTCAGCATCCTGATGCCACTTGCCATACAGGGGTCCAGAGCAAGATGCAGTGGCTTGCTGCTGAATGCCGACCGGCAGTGACGAGAAAACCACTCCGCATCGCTGCTAGCGCAGCATCCCTTGCACCTGCCGGCTCATGCCCCACATGCGCCAACTGCTGCCGCTGCTTCAAAACCAACGGCGCTTGTGTGCTCACGTTTGTGTCGTAAGGGTTCAGTGCTGCGATGGGCTGCACGCCGCTCTTGGTGCCCACGGGCAGTGGGGAGGCGGAGGGCGGCGCCTGGGGCGTGAAGGAGGGCTTGCTGCCGGCAGCAACAGACGCCGGCGTCAGCATCATCGCCGACACCTTCATCCTGCAGCCCCAACGGTGCATATGAGCAGAGCGTGTCGAGTTCAGATGTGCATGTTGGAGCAGTGCAGGGGTTCTGGTACTAGAGAGAGGAACCTGCCTGCAGGATCGGCAGCGCATGCGTGCTCTGACCGTGTTGCATGTGCATTGCATGGAGGCAGGCACATCCGTTGAGGGCGCTCAAGCACTCCATGGCCACAGTGAGAGGCAGCCAGCAAGCAGCAAACAGCAGCTGCACCTGCAGCGAGTGTGGTCAGCTGCAGGTCTCACTCACTCCTCGGACGGTGAGGGCGTGGGGCCTGGTGTCATGCCAGGTCGTGCTGCCGCTGGCGTCACTTGCTCCGCCCCCTGCTCCTGCTTCACCTCCTGCTTCACAGCAGTCAGGGGCGTACGCGGTGGCTGCTCGGTCGCCGCTGCTGCCTGGTCTGGCTTCGCACCCGCGGCGTCCTTGCTGGCTGCGGCGTTGCTGCGCTGCAGCAGCTGCAGGCCGCTGACCATCAGCAGCTGGTCTTCACCGACCTTGTTGCACACATAGTTCTCCAGGCGCACCACGTCGTCGTCCTGCAGCTGCAGGGAGCCATCTGCCAGCGCCTTGTTCACCTGTCACGACAGCGGCATACGGTTTTGTGTGATGCTCTGCAAGCAGCGGCTGCATGCAGGCTATCGCAACACTGGCAGCCGCCTGCCAGGGCCTTGCTGGCCTCTGCGGTGACGGGCCATGGATGTGAGCTTCATAGCATGGCAACAGAGTGTGAAGGTGAGCGCTTCCACAGCGACTGCTGGTGATGCCCTCAACATTGTCCCCCCCCCCAAAAAAACTGCCCCCACCCAAAGCCCCTGCAGGCAACACGCAGCACACAGCACCTGCAGCACCACAGCCATGCTGCTGTCCTCGGATTCCCCCACTTGCGGTCAACCAGTGCATGCTAACATCTATTTGATCACAACAGTGACTCAGCATGAACTGTACGGGCCGGTTGTCGTTCTAAGTGCTCACCGCTGCCACCAGGCGTCCTTTCATGGTCTGGCTGCCATCTGTAAGGTTGCACGAGTAGAACTTGCCATTGGGCAGCTTCACCACGTCACGCACCTATCGCACAGGAATTTGACACGGTTCAAGTATCAATGGAGCATCTGATGAGTACCTATGTTGCTGGACAAGTACCGATTGAGCATTCGCATGTTCATGAGCTGCATTCATTGGATGCATCACACAAGACGCTGGGCAACACTCAGCAGCATGCGTGTGGGTGGGGATGCAGATGCAAGTGCTAAACAGTTGTTTATATGGCTTTTGAGGGGGAATGATCATGGATCAGCTGAAGCGCTGGTGCTCAATGTCAATGGTGTCTTGCTTGCTCTGCTGATATGATGTCGTTGCTGTGCCCGGTACAAGCTCAGGGAGCTGCTTAAACAGATTAAGAGGGACATAAATACAAACTATACACGCACTCTGAGGTTTACAGGCTCTGTCTGGCCATCCCTCGCCAGCTCAAGCGCTTTCGGTGTGAGAGTCTCCATGCTGCTGCACCAATGAGTGCACTTCGTCGTAACAGCTGGTCTTTGCAGCAAAGACAATGCTCAGCGTTACTCTGTGCAGGTCTCGCCTGTGTGCGTCAAGTTGTCGAAGAGCAAATCCGCTCCTGAACGCTGTCAGCAGTACGATTGTCACAAAAGAACACTATTTTGAAAACTAAAGCACTTGTGCATCAGCAGCTGTGCTGCTGTCGCTTTACTAGGCAGACAATCCCGCGGTTACCTGTTACAATTTTCAAACCCGATCAACACTGCAGGCACAACTTCAGCCTGAACTCGTCGCATATCAGCCTCTAAATGCTCAGAACCAGCAATCAGGCAGTGCTGATTAAACTGTGAGCAGCGGTAAGAAGTGACTGTGGCCAGTCTCTGTGCAAGCGGTGCAGGTGAGCTGGTCACGGATTGTGAGTGAAATCCACCATCTGCTGGCACTGACTGCAACTGAGTTGATAACCCAACAACTTAGCCAGAGCCGATCTGCCACATCTACCTTGCCATTGGGCTCCGTGTTCAAGTTTTTTTCAATCAGCAAACCAGCCTGAGCTTGGCTGCAAAAGCCCTGACAACGCAAGCCTCAGTCATGATCATAGTCAGCCTGATTTGTATGCCTGCAGTTCCTTATAAAACCGGCATATGATTGCCCACGACTTACAATGAGCCCTCTTGCTGCCTTGCTGACTTAGCTTTAGTAACGCGGGCCAGTGCAAATCATCTTGCCAGCGTGACCGCCTAAACCTCTTGGGGGTCCGCGATACGCTAAACTGCTGACGCTAAACTCCGCTTAACCCGCTAAACCAATAATTCGTTACCGTTTTCGCTCAAAAACACGCTCTAAATTAACTACATGATTGTTCTGCTATGGCTTGAACTGGGTAATGATGATGATGATGATGATGATGATTGTTCTGAATGTTGCACACCCCACTGGGGTGCCTGGGCCACGCTACCCTGCAGACCCAACACAACAACTATTGACCATCTGCTGCTGTGGATCATTTAGCTGCTGGTATGGCACACAGGTGCCGCCATCACATCACCCTGCTGCTGCTGCAGCTGTGCACCCATCAAACTGCCCTGCTACAACACATGCGGCTGCTGGTGCAGCTGCAGCCCGCATTGTTTAGGGCTGCTGCTATGCAAGTCCCGCTGCTATCTGCTGCTGCAGCGCCTGCTGCATCAGCTGCTGCTGCAGGATCTGCTGTTGCTGCTGCACAACGTCCTGCACGTTGAACTGTCCTGCAGGTGTGGTGGGCGTTCGCACCTCCACCGCGGGGGCTTGAATGGCCTCTCTGTAGCTGCTGCTGAGCAGGTCGCTGCTGAGGTCCCAGCCCCCAAGCGCATCATGCACAGCTTCAGTCCAGGTGCGGTGCCTACCAGGTGGCGTGAGGGCGTCACGCAGCCTGCTGAGCTCAGCACCCAGCTCTCCAGCAGTGACTGCCTCCTCACCGTCCGCACTGCTGCCTACATCTGCACTGTCAGCTGCCGCGACTGCAGCTCGGTTGGCTGCCACGTGTGCAAGCAGCCCATCTGGCAGCTGTGCCGCTGCTGACATGGCAGTCCCTGCCACGCTGCTAGCCACTGATGCATCGAATTTGTCACGCTTGGCCTGCTGGGTGCTGCTGGTCTTGGGCTTTGCAAACTGCTCCCAGTGCATCTTGATCGTGGTCTCCATCTCATATGTGGCTGCACCCAGCTCATTGCGCTGCTTGCTGTGGAACCAGCCCATGCGACTGAAGACCTGGTGCAACACAAGCAGCACAAGATAAACACGGCATGAAACTTCAAGTGCTTGGCCACAAAGCAAGGTAGCAGACCCTGCCCAGCATACAGCACCTTCAAATGCAATACGAATGGTCACCCCAACCTGCATTGCTTTGACAAGTTCTCATCAATCTGCACCTGAGTTGCTGTTGGTCGCAAGTTGCTTTTGCAAGTACAACTCCCATGTACCTGCTCTGGGGTAGCGGCAGTAGGCTTCACCTCCAGCAGCTTCATAGCAATGCTGGCCAGCAGCTGAGGTCCGCTACGCTGCGCCGCCTGGCCCTCGCCGCCTGCACTGCTGCTGCCAGGCTGCGCTGTCGCGTTGACAGCCACCCAGTACTGGGATGGCTCAGTCTCCTGCCTGTTGAAGGGCTCCAGGTCGTAAGCGTAGCGCTGCATGGCGACAGTCAGGGCGCGCACCTCCTCCTCGCTGCACCCAAGGCGCTGCGCCAGTGTGCCTGCCTCATGCTGCAGCTTGGACAGAGGGACTGAGGCATTGCTGCTGCCGCCAGGGGACGTCGCCTGCTGCAGTGCTGCCTGGCGTTACTTGGGGTCAAGGAACAGCGCTAGCTTCAGCAGCGGCACGACCATCTCCTTGGACCGCTGGTGGAAGGCGTTGATGACGTGCTGTGCGAAGTCCGGGTCCGTTAGCGCAGCCACTGCTGCACCAGCTGACGAGCCAGGTGGTGCCAGAACCTGTGGCAACAGCATGTGCAGCAATGGCAGACAACGAACACAGACGAGTGAGCACCTTGACAACAACAGCGACAAGCAACAACAGCGCAGCAGGCTGCACAACAAAGGGATAATCAAAAGGTGCAGATCCATACGGCCTGCGTATAGAAGTACACACCTAGCCACATCTACCAGGGTGGCTGTCCTGCGCTGCACTGCCATGATGACCCAGCTGATGGGCTGCAGCACAGCATCCAGCAGGCCCAGGTCCCCAAAGAAGTGCATGTCTTGCAGCAGCCGCAGCACGACAGCATTGCTGATGGCCTCCTTGCCGCCTGGCTGGTTGAGCACGCTGCTGAAGGTGGCCTGGTTGTGCAGTACAGAGGACTCAGCCAGCTGCGCAGAGGTCAGCCTTGTGGTGTTGGAGCTGGCCAGCGCCTGCTGCTTGCCGGGCAGCATGGCCTGGGCCTCCCGGAACAGCGCCATCGGCCTGTGGGATGCTCTGAAGTACGTCACCACCTTCTGCCGTTGCTCAGCAAGTCGCTGGCCCAGCTGTGGGACATGACTGATCCTAGCAGCAGGGCAAAGGCGTGCATGTGGCACCTGCGTGGTGCAGACAGGGCAACTGTAGTGGTGAGTAGTTGGTGCGTGTAGTGCAAGCCTCGACTTTGCTGAAGGTCTGCGCCTGGTGTACCGTGCATAACTGTGCCGTGGCTGTTTGCTGCTTATCAACTATCATAGTCAGCAGTTGAAAGTGTGTTGCGGCTCCTACCTGATGGAAATGACGTGCTGCAGGCCCAGGGTATCCACCACGATGCGCCGCGCAGCAACCATAGCTGCAGCGTTGTCAGTCACCCAGCCTTTGCGCAGCAGCTGTAGTTTGCTGAAGCTGCCGCTGCTTATGGCTCGTAGCGCAGCCATCAAACCGCACCTGTTTGGCTGCTGGTGCGCGTGCACCGACCTCCGCCAGCTCCTCAAGCTCATCTGCTTCCTCTTCAGTGTCGCATCCTGCCGCCGCCTCTTCCTGTTCCGCTGCAAGCAGTGCCTCAAACCACTCGGCTTCACAAGACGCTAGCTGTTGCTGCTCATCATCACTGCAGCGGTCGTTACTGTCTGCACTCATGCAGTCCTCATCGCTGTCATCACTGCTGCTGCTGCTGCTGCTGTCAGCAGATTTATTGCTGCCCTCATCTTCGCTGCTGCTGCTGCCACTACTGTGATCAGTGTCGCTGATGTAAACAGCGGTACTGCCTTGACCCCTGCCCCTGCCTCGTCCCTGCCCCTGCCACAGCCCCTGGCCATGCTGGGCTCACTTGGTGTGTGAGTGCCTTCAGTGCTGCTGTTCCCTTGCCACTGCCCCTGACAGAGGGGCCTGCTGCTCTAGCCTGCTGCCTGGCCAGCTTCTGCTGCTTGCAGGCCTCGTTAGCAGCTTGCCATGCCTGGTGAGCTGATGTGCCTGCTTCCTCAACATCAGCAGGCATCACAAGGCATCACAAGGCATTTGCGAGCTGCATCCATCTTTTGTTGCTGCTCCTGTCGCTTGACAGCGCGAGTTGACAACTGCTGTTGCTGCATCATACCAGAGGAGCTGCCAAAAGCAAATGAACCACTTGCTTAGCATTTGATTGTGATGTGTAAACGCAGCAGCACCTTCGCTCTTGTGGACACATACACATGCAGCACACATGCTTTCCCAGGCCATGAAGATCTTTGTGCCTGCTGCGACAGTGGATGAGTTGGACATAAGCACAAGCCGCTGCTATCTATTACGCTGCTTGGGTCGCTGGCAATTACCTGTTTGTCCACAACAAGGGCTGCGTGATCTGTGCATGAATGCTTGAAGGTGGAAGCAGCAATAGTTGTACAGTAGTGCTCAGCAGTGCTGTACAAGCTCCAGCAACTGAGCATACACACGGCGTCGTCTGGGCGTATGAAGTCATGGATTGAGGCAGGCACGAACCACCAATCTTGTACGAGTATCACACACAGCACTATACAGCCACCTCTTTACGCTCTGTTACGGTGTGTGTGGTGTACGCTCCAGCAGCAACAAAGCATCAACTACCATGTTATAAGCATAAGTTTCGAGGTACTAGCAGAAGTTCCGAAGCTGGCTAATTGGCCGCCCATCACACCCCGCGATGACAAAGCTTTCATAATCGCCAGCAAACGACTGGACCCAGCACTGCACACATTTGGCTCCTTCTGGATGTTCCAAACTCTTATTTAATCCTTGTCTGACGCTTAAAAAGCCTTAGTAGGCAGTTCAGACATGACTGAATGGTGTCAGCGCTCAGGTGACCAGCCAATCGTCAGCCACCCGTGAATAGAAGTTGACAGTAATAGATATCAGGCGAATTTACATGCTTTGCCTGATGTGGAAGGTCACCTGCTTTGGTGCGGATGTTATAACCTTCTGATGATCAAAGCGCAGCCGCTGTGGCAACTGCTGAAGCCACTTCACTATTCAAGTAGCATAGACTTGTTGGCAACAAAGACAACATCACTGTGAAGCCAGTTACCTGTGCTTCATCGTATGAAAGCGCGCAATTGCAACATATTCCCTGCGATCTTGTGCATACCGTGCACGGTTTCAACTTATCTTGCGAAGTAAATCAGTATTATCAGAAAGTTACGGTCTTTCAGTCAAGCAAACAAGATGGTGGGCTGCTTAACCATCATTGCGAATATGGTCTTGGCCGCTATGTGTGGCACGGGCGCTGTCTTAAAGGCCCAGTTGGCCCCTGCAGCTGTTAAGGTGAGCCATTGATATGCTTTATTGAATTACAATAAGCCCAGGCCATCACACAGCAGAACAAAACAGCACAGCACACTGGCAGGAGCTGGCCAGCTCCATGGCTGGGCACAGCTTCTTTTGCCGGTGACCTATTACAGCTTTGCTCCTTTTAAAATTGAGTGCATTATTATTGCAATGATAGAAGGGCCAGGCCATCACACAGCAGATCAAAGTAGCACAGCACACTGGCAGGAGCTGGCTGGGCACAGCTTCTTGTGCTGGTGACCTATTACAGCTTTGCTCGTTACAAGATTGAGTGCATTACTATTGCAATTACAGAAGGGCCAGGCCATCACACATCAGAGCACAACAGCACAGCACAGGAACTATGGCAGTCCGCCAGCTTCTTTTGCCGGTGACAGCCAGACCTATTACAGCTTTGCTCGCTTAAAAGACACGCATGTTATACTAATTAAATTGGTTGCAACTGAGCAATTGCAGCGCTTGTGGGATATGCCGGGCCGGATGTTTAGCAGCATCCCAAGTAAAAGTCGGCATTGAAACAACCAGCTATGGACTAAACTTTATGCTTTGTTGAAAGTGCAAACATTCATTTTATGTGCTGCAGATATCTCCGGACCCACTAGCAATATGGACAAGATCTTGCGAGTGCAACGGGGCGCAGGTGGCACTGGAGGACAGCCCAAGGTCTCCCTGCTTCATTTTGCTGACTCCCGACCGGGCGCAGATGTCGCCACCAACCCTGGCGATTCCACCCCAGCAGCACTGGAATGCCGCTGCTCACTGCCAGGCAGGCAACACAAACAACACCATACCCATGCAGCAGGTGCCTGCTGGTGCACACCCATCACCCTCCATCAGCCTGAGCTGCAGTGCCTGCCGCTCCCAGATTTGCAACACGAGGCATGCGGCGCTTCAGTCCCCCTACAGCAGCAATGCGCAGTGCCTGCTTCAGCCAGTTGCTCATCCTGCGCCAGTGTGGACGACCTCGTGCTTCACCCCCATAAACTTCAGCGTGACAGAGATGGAGCGGGAAGATCGTACATGGGCGCCCTGCCTGATGCTTCCCCTCCCCTGGGCACAGATGCTGCCACCCACAGTGCCAAGCCCCACCAAGAAGCACCTGGATGCCGTCGTGTCGTGTCACCCTGCCCGCACAACCACGCTTGCACCGGCGCGCCACATGCCTCCCGAAGCAGACACACCGTCCAAGTCATCCAGCTTGAGCTGCAATGCCTGCCGCTCCTTGGCGTGCGACGCGAGCCATGCGCTGGCCGAGTCCTCCTGCGGCATTGGCTACAGCGGTACCGCACAGCGCCTGCTGCAGCCAGCTGCTCGTCCTGCAGCAGTTTGGACGCTCTCGTGCACCACCCCGCTTGACTTCATGGTGACGGAGATGGCGCGGGACGGCCGCACCTGGGCGCCCTGCCTGGTGCTGCCGCCTGGTTGGGCGCAGATGTTGCCGCCTACAGTGCCCACACCGACCACCACCAAGATTCACCCAGATGCCCTCATGGTGTGCCAGGCGGCCAACTTGTCTGCCACTGCACCACCTGCTGCAGCAGACGCACCACACACTGCCAGCCTGAGCTGCGACGGCAGCCGCTCGCCCGCCTGTGACGCGTGCCGTGCGAGCCATTCCACATCCAGCATCGGCTGCCAGCTGCTGCCAACAACAGCAGCAGCAGCAGCGCCCGCGGCCGTCCACATGCGCCCCTCCTGGCTGCAAGGCCTGCACCCAACACCCGGGATGGCCGAGCTGGTCATCGAGCATGGTAAGTAGAAGCACCTCTGCTGCCTGCTGTGCTTGCAGCGAGGCTGGTCAGCAGCATGATGTTATAATCAACAGTGTTACTTGTGAGCCACCACATCGTGCTGACGTCAATGCACTGTTGCATGCCAATCAGCTGCGCAGCCAGCTTTTAGGGCAGCATGCCTGCTTGCGCCCGTTCCTGCGACTGCGCTTGACCGCTGCGCATCTTGCTGCTGCTTCTGCCCCTGTGCTGCTGCCACCAGGCCTGCAGCTGCTGT
>JACERP010000036.1:242500-400000 GCA_014080715.1 Scenedesmus sp. NREL 46B-D3
GTCTGCACTGCTGCTGTCTGCAGGCACAAGGCACGAGGCGACCACTGATGACGACATCGCCATGAAGCACAAGGCCGTCCACGGCAGCGCCCGGCCACCGGACCTTGCGCGGCGATACTGCCCCGTACAAGCGGCCCAGGGCTGGTGATGCCTGCCACCATCAGCCTCCTTGCTTTAGGGAGAACAGAGGGGTTGTCCTGGATACACGCCTGCCAGCATTCGTCAGGTAGGGGGGCTGCAGGGCTGCGCAGGCTGCTGCAGTGCATCGGGCTGTAGTGCTGTCCATGTTTATGTGTGCATACTCTGTCGACGCTCAAGCTGCACTTCAGCACACATTCTGGTCTAGCGCTGCAGATGCAATGTCATCAGTGCATCGCTGAGAAGTCTTCCTGCTGCGCTGCCCTGCCGCTGCTGCAGGCGATGCGGTGGCCTGTGCAAGCAACCAACAGCTGTGAAGGGCCTGCTAAGCAGTACAAGCGCACTGGCAACGTTGGCGCCAGTGCCGGCCATCACTTGGGCGTTGTGCGACGTGTGTGGTACGTCACGCTTTCGAGACAAGGTGTCAATCAAGCTGAAGCATGCGCCTGTACAAGGCGGAGCATGCCACGTTGTTGAGCAAGTGCCAGTCGCCTGTGGCGCAGTGGCGCATGCTGCACTTCGCTTCAGCGTTGCATGGCATTCAATTTTACGCAGCAAGGGCTGCGGAGCCATTCACGCTGCACACAGCAGCTGTGCTACATTGCGTGTGGCATACACATGTGTTGCTGTGATAAGTTCTGTCAGGAAGCATATAGCACATCACACTGCCATGTTTGATCTACTGTTAATGACAGTGTTGAGCCTGTTGGCCTGCCAGCCAGCCCTCTTGTAGGCTGCTTGTGCTGCCAGCCACCTCAAATGTATGGTCGTTTGGCTGTTATGATGGTATTGGCACTGTTAAACAACACGAAGCAAAAAAAGCAAAAAAAAAAAGCAAAAAAAAGGCAAAAAAAAGTAAAAAAGCAAAAAAAGCAATGTTGTTGTTGGTGGTGGTAGTGATTGGTTGTGGTTCTAGTTGTTGCTATCTGGTGCGCTGCCACCCGGAGGCAGACCCTGAGTCCTTCTTGTCTTCGATTTCTGTTGCTCAAGCGATCGATGCAGCGGACGAATTCTTCTCTGCTGATTTTTCTGTTTTTCCTGATGACGATGATATTTTCTATGAGGTTTCCCCCCCTAATGAGCCTCTCGTTGGCTCCTGAATGGGGTTCCCACTCCTTGTTGGGTGGAGCATGTAATGTAATGTAATGTAATGTTGCGGTTTGTGATTATGGCTCTGGTTGTGGTTTATGGATGTGATTCTTGTGGTTCTTGTGGTTGTGGTTGTGGTTGAACATGGTAGCAGTTTGTTTTGTGCAGGTTGAGGGAATGGCACCGCCGCCAGCAGCAGGGCAGTACAGCAGCGTCCTGCCTGGTCGCTTGCTTGCCTTGGCAGCATTTGAGGATTGATCCCCGCAGCCAGCAGCAGCACAGCAGCAGTGGCCTCCCTCAGGAGACAAAAGAGCAAAAAAAGCAAAAAAAGCAAAAACGCAAAAAAAGGAAAGGAGCCTGAGGGAACGGTGCCCCCTCAGCAGTGCGGTGCAGCAGCAGTTTGCCTGCCTGCCTGGCTGATTGCTTTTACATAGACGTGGTTGCAGCAGCCCGGCACAGCAGGTGTCTGGCTGCTGACATGTCTTACGTTACGCTGCAGCAGCAGCAGCAGCAGCAGCAGTGGTCTGGCTGTGTCTGGCTTTTGCCCTGCATTGCGTCCTGCTTCAACTGGCAGTACTGCATGCTAGTGGCAGGAGGTGGTGATGATGCAGTATTGGTGTTGCAGGCAGTTGCCCTCTTCTTTCTCGTGCCTGTCGGGTGGTGATGGTGACTGCATGTCTTTGTTGCGAGGCAGCAAACTTTGCACTACATGCAAGTTTATGTTGTTCAGGCCAGTGTACGCTGACGATGGGGGAGGGGGAGTTTGGCACTTCATCTGCACTGGTTCAAGGTTCAGTGCTGTTGGCGTCTGTATCTGGCTGGTTGGCATCTTTTGCATACCACAGCAGCAGCGGCAGCAGCAGGTTGTGTGGAGTGTTGTGATGTGTGGTGTGGTGTGCTGTGGTGTGGTGTGGTGTAATGTGGTGTGATGTGGGTGGGGTGGGGTGTGGTATGGCGTGATGTGTGTTGTGTTGTGTTGTGTTGTGTATGTGAGATTCATCACCCATCTGCGGAGGGGGGGGGGGTTGGGGGGGAGAGGGTTGGTGGCATCAGTTATGTCTGCTGGCACCGCAGCGTGTGCCTGCTATGGTTGGACATACCAGCAGCAGCGGCGCCATGCTAGTGGCTTTCTCAACGCAACACCCGGGCAGTATTCGTCCTTCAAGGAGAGAAGAGGAGGGGTCCTGGAAACACAACTTCAAGCATGCATAGGTGAGGGGGCTGTGGCGCTGACATGCAGCGCAGGCTGTTGCGGTATGTTGTACGGTGTTGCTGCGCGTGTTTACACGTGCGTAGACTGTGCACAGCCGAGGCGCAGTGATGCGCACACACGCGTCTAGTACTGCAGGGGCAATGCCTGCAGCTGCATCCTGTGCATGTCCACACACAGCCGTCAGTTTCATCAGCACAGCGCTGAGAAGTTGTCCTGCTGCACTGCCCTGCCGCTGCTGCAGACCATTCGGTGGCCTGTGCAAGCGCCCATCAGCAGGTTCACCAGCTATGTGGAGACGGCCCGCCCAGGAGCACAACCTCGCTGGCGACTGTCCGCACCAGAGCCAGCCGCTACGCGGGCCAAGGTCTGTGAGGGCACCAGTCCAACGCGGCCAGCCTGGGACAACCCTGAGGCTGCTTCAGGGCCTCACGACCGGTGAGCCTGGGCGCGCACAAGAGCCGACAAAGCGTGACTCATAACCATCATGCAGCACGGTGCTTGTCGTGAGATTGCCTGCTCAAGCGGCAGAGCAATGTGTCATGACGCTTGCTGACCAGCTGTGCAGCAATGCGCATGACACACCTGCACTGCTGCTGCCTGTAGGCACAAGGCATGAGGCGACCACCGATGATGACATCGCCATGACGCACAATGCGGTCCACGCAGTGCCTTGCTGGATCCCAGGCCGTGCGCGCCGACACTGCCCCATACAAGCGGCCCAGGGCTGCCCAGGCGCGCCCACACCAGTCTCCACGTCTGACTGAGACTCCGGGGGGTGTCCCAGGCCCGCAACTTCAAGCATGCGCAGGTGAGGGGCATGGGGCGCTGACATGCAGCGTCGCAGCGCAGGCTGCTGCAGCATGTTGCCATTTGTAGCTGTGCGTGTATTCACCTGCGTACTATGTGCACAGCTGTAACAGCCGAGGTGCAGTGATGCACACACGCGTTTAGTGCAACCTCCAAGAAACAGCTGTCAGTCTCATCAGCACAATGCTGAGAAGTTGTCCTGCTGCGCTGCCCTGTCGCCGCTGCAGACCATGCGGTGGCCTGTGCAAGGGGCCATCGGCAGTTTCACCAGCGATGTGTGGGTGGCCCATCCAGCAGCACAACCACTCTGACGACTCTGCGCACCATTGGCAGCCACCATTTGGAGAGACGTGGCTATGTACTGTGTTGGTTCATGCCCCAAGACCAGCCGTCTATCAAGCTAAACCATTTACACATTAGCCTGTGCATGCAGCTGCATGCCAAATCCTTGAATGCCAGTTATTTGTGGCGCTACCATGTATCCTGTTTGTGTATTCTGCATCAGCTTTGCATGACATTCATGTTCTACACAGATAGGATGGGGAGGGGAGCACGCTGCACACAGCAGCTGTCCTGGATTCCATTACCATTTGGTTTGTGTCACTGTTTGGACAGCTTTCAGGTGTTGATTGGTTTCAAATGAGGTGTTGTTGAGTCTGTTGGTCTGTCAGGTAGCCCCCTGTGAACTTTTCGTGCCCCCAGCCTCCTTAGGGAGGTGTGTCGCTCTGGCTTTTGTGGTGTCATCACCTTTACTGGCCTGTTGTTATCAGTAGCGGTTCACAGTCACAACCCTCATAGCTGGTGCTAGTGTGCACTAGCAACAGGATTATGTTGGGGGGTTGCTGTCCCTTGGAAGGTCTCGTTGCAGGACAGCACGCTGTCAGCGGCTCCCGATGTCAGCTTTCTGACAGTCACACCAAAGGTCGTCTCTGGACAGTGCCATGTGCATTCGTGGTAGGGCTAGTTGTTGAAGTGCGTGGTGATACATCGCCCTGGTGACCACATCAGTTGCAGTGCACCAGCAGCTATCTCGAGCGTGTTCAGGCTTGCCCCTGGAGTGCTGATGCCTGTGACTGCTTGTCTAGTGGTGTGTGAGCGCGCCCTGGCTTGCTGGTATGCTGCTCAGGGTTGGTGATAGATTCTCTGGCATGTCCCTGGCAGCTGGGTTGGATGTGCTCTTCTAATGTCACCAGCTTGCCTTGTGGAGGGGGGTGGTACTGGCGTTGCTCAGCAGGATCAACGTGCCCAGGCAGCTGACAGCAGCACAGCACAGCAGTGCCTTGCGTCATTGCTTGCTTGGCTTGACGGCATACATGTTGATATTATAGGGCAGTTGCCCTCCTACCTCACCCTGTCACCTTATTTGGCATTGATTCTGGAAACCCCCGCAGCCAGCAGCAATGACGCACAACAGTGGGCTGCCTGGTCACCTCTGCTTGGCATCCTGTTGCGCTTCAGACTGGCTGGCTAGAGCAGCGACAGCAGCAGCGACAGCAGCAGCAACAGCAGCAGCAGCATTGATAAAACTGTGACAATGGAAGTTGGAGGCGCAAGAGCTGGTGGCTGGAGCAGCAGCAGCAGGAGTGTCCTTCGCGTTGTCTGGCTGCATCCATTGCAGTGTGTATGGCACGCTGGTGGCAGGAGGTGCTGGTGTGATGCAGGACGGGTGGCAGTACAGCTTTACTAATGGCAGGCGGTGGTGGTTTGATGCAGTACAGGTGTGCATGTAGGTGCTTCTCTGCTGTCCTGTGTTGGTGGGGCGGTGACGGTGACGGTGTGCTGGTTGTTGCTCAGAGTGGGGGCCAGCTGCATCTTAGTTGGTGGTGGTCATCCCTCAACATGCACTTGAGAAGGCAGTTCAACAGATCAACAGATACTAGTTACCACACACGCACAGGTGTTGGGGTGAGATTGGCAGGCGCTGATGCAGTGACCCGGTCCTATATGTTATAGAATGGGTGGTTGTGCCTTGAGGTTGCTTGCAGTTGTGCAGGGATCGGAGCCGCAGCTCGGTTTACTTCAGTGCAGCAAATTGCCGCTTACTCCATAATAAAGCACGTGTATCCATTGTTGGCTGCACACAGCCAACACCAGCCCAAGAGGTCTGCAGTGATGGGATGGCAAAATTTATAAGGGCACCAAAGCTACACAGCCATGCTGACACAGTGAGTGCGCCCATGTGCTCAACTGTCCTGCTGGTGGGACTGCCTGGCCTGAAAGTTGGTAGCTCTGCCATCGCTGGGCAAGCTGTGGCGCTGTGCTGCTGTCGAGGCGTGCCTGCGAGGTCACTGGCGCAAATGCTTTGTGTCAGCTAAGATGCGTGGTCGCGTGTGTTGATGCAGCAGCTGAGATGCTTGGTCGCGTGTGTCGATGCAGCAACACAGACTGGTGTACAAGTCTTCTGCACAGTGTAGGATGCACACTGTCAGCAGAGTGGTGACTTTGCACGCTTGTGGCCCTGGCTCAAGCCTTATCCCTGCTGACATCTCAATTTGTCTGGTAAGCACACTTTGCAGCAGCACCAGATACTTGTGGCACTGTCACGCATGCTGTGTGGTTTGCATCAGCTGCACGACATCAAACATGTTTTACACAAGGGATGGGGAGCAGAGCTGGCTGCACACAACAGCTGTGCTACACTCATGTGTTGCATGCGATTGTTTTGGTGTTTCAGTTGCTCTCAGGTGTTATGAACTTTATGTTTTAGACGTTGTTGTTTCTGCTGGCCTATCAGCCAGTCCCCTATAGCTATGGAGCGTCCGTGCTCCCAGCCTCCTTGGAGGTGTGGCCTTCTGGCTTTTACTGGTCTGTTCTTGTTAGGAGCAGATCACAGACATCACCCCCACCAGATGGGGCTAGCGTTATTACTATGTCGGGGTTGCTTTCCCTTGGAAGCTCTCTTTTAGGACAGCATGATCTGTCAGTGGCTCCAGTGTCAACTTATAGACAGTCACACCAGGTGTCGTTTTTGGGCAGTGCCGTGCATACTTCTATACGGGCTAGTTGTTGAGGTGCATGGTGTTCAACTGTCCTGGTGAACACATCAGTTGCAGTGCACCAACAGCTGTCACGTTCCGTTCAAGCTGCCCCCCTGAGTGCTGCATGTCTGTGACTGCTTGTCTAGTTGCGCATCAGCGCGCCCTGGCTTGCTGATATGCTGCTCAGGGTTGGTGATGGATTCCGTGGTATGTACCTGGCAGCTGGCTTGTTCTCCTGTTCCATTGGCGCCAGACTGCCTTGTGGGGTGGGATACTGCTGGCGTTGTTCAGCGGATATCAACATGCCCAGGCAGTCGGCAGCAGCACAGTACAGCAGTGCCCTACGTCGTTGCTTGCTTGGCTTGACAGCATATACGTTGATAGTATAGGGCAGTTGCTGCCCCACCTCCCCCTGCCACCTTACTTGGCATTGATTGCGGAAGACCCCGCAGCCAGCAGCAACCCAGCACAACAGTGGGCTGCCTGGTCACTCTGCTTGGCAGCGTGTTACGCTATGGACTGGCCGGCTAGTGAGCAGCAGCAGCAGCAACAGCAGCAGCAGCAGCATTGATAACACTGTGACAGTGAAAGTTGGAGGCGCAAGAGCTGGTGGCTTTAGGAGCAGCAGCAGCAGCAGTGTTATTTGGCGTTGTCTGGCTGCATCCGCTGCAGTGTGGCGGTATGGAACACTGGGGGCAGGAGGTGGGGTTGTGATGCAATATGGGTGGCAGTACGACCAATCGATGGCAGCAGGTGGTGGTGTGGTGCGTTCAGGCTGGCGGTGAGCCGCACTAGTGGCAAGAGGGGGGTGGTGTGGTGCAGTCAGGGTGCCAATACAGAACACTGGGGGCAGGCGGTGGGGGTACAGCATGGATGGGTCGCAGTACGGCTTACTAATGGCAAGAGGGGGGTGGTGTGATGCAGTCAGGGAGGCAGAATGGCACGCAATGGCAGGAGGTGGGTGGTGTGATGCAGTACAGGTGGGCATGTGGGTGCCCTCTGCTGTCCTGTGTGAGTGGGGTGGTGCCGGTGATGCGTGCTGGTGTGCGTTGCCCAGCGCGGGGGTCAGCTGCAGCTCAGTTGGCGGTCCCAACAGATCCCTCAACATGCAATTGAACAGCAATCCAACAGATCAGCAGATGCTACTAGTCACATGCTTGAAACTGTTTGGGATAAGGCTGGCAGGCGCTGACGAAGTGACCTGGTCCTTGATGTTTTCAGTAGAGTGAGTGGTTGTGACTCAAGGTTGCTTGCAGTTGTGCACAGGAGTTGGAGCCGCAGCTGGGCTTCAAGCTTACTTCAGTGCATGCATCGCGCAGAGAGTGCTGCCTGTATCGTATCAACAGCATGTGTTGCTATGGTTGGCTGCACACAGCCAACACCAGCCTGTTGTATCGGAGTACTGCTATCTTGGCCTGTGGTTCAACAATACCTGTACATGGACCACACAGTTTGAGAAGATGCTGGCTAAGGTGCAACGTGTGAAGGGTGCGCTCATGCCAATTTGGAAGAGCCACAGCATCAGTGTGGAGGTTAAACGCATACTGTTGCTGACGTGTGTCCGTCCCATTGTTGAATATGGCAGTGAGGTTTGGTTTCCGTCCACAGCTAGGCAACTGCAGCTGATTGACAAAGTGCAGACAGACAACATCAAATGCGCAATGCGCTGTGGCAAGCAGCGCCCATGCTCTTCAGCTCTCTTGGCAGAATGGGGTGTGAAACCACTGCATATGTGGCTTCATCAGAGGGCTTTGGAGTACTACTACAGGATTCAGCGTATGCAGGGCGTTCGGCTGCCAAATCAAGTGTTTACAGCTGAATGGAGGCGTCCTAGTGGTGCTGTGGCAGTGACACCGTGGCACAAGTATGTGCAAGCCTGCTGTGCAAGTATGGTGTGAATGTTGTGACCGCGGAAGGCAGAGCCAGTGCGTGCAAGAGCCATGTCAACAAGCAGGTCAGGACACTACATGCTGAAAGGATTGCATGTGAAACGTTGGAACACTCCACTCTGAGTCGGTATGTGGCTCATGTGCATCCCACTCATGTTGATGCTATGGGTTTCAGGAGGCCTAGGCCGTACTTGCGTTCAGTGGCAATTCCACGTGGTATTGAATTGCTTTTGCGTGTTCGTATGGGTTGTCTGTGTGTACATGAACGTACTATTCAGTTTGGGGGTCGCAGAGCTAACTCCACTTCAGGATGTCCTTGTTGTGGTGCAGAAGTTGAGTCTTTGTCACACTTCATGTTTGATTGCCCTGCTACTTCTGCTCAGAGGGATAGTATGTTTGCTGAATGGGTAATATGATGATGGGTAATATGATGATGATGAGCCAACACCAGCCCAGGAGGTCTGCAGTGATGGGCATAGCAAAGTTTGTGAGGGCACCAAAGCTACGTAGCTAATATTTACACAGCCTATATACACAGCCATGCTGATACAGTGAGTATGCGAATTCGCTCAACTGTCATGTTTGGTGTGACTGGCCTGACACTGTCCCCCTGGCAGTGGGTAGCTCTGCCAGCGCTGGACAAGCTGTGGTGCTGTACTGTTGTCAAGGCGTGCCTGCGAGGTTATTGATACAAATGCTTTGTGTCAGCTGAAATGCTTGGTCACGTGTGTCGGTGCGGGGGCAAGAACTTGAGTACATGTATTATGTAAAGCGTGCGCTGCTGGTTGAAGTGGATTGAAGTGGATTGAAGTGATTATGTGGTAGGATTACCAGCATATGTGGTGGGATTGCGCCCCCCCTGGGAGCAAAAAAAAAGTGAAAGTGTAAAAGTGGTTGTGTAGAGAGCACAACGGAGGTCGTAACGACTTGAACATCAGCAACTTGCCCTCGTTAACTCAAGGAGCACTCGTTCAACGACACCTAGTGTCTTCACAAAACCTTGACCTGTCAGCATCATTGCCACTGCCAGTGTATATCGGTCCAGAGGGCCATCGCTAAACGCGACGCTAAACTACGCTAAACGCTAAACTCGCGACAATGTAGCGTTTAGCCGGTCACGCTGCATCTTGCCAAGCGACGGTCACTGGTACCGGTCATGACGGTCATGACCTGCACATCTGACAGAGGCAGCCATTGCTGAAGCAAGGTGAGTGTGGCTACTACAGCAGTTGATTGCCACGTTTTTTGTGCTTCTTTAGAATAGAACGTAAACCAGGCACAAGAGCAAGCAAGCAAGCCGGAGGGTGCTGTCCTGCCAACCAACTGCTGTAATCACACAGGATCCAAAGCACACATAATTACCAGAAGCTATGCCCTTGCAGCTCTTCCGGGCACAGGATGCTGAACTGGACCTGCAAGGGGCGGTGCTGGTGCTGGTGCGTCTGGCTGTACAGTGATTGTTCGGCCCCGGAACGCTCCTGTCACGAGCTTCTGCTCTTTTTGAGACTGTCTATTGTTTTGCTTTGTATGTGTAGTGTGATGATCCTGGATCGCGCCGGGAGTCGAACGCTGACGCTGTGCCTGTTGTTGTGCTGCTGCATGCTACTGCTACTGCTGCCATCACGTCATCCAACTCACATATCCTGCCCGCACCCTCCTCTCCTGCCACTTGTTTTAAATTTTGATCGTACAGCCCGCAGTAGCCTTTGCGAACATTGGAGAGTTGGCGCTAGACGTGCTGGTGTGCACACTTAAGGCACACCTAGCAGCCCGCCTGGATGATGATAACCTGCTGGCATGTGCAGGCAACAACGCCTATTCCCTGCAACCCCCAGGCCTGCTAGCAACAGCGTTGGAGCTGTACCAAGTGCCAGGTGGGAGGCATGTGCTTCTGTGTAGCTTGTATATGCATGACTACATGGACACTGTGCAAGGCATGCTCCAGATCAAGCATCATGCAGGGACTGCAGCGCAGCAGTGCTGATGCCTGCGAGCAAGTCGCAGCTGTTGGTCTGTTCAAGGCCAGGCCGTCTTCTTGATATTCCTCTGCAGAAAGCAACCGTCGCTGGCACAGTGCAAGCATACCAAGTTCATCAGGTTTTGATCCCCTGGGTGATGCTCAAACCTTACCCCATCCTTGTAATCCTGTGATGCATGTTGTCATCCATGTCCATTCATCCCAATTTCCTCCCTTTTACCTTTGCTTCTGCACCATGACTCCTCTGCTTGCTATGCCATGCTTCTTGCAGGCACGCGTGTGTTCCTTCTGCAGCAGCGAGCGCCAACCATCCCAGGCAGGCAGCAGGCATTTGCAGCCAGCCTTATGGCATGGGCCAAGCAGGCAGGCTTCCAACAGCTGCTGCTGCTCTGCGGGTTAGACGCCCAGTACCGCCGTGAGCAGCAGCTAGAAGGCACTCAGCTGCGCTACCTGGACAGCAGCAGCAGCAGTGCTGACAATGCAGATGCCGGCACTGAGCAGCCAGCAGCAGCAGCAGCAGCAGCAGCAGCAGCAGCAGCAGCAGGTGATGAGTCTTCCTTTGCAGGCAGCTGTGCGGCAGTCGGGCTGCGGCAGCTGGAGAATGACATCATTGCAACCGAACGTGAAGTTCACGGCCTGCTGCCGCCATGGCCGCTGCTTGACGCAGCGCAACAGCAGGCCCTGCCAGCAACGCTGCTTGCTACGTTCGCAGCGGAAGGCGACAATGTGGAGGACGGCCTCATGCTTGCAGGGCGGCTGCTGCGGGTGCTGCATTTGCAGGGGCTCGTAGCTGGTGCCGCTGCTGCAGCAAGCAGCAGTGATGTGCAGGGTGGAGGCGCGGCGCAGATCCAGCTGCAGGTGCCTTGCTCGTGGGCTGGGCTGTACGGCCGTGGCTTTGACAAGAGCCTGTTCTAGGGTTTGCTGCAGTTGGAAGGCAGGTACTGTACTGCGGCTTGGCAGATGGGCTGGGCTGGTGTTTGTTTTGAGCTGGTGTATGTGTGTGATCGGAGGAGGGATGTCGCAGTGTTGTCATGCAATGGACAGGCTGGGTCCGCAGGCATGCATGGCACAATGCATTGTCGCGTGAAACCATCGTGCTGGCACCTGACATGCCCGCGGACTGCCAGGCCTGTCATGCAGCTGCACAGTGAGGCCGCCATTCGTCAATCAAGGTGTTGCGTTTTGTATCTGCTGATATTTGGGGCAGTTCTGGAAGATGTCGGATGGTGTCACCGTGTATTGCTGCTTTGCTTGTCAAGTCTTGGGATGTGCGCAATGCATGCAAACAGTCTGGAGCGGTGCGCCCTCCTCTTTCCGCCCCGGTGGGGCGCGGGGCCGATGGCGCTGATGCTATGGCTTGAATGGGTAATATGATGATGATGAGTGTGGCCGCCAAGCTGTCTCGTTTACTGCAAATGAGTGGTGCTTGTCACCTCAGCTGGTTCCTGGATGTGTGCAAGGGGCGGCTGCAGCCTCTGCACAGTGACTAGCGACCCTCAACCCCGTTGCATGCATGCAGTGTACATCATGCGTGTCCTTTCACATCATGCATGGTGTCTTTTCATAACCTTGAAGCTGCAACAGTTGCACCAGGACCCAGTTCGTTGAGCACGCCATCTTTCCATTAATGCAGCTAGAAAGGCAGCAGGGGGCGGCGCCGGCATTCACAGAGCGTCCTGTCCCTACGCCATTCATGGTGACACTAGTGTCATAACCAGCTGAATCCAAAGTCGTGTCCCTGAACACGGCATACAGGCAACTCCAGCAGTCCTGTTGGTTTGCAACAAATAAGCATCCTGCGGTGCCCGCGCACAATATGCAAACAGCCAGAAGCAAGCTAGCTGCAGCGCTGCAGGGGGCGGTTGCAAGTTGGTACCGGCCACCGGTGGCTGCTGCTGCCCAAGAGGTCACGCTGCTCCCTGCACCTCCAAAAAGCACCACCACACCCCACAGCCACCAGTGACAGCCCCGTGCGGTCGACCATCCCTGATGAAATGAAACAGAATACAGGCGGCATGACCAATCAAAACGCGCCTTTGCTCCAGCAGTCAGGCGATTATATCCAAAGCACACCCCGTCGGCAGCAGTGACAGCCTGCTGCGCTGCGCTGCTAAGCAGCCTCAACCATATTTGCAAATGTAACAAGTGCAGCAAATGCAGCCTCACAGACACCCCCACTGTTCGTCATGTAGCGGAGCATATGAGCACACGGAAAAGAACAGCCGCTGCTACAAGCAGCTGAGTTCAGTTGTCAGAGGCAGCAGCCGGCCACGCTACGGCATTGCCTGTGGGAGAGACCAGCCTCTCCGTCCAAACTCACGCACCATCTGATACATCATCTCACGCATGGGAACAGTGCCAAGTAGCCCCGACAGAAGGCTTGTTATAAACAGAGGTGACACGCAGGCATGCACCGCATACCAGGCACACAGAGTGCTTCAACACAGCAAAGCCAAAGCACGCGTGCTGCATGCGAGCCTCAGCAGTCAACAGCAGGGGAGACTCTCCAAGCAGGGCCCGGCACAACACAACCCCTCAGCTGCAAGTGCATTGGGAACGCGGCAAGCAGGCACAGGTGCTGGACAGGAGCCAACACAGGAGACGCCCCACCCTGCCTGTCCAAACTAACAGCAGGCCTAACACGCGAGAGTAACTTGAAACCAGGCCGTCCCTCGGCAGGTCCTCAAAAACATACAAGCTGCCCAGACAGACATGGTTCTGCGCAAGAACGCACACGCTGCGCAGCCAGCCGCTCTGGGCCTTCTGACCAGCAGTACTAGTCCAACCACGCCCTTCCCGCAAGTCGCAGCGTTCATCAACACTACAGCGCATGCTATAGTCGTGCTTCTGCGATGTAGGGTGCCTGCAAGCTACAGATCCATCAGCAGGATAACCCAGCCATAAGGAGACTAGACGACCAGCAGCGGTGACGCCACGCCGCTCGACAGCGAGTTGCTTGTCGACAGAGCCTGAGCGACGCTGCCTGCTGAGCTCAGAACTGCTGACTGTCCACATGCAGGGATGGGGCCTGCAGTCTCAGGTCCCACCAGCCTCCCCAGCCTCCGCACTGAAGGCACACGCCGCAGCACACAATGCAGCAGCCCCCCACTAGCCGGCGCCATGCACAGCCGCCCTGCAGCTGATCCATTTCTGCACACCACCGATCAGCACTGGCCAGCTCCGGCGGCCGCGAGCACAGCCGAGACAACAACGAACGGCGCATCGCACAGCAGGCAGCTGCCGCGAAGGGAAAAAATGCAGCAGCCGGAACAGCCAAGCTCAGTTGGCGCCGTGCAGTGTCACGCGGCGGCTGAACGCCTGGGCGCACAGTGGGCACCTGCCGCCGGCCGCCTCCAGCGCCTCGCCGCAGCCGGTGCACGCCACCAGGTGCTTGCAGGGCAGCAGCAGCACGCGGCGCTGCTGGCGCCGACACACCATGCACAGCTTCTGATCCAGCTCCTGCTGCTGCTGCTGCTGCTGCTGCTGCTGCTTCTGGGGGTGCTGCTGTGCGGCTTTGTCTGCAGCGGCGGCGGCGGCGGCGGCGGCCGCCGCAGCTGCGGCCATAGCGGGCGCGTAGCCGGCCTGGTGCATCGGCAGCATCGGGGCCTGCATGCGCCCCGGCTGGTGGTGCAGCGCGTGCATCGGCTGGTGCGCCCGCAGCACCTGCTGCTGCAGCATGGGCTGCTGCAGCCACATCTGCTGCTGCTGCGCGGCGACGGCTGCGGCGTGCTGCCGCTGCTGCATCTGCAGCTGCTGCAGCTGCTGCGGGGTCAGGCCGCCCAGCCCCGGCGCCACCGCCATCATGCCGCCGGGCGCGTTCAGCAGCGCCGGCACGCCCCCAGCGCCACCCACAAGGCTCGGCTGCGAGCCCATCGCTGCTGCGGCGGCGGCCGTCGCATCGCGAGCCGCGACCGCAGCAACGTGCGACAGCGACGCCATGGCCGCGGCCCCCGCACGCTGACCAGCAGCAGCACCGGCGGGTCCGCCAGCAGCTGCCGCCCCGCCAGGTGGCATGCCACCTTGCTGACCAGCCCTAGGGTTCATGGCACTAACCCCTGGAGGTCTGACCCCTGGCGGTGCAGCCGGGCTAGGTTTTGGAGCAGCTGCCTGCCCGACTGCCGCCCTGCCTGCATTACCAGACGCAGGAGCAGGGCCTTTGCCACCAGCAGCAGCGCGTCCAGCAGCAGAACCGGCCGGGTGGCCGCTGCCGCTGCCGTGCTGCTGCTGCTGCTGCTGCTGGTGCGTTGTGCCACTTGAGCCTTGCCCCGCGGCTGCTGCGCTGCCTGCAGGACCGCTGCTGGTGTTGCTGCTGCTGGCGTGAGACGCTGCTACTGAACCAGCCACTGCGCTGCTGGCTGCATGGGAGCCGCCTGGGCCCACCAGCCCACCACCAGTGGCAGGGCTGGAGCTGGCTGACCCGATGTCGCCGGAGCCGCCGCGGTTGAACCAGAACTGCGCACCGGGCATGTTGCCTTGCCACAAACTGCTGACGTGCTGCTGCTGCTGCTGCTGGCTGCGCTGCTGCAGGTTGCCGCTGCTGCTGACGGACGCGAGTGGAGCAGAAGCCGCCTTCGACAGCCCTGGGGGCGGCCCAGGAGCTGCTGCTGGCCCTGCAACAGTGCCGGCCACCCCACTGGACTGGTTTGCAGCAGACGACAGGCTGCTGCCAATCGCACCCACGCCTGGCCCTGCTGCTGCTGCTCCGCCAAGTGCCCCTGGCCCTGCTGCTGCTGCTGCTGCTACTGCTGCAACGCGTGATGCAAGGCCTAACGAGGACGGCGCTGGCACTTGCACGTCCAGCAGGGTGACAGCTCAAAACTAGCCGCAGAAGGAGCTGGCACAACCTCATCTGTGAGAGGCGACAGCTGCTGCTGCTGCTGCTGCTGCTGCTGCTGTGCAGTGCGTGGCTGCTGCTGCTGCTGCTGTAGGTGCTGGTGGTGCTGTGCTGCTGCTGCTGCGATGGCGGCTGGATGGGCTTCTGCCGAGGGCTCGCCACCACTGCGCCAACTGCTGGCTGCTGCTGCTGCTGCTGCTTGTCAAACTGCTGGTCAAACTGTTGCCAAGGGCCAGACTGCTGGCGACCGATTGGCGACAGCACACCACCTGCTGCTGCTGCTGCTGTGCCGAGCCTGGCTGCTGCAGGTGCGGGCTGCGGTCAGACGGCGCAGGGCTGGGCGGATGCAGCGGCCTTGGCCCTTGGTGCTGCTGCTGGGCTGTGTCTGGTGCTGCTGCTGCAGCAGCCTGCCTAGCAGCAGCTGCTGCTGCTGCATATGACGGCCCTTCTTGCTGCTGCTGCTGCTGCTGCTGCTGCTGCTGCTGTGCCGGCACGCGTATGGCTAGCTGGGAAGGCGGCGGAGGTGGCGGCTGGGTGCCGTCTGCATGTTGCTGCCGCTGCACCTGCTGCTGCTGTGGATCAGCCTCGCCTGCTGCTGCTGGGAGTGCACAGCAGGCTGCTGCACGCCCCAACCACGTGGCTTCTGCTGCACGGCTGGCTGCTGCTGCTGCTGGAGTGCAGGAGGGCGAGCAGCGGCACCATGCTGCAGCACCTCTGCCATGGTCAGTGGCTGCTGCTGCTGCTGCTGAGGAGGGGGGCGGCGGCGGGGAGGAGGAGGAGCTTGCTGCACTGCATGCTGCTGCTGCGGCTGCTGGTGGTGCTGGTAGTGTTGCTGCTGCTGCTGCTGCTGCTGCTGCTGCTGCTGTGGCTGCTGCTGCTTCTTGACCTTGCGCCCAGCCTGCTGCCAGTCCTGCTGCACAACACCCATCAACTCCTCTGCCGCTGCTGCGGCAGCCGCGGCCGCCTCACTCTCTGCTGCTGGCAGCCAGCGCCCGCTGCTGCTTCAGCATTGCCTGGTGCAGCAGCTTCTTTTGCTGCCGCTTGCTGATGATCGGCACCTCTTCAGGCTGCTGCTGCTGCTGCTGCTGCTGGGTAGTTGCGTGGGACACCGCTGTGCTGGCTGCTCTGTTGCAGTGGCACGCTTGGTGGCTGCTGCTGCAGCCTGCTTGTTTGCCACAGGCGACTGCACACCTGAGGCAGCCGCAGTCTGCTGCTGCTGCTGCTGCTGCTGCTTGGCTGCTGCTGCTGCCGCCGCCGTGGCTTGCTGCTGCTGTTGCAGCTGCTCCTGCTGGCGCTGCTTCTCCTGCTGCTGCAGCTGCCGCTGCTGCTGCTGTTGCTCTTCGAGCCGTGCCTGCATCTGCTGCTCCAACCGCGCCTGTTGCTGCTGCTGCAGGTCCAGCAGCCGCTGCTGCTGCTGCTGCTGCTGCTGCTCCTGCTCTGGAAATGCCAGGTCCTGCTGCTGCTGCCGCCGCAGCTGCTGCTTCTTCGCTGCTGCTGCTGATGCCTCAGCATCGCTGCTGCCATCATCAGCGCTGCCACCTCCAGCATCTCCCCTGCTGCCTTGCTTGGCCGTGGCAGGCTTCGCCTTCTTCTTCTCCTTTTTTTCTTCTTCTTGCTGTTGCTGCTGGCGCCGCTCGCAGCCGGCTCCGCGCCAATGGCATCGATCTCAGCGGCCAGCGCCTCGATGTCATCGATGCTGACCACATCTGCAGCGGCAGCGACAGCCGCAGCAGCGGCGCTGTCCGCAGCGTCCGACGCCTGCCGGCTGCCGCCAGCGCTGCCGCCGGCGTTCGCGCCGCCCTGCTGACCTGGCGCGGCGGCTCTGCTGCTGCTGCCGCTGCTGTCGGCTGCGCGGGCGGGGCTGCTGCGCCGCAGCAGCAGGCCCGTGGCGCCTGACGGAGGCGGCAGGGTGTTGCTGGAGTTGGCGCGCACCTTGCGGCCGCGCTGCTCCGCCAGTTTGAGGCGCCACTCGACATGCGACGGCTGCGGCAGCGCAGGCAGAGACGACAGCAGGCAGCAGTTTGTCAGAGCGGCAGGTGCGGGCAGCAGCTGCAGGCGCCGCTCAACAGGCGTTGGCTGCGGTCCGAGAAGAAGCAGGAGCACACAGTCACCGCACACAGCCAGCACATACAGGGGGGGCGTGACACCTGCAGTGAGCGGATGTCATGTTGTTGTGCATGCGAGACACTTGCTGCTCAAAGCAGAGTGACGAATTGTTGTACAGGGTGCCTCCAGTTGCCGCACTACATGAGCGTAAGTTACGGAGCCACTGACAGACAGCAAACTGCAAGTACAACTGCCCAGCGCACGCTGCAGCTGGCGTGGCAGCTGGCTGCTGCTCGACCTCCCGACCGCCAAGCAGCCAACCTGCCAGCACCAACTCAGCAGACGCATCACCTCTGCACCACACACCCCACATGAAAACGGCAGCAGCAGCATCAAGCAGAGGGCAGCACGACTGACCAACCCCCTGCCCACCGCCGCCCAAATGCAGTGCCGCGCACGCCAGCAGCGCTGCCACAACAACACACGCCCCTGCTGCCGCACCTTGTTGGTGGTGATGTTGCAGATCCACTTGACGACGTCGCCGCCCGCCACGCCGCGCGCCGACTTGCCGTGCGGCCAGCTGCAGCCCGCCTCAACCAGCCGCACCACCGCCTCGAGGTGGCCCCAGTAGGCGGCGATCTGCGCGGGGTTGCCCTTGTCGGGGTCGGTCACCTCGAAGCTCGCGCCCGCGGCTGCAGCAGCAGCACGCAGCGGTCCACACATGTGTGGGTGTAGGACTGTTATATTTTGATGTTCGGAATCTGAACTTGGCAGGGCATCCCTTGTCCAGCTCAGCCACCTCCAGCATCCGTGGGGGTGAGTGGAGGCACCGCCTGAAGCAGCAAACCCTGCTGCCCCGTCCCTGCTGCAACCTGCTCACCCAGCAGCGCCTCGATAACTCTCCACGCAGCCCCTGCTGGCGCGATCATCCGCACCCCAAACGCCACCCACGAAATGTGAGTTCTGCTGAAACCCTGGAAACCCTGCTGCGACCTGCTCACCCAGCAGCCCCTCGATAACTCTCCACGCAGCCCCTGCTGGGCGCGATCATCCGCACCCCAAACGCTACCCACGAAATGTGATTTCTGCTGAAACCCTGGAAACCCTGCTGCAACCTGCTCATCCAGCAGCGCCTCAATACACTCCACGCAGCCCCTGCTGGGTGCAATCATCAGCACCCCAAACGCCACCCATGCACCTGATTTCTGCTTCGACCCTGGGAAAATTTGCTTTAAGACTCACCCAGCAGCGCCTCAATGGGTTCCACGCAGCCCCTGCTTGCAGCAACCATCAGCATTCCAAACGCCAACCATGAAACTTGATCTCTGCTTTGACCCTGGAAACCTGCTTTAAGACTCACCCAGCAGCGCCTCAATCGACTCCACGCAGCCCCTGCTTGCCGCAATCATCAGCGCAGTCCAGCCGCGGTTCTCGGGCAGGTTCAGGTCAGCGCCCGCCTGCGCCAGCACGCGCACGACCTGCGGGGCAACGCCGCGGCAGCAGGTCAGGGTGTCACTTCGCATTGTAACAGCTTTCAAATGAGACAGCTGGGGCATGACCAGCAGAGGACAGCTGAAAAGTGCTTCAGGGCGAGCTGCACGCGCCGACACGCGCATGCAGCATCACATAACGCAGCCTCGCGCCTGCACAGCACACACAACAGAAAGGCGACCCAAGGCAGACGCTGGCGTTGGCATCCACAGCCACCTCGACGATGCATGTCGTGCGAAAGCAGAGCTGCACTCTAGACATCCCCGTACCCCCTGACCTGCTTCGCAGCGCCGCTTGCTGGCGCCCGCGCTCACCTTGGGGTGCTTCGTCTCTGCGGCAGTGTGCAGCGCCGTGTAGCTGGTCTTGCTGTTGACCGCGTTGACCGGGCACCCCGCCGCGATCAGCCCCGCCGCCAGCTCCCCCCGGCCATGAAACGCGGCGCCGTGCAGCGCGGTGCCGCCGCGCGAGCCCACCACGTCGGCCTTTGCGCCGCTCGCCAGCAGCTCGAGCGCCGCCGCCTCGCCGCCGTCGTCGGGCGCGTTGGCGGCCAGCCACAGCGGCGACGTGCCGTCCATGCGCACCAGGTTGACGTCGGCGCCGTTCTCGATGAGCTCGCGGATGACGTCGGTGTGGCCATAGTACGCGGCGCACGTCATGGGCGTCTCGCCTGCGGGCGGCGGCAGCGGGGGGCGCAATGCACGTGCGCAGGTCGGCAAGACAGCTGACCGGACCCAGGTCGGCGGCAGGCGGGAGCGCTGACCCAAAACGCACGCACCCCACCACGCACCACACCCCAACAAAGTTTGAACGATCGCCACCACACATAAACAGTGGTGAGTGCCCATCCAGCGGGAGCCGATCAACAGGGGTACAGCATCAGCATTTGCCACGCACAGGTCACTGTCGGCATCAACATGCACTGCATATGCACTGCTGTCCAGCAACCTGCGTCACCTTTTCAGCCCATCCCACCTCCCTCCAAAACCCGCACACCGCCTCGACACGCGCGCCCGCCACACATGTACAAAAAGAAAACAAGCCCGCTCACAGTTGTAAGCGCCGTCATCGTCGGGGTCCACGTCCTCGCTGCTCTCCAGCAGGTCCGCCACCACGTCCGCGCTGCCGCTGTTGGCCGCGATGTGCAGCCCCGTCGCGCCACTCGCCGTGCGGCTCGTCTGCTCGGCGCCGGCGGCCAGCAGCAGCTTCGCCACGGGCGAGCACCCGGGGCCCGCCTTCTTCCAGAGCTGCTGCTGGTCGTAGAAGTGGCTGAGGCAGACCTTGCTGCGCATGGTGGCGCTGGTGATGGGGCCGGCGCAGGCCAGGTGCAGCGGGCGCACGCCGCCCGGGGCCGCGATGTCTGGCGAGGCGCCTGCAGCAGCAGCAGCAGCAGCAGCAGCAGCAGCAGCAGCAGCAGCAGCAGCAGCAGCAGCAGCAGCAGCAGCACGGGCTTGGTCGGTCGAACCAATCTGAAGAATCGGGTTGGTTGAAACAATCTGAAGAATCGGAAACCAATGGTGACCAACAAGGGCTGTTGATGAGAGCTGATCCCAAGCTTCTGGTGGACAGGTGGTGCAGCAGCGCCCTCGCCGTGCCTAGCTTGTGCGGGTTTCTGACAACACACATCCTCACGGCAGAGATACGGGCCTGTCAGCCGATATTCACCACCAGCTGCTTGATGACAACATGATCGCGCCTACCTACACAGTACAAGCATGCACAGTGCACCCGCGCGCGTGGCGTGGTGTGCGCTGACCCCCTCACCCGCATCCAGCAGCTGCTGGACCATGGCCGCCCTGTGGCCCGCCACTGCGTAGTGCAGCGCCGTCCACTTGGCCGACTCGTCCACGCAGTCCACGTCAGCCTGGTGCTGCTGCAGCAGCTGGCCGTCAATAAGCTCCTGCAGATGTGACAGCAGCAGGGGCAGGAGGTGTGGTGGTCCGTCGAGTGCTTGAACGCTTGAAGGATGCGTCCCCACAACGCGTGAGCAAATGATAGTCAAGTGCAACCAGTGCCCGTGTGCATGGAAGGCCACAGTAGGGACAATCAATCGATAGCAGCACATGCATGTTGAGCGCCGGTGCGCAAGAGAGCAGTCTAGAGCTTGCAAATGCATGCATGGAGACAAACAGCACATTATCACAGCAAAGAGAGTGGCGACGCAGGCTGCAGCTGTGTAGCCTACACGGACCACCATCACTGGGGAGAGCAGCAAGGAGCACAACATGGAATCCACCACACCGCCATGCATGCAACCTCAACACCTGCAGGCACCCACCTCTTCCCGTTGGGCGGCCTCATGCAGCGGCGTCGTCTTGCGCTTGGCAGCTGGCGCGGCCTGCTTTGCAGACCCAGGCCCCGCAGCACCGCCTTCCGCTTTGCTGCCGCCGCCATTGCCATTCGGGCCCTGCCCGCCACCCCCACCGGGATCCCCAGCAGCACCCCCCGCCCCGCTGCTGCCGCCAGCACTGCCACCGTTCGCTGCACTGCTGCTGCCGCTGCCAGCCTGGCCGCCGCTGTCGCCACTGGACTGCTCCTTGCTAGCCTGCCCCTGGCTGCTGCCGCCTTCGCCGCCGCCGCCGCCGCTGCGGCTGCTGCTCACACCGCCTGCCGTCGCTGCATCGCTGGTTGCTGCATCGGCGGTGCCGGCAGGGGCTGCTGTGAGGGCGTAGGTGCTGCTGCTGTTGCCGCGGCTGCCGCCGCCGCTGCTGCCAAGGTGTGCGCCGCCGCCGCTGCTGGCGCGCGTCTCGCCGCCGCGGCGCTCCGCACGCTTGAGGCGCTTGATCACCTCGTCAGCCTGCAACCAGCAGCGACAGCAGGCACAAGGCCTCGGATTTGGCGAGGCGACATTCTGAGAACAGCATGCAAGGACTGGCGCCGCTGAGCAACTCGCTGACAGCGCAACCCCACGACCAAGTTGCAATCTGGGTGGACATTCCTCAGGCGCCCCCAGGTTTTTTTCTCATTGAAACCCACCACCCCCAGCATACATCACTCACAGGGTGCACTGGATGCTCCCCATGCAACACAAAAAATGGTGCACTGTAATCAATTTGACACAGGTCACCCACCGCACTGCCATTCTTTCGCGACAGCAGCAGCTGCACAACAGTCACAGGCACCCTCCGGCCCCTGTCCACACCAAAAAAACCACCCACAGCAGACATTCACGGTGTGAAGCTGCGATCCAGTCACACGCACCGGGATGCCGCTCTTCTGCGACAGCAGCTGCACAACATCCACGGGCGCCCCCAGGCCGCTGTTGGCCTTCTTGCCGTGCGGCCAGCTGCAGCCGGCCTCCACCAGCTTCTCGACCACCTCGATGTGGCCCACCGCTGCGGCCATCTGTGCGGCGTTGCCCGTGTTGGGGTCTGCCAGGTGCACGTCCGCGCCGGCGGCTGCGGCGGCAGCAGCGATGCAGCACAAAAACTTTGAGGCGAGAAAGCAGCAGGGAAATGGTCAGTCTGCCAGGTGCACGTCCGCGCCGGCGGCTGCGGCGGCAGCAGTGATGCAGCACATAAAAATTAGGCGAGAAAGCAGCAAATAAACTGGTCAGTCTGCCAGGTGCACGTCCGCGCCGGCGGCTGCGGCGGCAGTGATGCGACGCAAGGGACGAGGTAGGGCGAGTAAGCAGCAGGGAGCCGGCCGGTCGGCTGTGCCACAAGTCGCAAACAGGGGGCTGCTGGTGCTGTGCTGTGTGAGGTGCATGCACGTGCCAGCTGGCACAGCGCAGGTCCCTGTGCGTCGCAAACGCAGCAGCTCCTAGGAAGCCTCAGAAGCCTGCACGGCAGGCGAAGATAGCGAGCACTGGCAAAGACAAGTCACGGCAGCATATAGCGCCACTCGCCTGCACATTGAGGCACAGCATACGCCCCACAAATGCAGCCGCACCCCACAGCCACCCACCGAGCAGCAGCTGCAGGTGCTCGAGCGAGCCGCGCGTGGCCGCGTACATCAGCGGGCTCCAGATCGGATTGGCGCTGCGCAGCAGGTTGACGTCGGCGCCGGCCGCCAGCAGCAGCCGGATCACCTCGGTGCGGCTTGCCTCGCTCGACACGGCCGCGTGCAGCGGCGCGAAGCCCTCCGTGGGGTGCAGCTCGTCCGGGTCCGAGCCGGCCTGGATGAGGCGGGCACACAGCTGGACGTCGCCCCGCGCGGCCGACATGACCAGCGGCACTGGGAAGGGGCTGGCCTTGCTGGTGCTGCCGTCGGGCCTGGCGCCGTGGTCCAGCAGCAGCAGCGCGGTCTGGGGGCGCGACAGGCAGCGCGGCGCAGCACAGCAGCAGCATCGGCGGCACGGGTGGGTCAGAAAAAGGGTCCAAAGTGCGGCAGGAACGGAGCGGCTGTGCTGCCGTGGCTGCTCGGCGCAGGACGCCGAGGAACAAATGCATGTGATGGCGCTGCGATGGCATGAGGCGAGGCGAGGCAAGGCACACGTGTGACTGAGCGAACACTGCAGCAGCCGCGTGCTATGTCCTGCCGTTGCTGAAGGCATGTCAACAGCCATGCCGCATGCTACGAGCATCAGCCGCGAACCTGGGGAGAGGTCTACATACCCGCAGACACACCTTGGCGTCCGCGTACGCAGCCAGGTTGAGGGGCGTGGTGCCGTCCTGCCTCGTCACGTTGACATCAGCGCCGCCCTCCTCAACCAGCGCCCGCACCGCATCGTAGTGCCCGCAGTACGCGGCACACGTCAGCGGCGTCTCGCCTGCGGGCGGTCGCGGGCAACATGAGTTGCCGCACAGCAGGGCAGGCGGAACGCACCAAGAGGATGAGGGGCATGCATGTGCCACAACGAGTGTGTGTGGCGCGGGGTGTGTTGGAACTGCAGCGCATCAGTGGCGGCAGCGACCACAAGGCAGCTGACACCACACTCAAGCTGTCCGTGTTGCACACATTCAAACTCCAAGGCATGCCAGAAACGGCCTGCCTGGTGCACAAACAGGCTGCCTCTACTTGTATACTGGTCAACCGTAACACCGTAAAACACACCAACACAGCATGCTGCGGTCCACCTCCAATCAAAGAACAACACCACTGATAGCAACTCCTCAACTGCAGCTACAGCTGCTGCTGCTGCTCCTGGGAGTGCTGGACTTGCTGCACTGAAAATGTAGGCCTACTGCATCCTCAGCACAGCACAGCTTGCCCCCTGTGCTGTTGCCCCTGTCCCTGCTGCTGTAGCAATGCGTACCCCAGCCACCGCTGCTGCCGCCTGCTGCCTAGCCCGCCAAGCAGATCCGGGCGCACCTTTGTAGGCCCTGTTATCCCGCGCATTCCCGCCTGCCTTGACCAGCGCCCGTATCACATCCCCGCTGTTGCTGCACGCTGCAATGTGCATCGCGGAGGCGTCACTGGCAGTGCGCGCATTCACATCTGCGCCGGCGTCCAGCAGCAGCTGCACCACCGCTGCATTGCCAGGTCCCTGCAAGCACAGCATTGCGACATGGGCAGAACAAAAAGCACAAGTCAGCTCCAGGGACACTATGGCCAGTCAACAGAGCCGCTGCACATTGGTGTAACCACCCAGAATCACCAAAATATAGGTGCAGTACCCATCAACGCCCGCTTGCCCAGACCCGCAGTGCTCTGTGGAAGATCAGCGGCCTTCCTCTGCTGCTGCTAGTGTGTGTGTGCTGGCGACCAGCTGTCAGGGTCGCTCAACATGCTTGCATTCCTGACAGCCAGCTGGCCAGCTGCGGCCCAACCTCCTGACACACTCGTGCTACAGCCCAACCTCATTACATTCGTGCTGCAGCCCTCCCTCATCACACGCATGGTAAAGCGCAGCCTGCCTTTACTGGCGCAGGACACTCGTGCTGCACCCCAACCTCATCACACTCGTGCTGCAGCCCAACCCACCTGCGTACCCCACAGCCGCTGCTGGTGGTAGAACCCTCCCATCATCAGCGACAGCGCCGTGTGCGCCGTCGCGTACAGCGTCTGGTCGGCGCACGCCATGTGCAGCAGCGAGAAGCCGCCGGGCCCCGTCAGCCGCCGCACAGCACCCGGCGGCGCGCCTGCGAGCGCGGCTGCGAGTGCGTTGGCGTCCTGCGCTGCTACTGCCGTCACGAGCTCACGATCTGACGCGTGCGACGATTTGAGGTCCTTGCTGAAGAAGGCGACCAGGATTTCGTCCCTGGGAGCCTGCAGGGCCTGACAGATGTCATCAAGGGTTTGGACAAGCAGGCAGAAACAACCGCAGCAGGCGGGGCTGATGCAGGAGGCAAGGGCTAATGACGGCAGCTGTTGACGCACAAAGCAGCTGTAGATTGACCAATTTGCCATCTGTCTGACGCCTGCAGCTGATGCAGCAGGCCCAGTTATGGGCCCAGCCCATGGCTGTCTGCCTACCTACTAACTACCTAGGCCATAGGCACATGAGTTGCTCGCCGCATGCCAAGCCTTCGACCCACCACCCAGTTCTGTGCGCAGACAGCGCTGGCTGCATCAGCTGCATGCAAAGACATGGTCTGCTGAACCGTCCTGTGCTGAATGCACTGTGCCATACACAACGCAGCTGCCAGATTGCTGAGTCCGCATAAACTCACCAGGCCGCTGAGCTGCAGCTCCTGTGCTGATGCAGCTTCCAGCACACCCTGCGCTGAGGGCTCCTGCTGCTGGCCTGCCGACGATCCTGCAGCCCCTCCTGCGCTCCTGACCCCCAAAACATCAAGCAGGTCCCTGGACAGGCTTTGCGTGTCGCCAGCCGCACTACCGCTACTGCCTGCGCCGCCGCCGCCAGCAATGGCAGCAGCAGCAGCCGGCCCTGCCAGCTTGGCGGCTGCTTTGCCGAGCTTGCCGCGGAACACCTCCATCCAGCCGCCACGCGCAAACAGCTGCTGGCTGCTGGCAGCCGCCGCTGCTGCTGCAGCCGCCTGCTTCTGCTTTGCGCTGCCGCCGCACGCAGCGCTGCTGCCTGCCGCAGCGTCGCCAGGGCCGCCGCTGCCGCCTGCCGCCAGCAGGCTGCTGCTGCTGCTGCCGGCCAGCGCGGCTGCTGCAGCAGTTATGCTGGGCGTGTCCTGAGCTACCTCAATCAGCGGCAGCGGCCCTTGGCCCTTCATGGCTGTTTCAAGAGCCTGCTTGAACGCCAGCACTGCTTGCTGCACCGACCCAGGGTCCAGGGAGCAGAACGGGCAGCTCTTGTCGTTGCACTTCTCGTGCGCTGCAACTGCCGCCTGCACCACTTGCGCGGTCGGCAACACACCCCCGGGCTGAGCGTCTGCCGCCCACTCTACGGCAACAGGTGCAGAGGTCAGCGACAACAGTGCCTGCAAGGGCATTGCCTTGAAGTCCAGTTTTGCTTGCACGGACTGCTTGCGCTTGCTGACATGTCTGCCGCTAACCACACCGCTGCCAGCCCCTGCTGCTCCTGCTGTCTCACAGGCTCTGCTGGTGCTGCTCTGCCCAGCCGCTGAAAGCTGCTGCTGCTGCTGTTGCAACCCCAGCTGCTGCCACCCAGCTCCTGCTGCTTGTGACGCGGCAGGTTGGCTTGGCGCTGTTGTTCCAGAGGTGACACTGCCTGCAGCTGTTGTGTCAGTGCTGCTGCTGCGATGTGAGGCGCCTGCTGCTGCTGCTGTTGTTGATGAAGCAGCTGCATTGCCTGAAGCTCCTGCTGCTGGTAATGACAGGTTCTGTTGTGACAATGCTGCTGCTGCATCACTGCTAGCCACTGCTGCTGCGTCTGCAGGTGCTGTGTCACTGCGTTGACCACGACCTGCTGTGCCACATCCACTGCTGTCTGCACGGCCTGCAGGACCAACAACCGCAGCTGCTCTGACGCCAGCTGCAGTGCCGGCAGCATTTGCTGCTGGTGTATGAGCGGCGCTGCCACCTCTGCTGCTGGCGCCAGCTGCTGCTGCTGCATGTTTGCTGCCGGCTGCTGCAGCCTTACCATGTTGACAAGCTCTTGCAGAGGCTGGTGGAGTAGGCATGGAAGCTGTTCCTCCTGCTGCTGCATGCTTGCTGTCTCCAGCAGCAGCAGCTGAAGGGCTGCCTGCTCCTCCAGTTTTGCTGCGAGCTTTGACTCCGGCTGCTGTGCTATAAGCTGCTGAGTTTGCTGCTGTGCGGCTGTTGGCGTTCCTACTTGCGGCGCTAGAAGGCATAGCCCCACACACACAGGCGGTGGTGTGCTGCTGTTGCCAGCGCTGCCCCACCCTGCAACCCCTTGAAGAGCCCTACGCCCTGCTACTGGCCAGCTGCCTGAAGGAATAGGCTGTTTTGACAACGCAGCTGACATTCAAACTGCCAGCTGCCTGTGCTGCAGTGCCCACAGCACCAGAAGGAATACACTGAAGAGTCCTGCCCAGCACTACGTAATGGTGCTGATGAAGGCCGCCCTGCTTTGGACTACCGAATGTTGCCGATCGAACTAATGTGGCAACGAATGCGGGGCTGCGGAAGTGGCAGTGCACAGCAGAGGCAGGAAGAGGGGTCAGAGAGCAGAGGGGCCAAGGAGCCGTCTGAACCTACTGCATGCAGGCAGCAGCGCGTCCTGTAAGTAAAACAGAGGATCTAAAACACCCAGCACGCGGACCGGCAGCTGGGGCTTGCACTGAGCTTGCTGCTCCTGGCTCCCAGCATGCGTAAGGCCTGCTGCAGACCATGATCAGAGGTATATTTGAAAAACATACCTGGACCGCTTCAAGAGGCTTGCTGAGATGCAAGTCTGCTTCCGCACACGCACACGCTCTGGTGATCGTTTGCGTGACAGCAAATGAGTATGAAAATCATCAGTAAGATTCATTAGATTGCAACTGTTTCAAGCTGCTCCTCGTAAGCAGAGACACCAAGCCTGACGATGTCAGTGTCCACTGAACTGCCAGTGAAAAAGGTCCTTGCCACACCGCAATGCAGAGCGAACTTGCTTGAATCGAGCGCTCGATAGTACTACCTATGATACTTCAACCTCTTATGGTCTCGGGGCTAGAGGTCACCAGCAGCAGGTCATCATGCCAAAAACTGTACCTTACAAGTACTGCCAGGTGCTGAGTAGGGCAAGGTATTGACAGTGGTGGGCAACACTTGTAAAGGGTTGCAGAGAAGCACACATCACTCTTGCAGTGATAAGGATTGCAAGAAGACATGTTGTTTGCAGGTGGATGCTCCTACGATCACATTTTGGATGTTACACGACGGGAACAATCACTTGACAGCATATGGCTGTTGTCGGTTACTTGATTTGATTTCAACTCAACAATGACGGCATCAAGCGGGTGTGAGCTTTCCAGCAGGCTGAACTTGGCTGAGCCACCCCCCGGGCCCTGCCCTGCAGGCATGTAGGTAAAATGCTGCACATGTTACCCACCGGTTAGCCCGCACCCTACAGGCATGTATACATACATACACATACATCCGTACGTACAGATGAAGGCGTGATTATCATGATGCCTACAACAGCCACCAGGCGCCAAATTTAGTCCAGCATGGTAGATTGTCTGGTCAGCTGTTCCAACGAGACACAGCCACGCACGCGCCAACCAGACAATGTTGCAGCACGTCTGAGCATTGCTGAAGAAGAACGGGATATCACGGCGCCTGGGCTCCAGGTGAATGCACAGCTGCGCACTCAAAGCACTGCTGATGTGCAGCAGTGTCATGCTGTCGACCGAGCTGCCTTCCTAGCCACAAACTGCTGCTACAGCAGCGCACAAGCCATGGGTTGGCTCGAAGATTGCAACCCTGCATCACCTGAGCTGTCATTTGCAAGCTAAGGCTGCCCGCACCCTGGCAATTTGCTTCAAGACACGGCGCAGGCCCTGACGCTGCTTCAGAGCATTCCAACCGACAATGCCAGCACAAAGTGTACAAGGACACAATATGTACAACTGCCACCTTTTTGTGCAATGCACACAGGTGCACTGCACACTGGCACCGCTGCCTCAGCCGAAGGCAACAGCAGCGCCACTGGCTGAGGTGCATCTAAGCCCCTGTGGGCATCAACTGTCAACTACAACAGCAGTGCAGAATTAGGCAAGCTGAACAGAACAGCAAGCGTCACTCACAAGAGCAGCGCATGCACTCCAGGCCCAGTGCTGACACATTTTCAGGCAGACCATGATCACCCAGCCACACAAACATTGCCTGAGCCATGCATCCCCGCCCAAGCATGCTTGACTGTCACCTTACACCTGATGCTTGCAGCCGGCACCATGAAAGTCGCAACAAACAGAGCACTGCACTGCTGACCAAAGTTGCAGTGGAGCTGAACTTCAGTGTGATGTGCCCTGTGCACGCCTACTGCGGCTTGCGTGCTGTTATAAGGTTGAACTTGACGAGGCCCATCTTGAAGCCCTGAGCCATCAGCGGCATCACCAACGCACCCTGACGGCAGGCAGGCAGCAACAACAGAAGCCAAGCGATCCAGTAGCAGAAGGGCAGTTGAGCAGGCGATGGAGAATGACAGCACAAGGCTGCAGCCACAGGTTAAATGGAGCCCTGAGCCATCAGCAGCATCACGAGCAGAGCCTGCAGGCTTGCAGACAGCAAGATCAGAAGTCAGGTCTGCTGGCCTGGCAGGCTGGCAGAAAATGCATGATGATGTTGGTAATTGTCTGCAGCAACAGGTGGGGCGGGAAGCGGCAGCCACAGCTTGCCAGAACCTAAGAGAAGCTGCCAACAGCCACATTGCAAGGCCTGCGGGTCTCCGACGCATTACATCGGCGTCTGCCAAAACAGTAGAGGGTGAAGAAAGCAATGCAAGGATATTGGCTGAACTTCAACACAACCGCTTTGCAAACATAGGTGGCTGCACTGCATGGCAGCATGTGCAAGCTTGAGGCTCAGTGGGCTACGTTGCCACATGAAGACACGGCATAGTCACCTTGATGGTTGTCCAACCAGCCTTGAACAGCCCCATGATACCAGTGCTGGTCATTGCGCTCTTGATCACCTGCAGTGGCAAGCAGGCAGGCAAATAAGTTGTGTGATCCGAAATGAGCAGGCTTGTGTACAGCTTACACAGCCCCATGCTTACACACTACCAGCACATCATATGGCGGTTAACGATGACTAGCCGGCTGGTGTCTCGTCAAGCTGTGTGACAACCACACGCAGCCAAAGCTTGGCTGCAGATCTGCAAGCTGCACAAATGCACTCATGCCGACGTGCTGTGCAGCTGTTGCTGCTGACGGGTCCGGCTCACCTCTGCCCAGAAGGGTGCCACCTCGTTTGACCAGTCAGTCACCTTGATGTCGACAAGGCCCTCAGCCTCTGCGCAATGAGCAGTTAGATGTTGGCAGTTGAGGCTTTCTTATTTATTTGAAGTGTGAGATGTCTTGAACCATCGAGGCACCTGTGGCACGCTAGTCAACGGCAGCCAGTTCGCTCAGCCAACACAGCACAGCTAACACATGGGTTCTAGTGCCATACAGCACCAGTGTGCAGGGCGGACACAACTGCGCGGATTTGCCTATCGCCTCTGCTCATCCCAAGGTCTGCTGCACACAGCAGTTTGCTTGCACCATAAACTCAACGCCATTTTTACACAATTGTCCGCGTTCGACATGACCGCAGCCAGCACCATACAACCGTCAGACCCAGCTGCTGCACGCTGCCCATCCCCAAAGATATCAGCCAGGTCCCCACCACACTCACCAAACAGCCGCCTGTAGTCCTCAATGGAGCACCAGGCAGGCAGGTAGTACGCCTCGTTGATGCGCTCCAGCAGCGACTCCTCCTCGGGCCTCAGGCCCTGCTCCCCAGGGCCCAGCACGCGGTGGCACCACGTGACAATGATCACGGCGCCGCCCGGCGCGCACACGCGCGCCAGCTCGTGCACAAACTGCTGCTTGTCTGGCATGTGCTCGCCACTCTCCATCGACCAGACAAGGTCGAACGAGCTGTCCTTGAACGGCTGCTGCAGCGCATCTGCCACCTGGAAGGAGCAGCTTTCAGCGAGGCCCTGGCGCTGCGACAGCTCGTTTGCACGTGCTGCTTGCACTGGGGACAGGGTGATGCCCTGTGAGCTGCAGCCAAACTTGCGGCAGATGTGACGGCTGCTGCCGCCTACGCCGCAACCCACGTCCACCATCTATCAGCAGGAGTTGGGCAGGGCAGGTATCAACCAAGGGGCGTGACAGGCTTGTCATGTCAGCAGCAGTGTGTAGGGTGCTCGCGTGAGTTCAAGCGCCGACATATGCCGTACACTGCAAGCATTTGCTGGAGCGTCCAGCGCACGCTTCAAGGAAAGCGGCATCTGCTGCATTGCTTCTTGCACCCTGTGCCCAACAGCCCTTTGTGAACACAACCAGCACCGTGGCTGCTGCTGCTGCTGCTGCTGTACTTGCAACGCACCTTGGTTGCTGCTGTCACCCCTGCCCAGCTCAGCACCTCCTCAATCATGTCTATCTGCGCCTGCTGGTTGCTCTTGGGGGGTGAGCCAGCTGGGTAGTAGCCTGCAGGGACAGGCATGCGTGAAAACCAGGCAGAGTTTGCCCGACGTGTCTGGATGCTGTGAGTGCAGTGCCCAGCACTAGGCGCTAAAAGCAATGCAGCACCAAGCTGTGCAGCCTGCACACCAACCATCATTGTACGAAGGAGTCAGGCTGTTGTACTGTGTAAGTGCACGCAGGCCTTGAGCGGAGGCGCTGCTCTCGGTTGAACGACTTTCAGCACAATTGCACTCAACAGGTTATGCTTGCAGGAGGAGGATATGGCTGCTGCATGCACTGCTCCACACTGTACGTGTAGCATTGCTTCGTCTCACATGCCTGGCTGCTGGTTACAGATCTGGCTGCAGGCGCAGCTGCATATTTTTCTGCAGATGCAGCAATCTGCAGGATGTGGCTGTTGGGCAGCAGTGCTGCACTCACCATGGTGCATGTGCTCCCCCCACACATCCTCCCACAAGCTGCTTGATTCATCATAAAAGGCAGCAATGCCCTCCTTCAGCTCCTTGATCTACAACAGCGCAACAAAGTTAATATTAGACACCCTATCACTGATCTCAAGGGCCCCCAAGTCAATATGTGTGTGTCCTCTCCGCAGTACAGCAGCAACGTGGAGCAGCTGCAGGTTCTCACCTGCCCGGCCGAGGTCACAGGCTTCAGCAGGTCGTAACCGATCGAAGAAGAAGTGGTTGAAGTGGTTGTGGTGGATGTTTCCGTTGCCTGCAGGATGATCCGTGGCCTGTTCCTGTGACTGGTGTACCTTGGCTGGAGCTGACAGCCCTGCTTTTGTAGCAACAGCGCCATCTGTAGCAAAATGTCACTGTAAAATGTACTTCTAGATTCCCTGACTTTTACCGCAGCTTGCGGGCAAGCAGCTGTTCAGGTCGCGACCGTGGGTGCAGGGTGGTTTGGTGTCCTCGGTCGCTGTGCTGCTGTTCCTGATGCTGCTGCTACTATTACTCATAATAATAACACCAATAGCTGGAGGTGTTTGAAGATCACAAGCAGAGGAAGCGTTACATATACGAACCCTAGGGTCCAGTACTGCCAATCAGATGAGGCTGGCTCAGTCGCGGACCCCTCCAGGACAGGCCAAGCCATTGTATGGCAATGCCAACGTGCTGATTAACAAACACCAGAACCCTGTGTGATGAGGCATGACACAGCAACGCATGCAATGCGCTGACAGAGACCACTGCACTGCTAGCTAGCAACTAACTATAGTTGCCCTGCGTGAGAGTGCAGTGTACAGGTCTTTGGCTCCAATGTCCACACTTGCAGCAGGCTGCAACACATATTTGGTGCATTGTGAAGCACACCAGCACCTGCATGCCGTCTGGAACCACCCAAAGGCATCTTAAGTCGCAACGAGTAAAGTGTTGCAGGAAAGCACTCGTTGCAAAGCACACTTCAGCACATGCAGCCCTCACATGGCTATGATGGACCGTACAGCAGCAAGGATCATTCCTGTCTTTGCTAGTTTCACTTGCATTTCCTGCACCCAACATGGCGCAGGACGCGCTGCACTGATGAATGCATGTGTCTGGCATGCCAGGCACAACGCCAGAGCACCTGTCGATACTTCCAGGGCAACCCTGCATCTTGACCCAGCCAAGCACAGCAAGCAACGCAACAAACCAGAGACTATGCTCGCCCGCCAAAAGCCTTGATGCATCATGGAAAACATCTCAGGGAACGCCGTTGACTACGGTGTACAAGTATAACCACAGCCAACTGCTTTATCTCGCAGCAGACTGCAGAGAGGCAAAGCTGAATCGACCTGCTGGTATGCATTTATGGCGGCAGCTGCCAGTGGCGGCAACGGCCTGCAGAAAAGCAGGCAGCTGACTACCACCTGGCAACCCTGCAGTGATGCAGTCACTACAGCATCGGTTGCTGCCCTTGCCCACACCGACAGCTTCAACCCAGCCAACAGCATGGCACACGCTGGACACGTCTGCAAGCAAACAAACTGCTGTACATTCAGTTCTCCCAGCAATATTGGCAGAACAGACTATACACATATAGTACAAGCTACCAATGCACTCTGGACCAGCAAGCGCCATGCACTTGCAGATAGAACTTCATAATAGAACAATGTACAGCTAGGAAAGGGCTGGGAACACACCATAGCACTGCTGCTGTAGGCTATATGCCTGATCAACACCCATTGGTGTTGCAACAAATTAGTGGTGTTGCATCATATTTATATGCAAAGCACCATCTAGTATACAACAAGCAATCAGTTGAATGCCAGCTGATGCACGCCGTTATTGGTCTATAGTGTACACCATGGTGCTTGCGCTAGAAACAAGGTACTGTCAACGAGGATTCAGTGCAGCCTCCAGTGCACCTGTCATGTGCCAAATGCAGCAGTATAACTGCAACATCAAGGGTCGCACCAGCACTTCACCAAGCTGCTGCAGGAAGCTGACCTTCTTGCAGGACGCTGGCACAGTCGCATTGAGCAGCATTCACAATGTAATACGAGTTGACCACACAATAACAGCCACTCCCACCGTTTGCAGCTTCATAATCTACATGATGTGCATGACAGGCTCGGTGTGCAGCAAAGAGAGTAAATGCAGCTGGTATCTGCCTGGCTGCAGCCACGTTTCCTAGCATTGCGTGGGCTTTTCCTGTCACAACAGCTGAACTTATGCAGCAGCTGCTGCAGACTGCGACCGCTTTAACATTACTGCTGCTGACGTGCTCACATACCATACTGCGTGGTGGAATTGGGTCCCAGCTCGCCGCATGTCCAGCTGCTGTTGCGCACCACCAACATGGCCTCGGACCAAGTGTGTGCAGGCAAGTAGAAGCTGTTGTGTGCATGTGTCTCTGCTGCGCTGATTACCATTTGCTCTTCGTGATGCTGCTGAGCTGAAGCAGCTGGAGCAATGGCAGTGCAAGTGCCGGGCTCAGGCGTGCTGGTAGCCGCGGACATTGAGTGTGCCCGTGTCAGTTTCCTGGCTGCGCTGCTGTGCACAGGGGCTTCCTGCTGCTTCTTAGGGCGTGCAACTGCTTCCACGCGCACAGAGAAGCCCCTGCGAGCATTGATGGTGGCATGAGCACAGCAGCTGTAGTCAAAGATTAAGAGTGTTGCTCCCAGAGCAGGAGCCTCAAACAGGCAGGTTTGCACGTCAAGAAACAGTCAGTGAGCACCCCAAGTGACCTGCGCTGCCTGACCTATGCCTGGCTTATGAGAAACATGTAATCAGCAGCCTCCACGGTCTCTGCCAGACTCGGACGTTGCTATACTCAGAGTGGTACCCACCTGGTGAGGGAAAGCGCCATGCTTCGCACTGAATGCCAGAGTCCAGCGTGCAGCCTACGCTTTGTATACCGCGGTAAGATTCCAAACCGTGCAGTATCTCTGCCACGCAAAACAACGCCAAACAGCGCGCGGTTGAACCCTGAAGCCTTCAGGCCGAGCGTGTCACTTGTGTTATGCCGCCTCATCGTCTGCACCGTCTTCTACTAGGCACGCCCTCATATGCAAGTCAACATTGTTATCGTGCTTGGCGTAAACGGATCTCTTGTTATCCTGTCACATACTCTGTAACTTTCAAACACCGGCCCGGTTGGCACACATAGTTGCGTTCAACTGGTTTCACTTAAATCAGCCTACTTATTATAGCAGTGCAATGCTGACGCAGCAGCGGTGCCAGCAGGCGGGAAGATGCCTAGGTTCACACAGGCGCAGCAGGTGAGTGCGGTGATAGCAGTGTAGTTGTCCGCATGCATGCAGAAGGGCATGCTTTGACAGGATACTTCTTCATCATTCTGCCTGAGCTCAAGATCCTGGCACGAACTCATCCTTGCCACCCTTGATTATCTGACTGTAGCATGCCACTAGCACTGTTGCAACCAACCCAGCAGCATCTATGCTTCTTGCAACTGTTGAACAGAAACATAATAGGAATATAAACAAACATTTTTATCAACAACTTGAATGCAAACTGGCCGTGCAATGTGACACACACAGAAGAGTTTGCAGCAACTTTTTCTGCCCCGTCTGCCAAATTGTCATACGCATGACCAAGGCCACGCGTCACCAGAGTACAAGTTGTGGTTTCACATATGCTGCGCTGTCCTAGCCAGATGTTGTAGCTAATTAAATATAACTAATGCATGAGCTGGTGTGCCTGCAGGTCTGCGCTGCTTGTGCAGGCCAGGCAGCGCAGCGGGCCCAGCGGCCTGCATGTAGCCGGCCAGAGCCCCACCAGCCCCAAGGGCTGGCAGACCATGCGGCTAGCACTCATTCAGGGCAACGTACGTGCTGCCGCTCTACCGTCAGCAGGTCATCATACATGACCATGTTTGCCAGTTGCAAGCAGCAGTTGCAGATGTTGCTGCAGCGAGCCGCGCCCAGCTGCAGCTTCTCACAGGATTCAGCTGCGTGCTGCCGCACTGCTGCTGGCGCATCCACAGCGCCGTGCGGCGCCCGTCCCGTCACGTGGGGGCAGGGCAGTGTGCCTTGAGCAGCGCTTGCTTCCAGCGGTTGCGGCACTCGACCCGCTGAAGGCAGGCTGACAGTTCAATTCATTGTCGCGCTCGTCCCCCCCCCCATGTGCTGTCGCTTGCCGTCTGCCGGTGCGCAAACAGGTGAAGATGGTGTCGCCGCAGGAGGTGCAGTTTGCAGCTGACAGGGGGGCACTGCTGGTGGATGTACGGCCCCAGGCAGACTACGACGCGGTGAGCGCGGACGCAAACAGCAGCTGGCAGAGTGCAGCGTGCAGGCTCGATGCCTTGTTGCAGCAAGGGGTGAGGCTTGACCTCAGTCAGAGTGGAGCTTGTGGCCAACAGCTGAGTCTGCAGTCAAATGGCAGCCATAAATTCGCATGCATGTACAAGCGTTGTCAGGACCGGTGTGCTGCAGCAGCAATTGGGGGTACCGTAGCCGTGCTGTCTGCCCCGTGGCAGTTGCTCTGCTTGTGCTCTGGTGACTTTTGTCCCTGTTTGAGGAATGGAGGCAATCACAGCGGAGGATGCAAAACACAGTATTCTGTCATCAACTGTTACATCACTCTGCAGCTTCATGGATGCTGTCTGTGATTAGCAACACATACTACTGTAGCAGTGAACATCAAGCCGGCACGGAACATGCATACAAGTCATGTCTGCATCACATCGTCAATGTGCTGTTTGGCCTGTGCAAGACCTGGTGTTGGGCTTGGTGGTGCTGTTTGCAGGGTCATGTACCTGGAGCATACAATGTGCCCTTCTACCAACCCATCACTGGCTGGTGGGTCTTGTGGCAGAGCTACCAGGGATGTGATACAACGTCTTAGTCTGAGACAGTGCTTTTGCCACTACGGCAGGTTTTGTTGTTGTCAAAGGCCTTTATGTTGTGGATCAGGTGCCCTTCAGGAAGCTGGGCACTGCCTTATTGCGCTCCGTTGATAGGTTTGCCTTCCAGCGCTGCGAGTGCCTTGACAGCGTCCAGTGGCAGCGATACACACAGCGCCTGGGCACAACCTTCACTGCTGCCATCCGCGACATCGATCCATGTCAACCCACGCAGTCAATGAAGGCTGGAGCATGCCGCACAGTTTCCTAGTGTTCTCAGGTGTGTCAACCGAGGTGTGGCGTGCTTGCCTCTGCAGGAGCCCACTGAAGGTCGCGCGGCGAGTTGGCTATGCAATGTTTGGGGTCCTAAAGGGCACAGAGGTCAACCCAAGCTTCCCACAAGGTGACGCGTCGCCTGGGGCCCGGCCCGAAGGGCTGCTCGTGGGTTACTTGATGGTAGTTTTTTTGCACCTGATGGCAGGCATGGTCGATGCTCTGTGGCAGCATCAAGTGCAAACATCCTCCAGCTGCTGCCCTGTACTGCCCCAGTTCGCCCTGCAGCTGCAGTCCTGTAATGCTTCGGTCCACCCTGCAGCGGCTCCCCTGTCTCTGCTTCTGCTGTGCAGATGTGAAGCAGCTAGTGGAGAGCGCTGAGCAGCAGGTGATCTTGTATTGCTCACAGGGGGGAGTGCTGGAGCCGGATGACAACTACAGGAAGGGCTGGCAGACTAGGTGCGGCCGTGGCTAGGTGCCTGCCAGGGATGATGAGGTGTCACTGTGGCGCTGCATGCCCTGCTAGCATCCCATGCTGCAGCTTGTGTGTGCATGCTATGGGCTGCGCTCTGTCAGCATTGAGCAGTGCGCGCCGCAGTCTGCGCCGGGCGGCCATATTCCAAACACAGCCTGCACTATCATGAGGTGCGCACTGGGTGCCGCTGACACAGCTGGGGCTCCAATTGCCACCTGTGCTTCTGCAGGTCTCTCATAGCTGCGTACGACCTTATGCAGGAGGGCATGAGCAACAGCATAACGGTCATGAAGGGGGGCTACACAGAGTGGGTGAATGGCGGCAGGTGTGTTCAGTGTCTGTTGGTAAAGGTGCATGCAGGCATGTCGGGCAGGGTGAGCCCTTGCCCTGTCACCATATGTGCAGCAGCAGCAGCAGCAGCAAGCAGGCATACATGCCATATGCGATTGGCAGACTACAGCACGCCGTTCAGCACAGCTGGCTACAGCAGCATCCGCTCGCAGAACTTGGCAGGACGGAGCGAACAATGGTGACAGCGCAGGGTGGCGTACATCAAGTTGCTGCCAGAGTTTGTCGCTTGCAGCGCCACCAGCGAGCAAGGGCAGCCAAGCAGTGTTGCTGGCAACAGCACTGCAACAACTTTGCATCCATGGCGTCCTGTCTTCCAGTACCATGCGTTTTCATGCAGTCTGGTTGTCATGTTAATCTGCTGCACCACATGTTGCCTGCTTCATGTGCATCCCTCTCATGTTGATGCTATGGGTTTCAGGAGGCCTAGGCCGTACTTGCGTTCAGTGGCAATTCCACGTGGTATTGAATTGCTGTTGCGTGTTCGTATGGGTTGTCTGTGTGTACATGAGCGTACTAGTCAGTTTGGCGGTCGCAGAGCTAACTCCACTTCAGGATGTCCTTGTTGTGGTGCAGAAGTTGAGTCTTTGTCACACTTCATGTTTGATTGCCCTGCTACTTCTGCTCAGAGGGATGATATGTTTGCTGAGATCAGATCCCTGCCTGGTTGCGTTGAAAGTTGCGCAGCGTTTTGTCCATGGCTGATTCGTCAATCAAGGTGTTGCGTTTTGTATCTGATGATATTTGGGGCAGTTCTGGAAGATGTCTGATGGTGTCACCGTGTATTGCTGCTTTTCTTGTCAAGTCTTGGGATGTGCGCAATGCATGCAAACATTCTGGAGCAGTGCTCCCTCCTCTTTCCGCCCCGGTGGGGCGCGGGGCCGATGGCGCTGATGCTATGGCTTGAATGGGTAATATGATGATGATGATGATGATGTTGCCTGCTTGCAGGGATTTCGAGGTCATCGAGGAAGTAACAGAAGAGGAGCTTGTCAGGGAAGATGTGCCTCAGCGCTGAAGCGCAGCTGCATGATACTTTGTGCAGCTGCAGCCAGTGCGCTTCTGTAGCATGCTCGACCTCTCTTGCCCACTTTGCGCCGTGTACAGCAGCCGTGGTGCGAAAACGATGCGGGACCCCATGGTCATTGGAGTTTCCATTGGAGTGAGCGCACGCACCTCGCAGTACCTCACACCCCAACATGCAGTCTGTTGAGTACTAAGTAGACAGGTGTGACAGATGTGTATGGCCTTTACAAAATACCAAATACCAAATACCAAAGTAGGGCCACAGACCCACCCACTAAGTTTACAGCTTCTGTTCGACATAGAAGTGAATTCAACTTCTGACCAGCAGGGGAGGGGTCTAAGCTGGCAGCAGCATGCAGTATTGTATTGCCCCGGAACTTTTCATCATTTTCCTAGTATTTTTATAGGTATACTACTAGTGAGTATACTACTAGTAGTATCAACAGTTACAGTGTTGGGTTAGAGTGCTGCTGCTTGTTACAGTGTTAGATGTTAGTGTTACAGATGCCGATGCAGCTTTGCATGAGGGAGGCCGGGTGACTCTGCTTCGCCGTTCCGGCTGGGTCAGTCTGCTGCTGCTTATCACAGTTGGCATCTTAACCCTCTGCCTCTGGAGGTAAGATGTGAACAAGCAAGATGTGCATCTTGTGTAAGGACAAACAGGCCCTGAGGGGGGTCAACCGGTGGCAAAGCAAGGGCCTGAGAGATTTGGTCGTCAGTGGTTGTGAGGGCTCATGTTTATTTTATTTCTTGATGGCAGCTGTGCCTGGGGACTGGACCCTAGGGCCCTGGGCCAGGCCTGGCCCTAGGGCAACCAACACTGTCAAAAAGAAGCAGCACTTTTACACAGCAGTGTGTGCTAGCAGGCATGATGCCTGCTAGCAGCGCTGCTACGCCGTAGTTACACATGTTCGTCTGCCGCGTCAATTGAGAGGTTGACGATCATCAACGGCAGTGCATGAGTTCGGAAAAGTACTGCCCAAACGCGCAGTGTTACACTGCCAGTGTATGGCACGGCATGCCAGTGTGACCCTGGGCAAGACCCTTTCATCCAATTGTTCCTACCGTTACATGTTAATGCAGTGCTATCATAGATTAACAGGTTGGTGACGTGTTGTGTGGCTGCTCCCTGGGGTACTTCCGGAGTTATTGGGGTCACGATGAGTCACAGGTGGCAACTGTCACGACTTATAGAGAAGACAGGCATGTCAAGGCTGCACTACGCTCTGGCATGATTTTGAAACGCTGTAAGCAGGCTAGGTCTCTCAGCACACGGTTCCGTACCGGGCTTCATTAGGTCGTTTATACGGACACTGCTCTGCTGCTTGGTGGTTGATTACGGTCCAAGCATTGAACATATGGACCGATCAGACACATCTAACGGCGTTGAATAGATGCTGGGGGTTGGCTCGGCAGAGATACGTACGAGGGCTTCACCGCGGTCGAAACTCAAACACAGCTCAACTTCACAGTTTCACTTATTTTCATACACTTTAAGCTGTAGTGGTAGAACATTAAGCTGCTTATTCATCGAGCCTTGTCCTAACCACTAAGTGCCAACACTGTTGGCCCAACAGAGGACCGTCGGTGCCCCACTGGGCCAGGTGGGGGAAGCGGGGGCCGTAAAGGTAAACAAGCATTTGATTTTAGCAACTTGTACACGGGGTATGGATTGACCACGTTAGTTTGCCGCCTGCACTGCCCACATCACTCATGTGACATCAGCACTTGTCTTCAGGCAAGGAATGCTTGTTTCCTTACCTGCCTTGCCTTGGGGATAGTAGTTTTTCACTGCCTGCACTACAAGAGATAATTATCATTTGTCAAGAACCAGCTCAAACTTTGTACAGCATCGGCCCCCCGCAGCAATGGGAGCAGAATGACACGTCAGCGAGTTTGAATACATGTTATCTCATGCAGTATGGCTGTGACATGGCGGGTCTGGCTTGTGTGCAGGCGGTCACTGATGTGGCCGACCACAATCATTGACCATTCGGGGCTGCATGTTAGCATGCCCATGTACGCCGCGCAGCCGTATGCTGCGGCTCCTGCGGACATGCACGCGCACGCCGCAGCAGCAGCCAGCTTTGAGGCCTGGGCCATGGCACAGCAGCAGCAGCATCATGCCTACATGAATGTCAACCGTGGCATGGGTCACCCCATCCACGTGATGCAGCCGTGCCTAACAGGTGCTCAGGCAATGGTGCACCCAATGCTCTTCCAGCAACAGCATCACGTACTGCCAGGAGCACACCGAGGCATGGCGCAGCAGCCACAGAACCCCGCGACCGCCGCACCGGGTCTGATGCTGGCGTGGGCCCCACAGCATGCTGTGCCCAACATGCGGCAGGCAACAAACAACAGCAACAGCAGTCACATGGTCAGCCAAGGCTTCGACGGCAAGGGCAGCTGGCCTGTCAGCAGCGGCAGCGGCAGGGGTGGCGATGGTTACAACAGCGCTGGTACATGCGGCGGCATGCGGCAGGGCGGCAGCGGGCCAGGCAGCCAGCCGCACTTCAGCAGCACCGGCAGCCGCGGATGGGGCAGGAGGAGTATCGCGCTGAACACACAGCCTGGTGAGTGGCTGTGCACTTCATCGCAAAGCAAACACCATGTGCTAGGGGAGCCTGTTTGATGTCAGCTGGCACAAGCAGGCATGCTCTGCAGCATAGGCATCGCTGTGCTGACTGCAGATCTGGGTGGTATTGTGGACTCGGCTGTGCTTCGTGCTGCCACGGGACAGATATTCAAGTTTGCTGTCAGCATTGGGTGGCAGCATGCACGTGGCTTTTGCATGTGGTGATTGTGGGTGGTGCAGCATGCATGCTACTGCCACCTGCCTTCTGTGCCACAGTGCAACTAGTGCTCATGCAACAACCTGTGCTGCACTCGCCTGCCTGTGCCTTTGTTTGTTGTGATCCTTGATGCAGGCGAAATCTTGAGCGCTGCAGTGGAGGAGTTGACATGGGCTGTGCGGCGCACACCAGCTGGCACTGCATTGGATTGGCAGGCGCTGTCGGGAGGTCTGTCGAAGTTGGACAGCAGAGACCTTGCTGCGCTGCTGAAGCAGCTGGCGCGTAGCAATCATGGCAGCAGGGCGCGAGAGGTGAGGTGCGGCAGTTAGACCCTGGCAGAGGTTGGCGGTTGGCAGTCAAACCTTGGCGGCTGCAGGCTTCTGCGGGTTGCAGGGTTTGCAGGACAAAGGCGGAATTTGTCCTGCGCTCTTACGTTAACATTGCATGGGATAAGTTGAGCTGGGTATATACACGAGCAGCCAGCATAGTGCAGCGCTGCCAGCCTACTTTACAGCAGATAAGCTGACACAAACGACCAGCAGCAAGCCTTGGCGACTGACCTTGCCCTCGTTGCTGTCATTTTTATTGTCATAGCATTGCTGACACAGCCACACCTGCCTGGCCCCCCTCCTGCTGTCTGGCCTTGCACCTGGCATGCTGTGCGTGCAGCTGTTTGGCTACCTGCGGGCGCTGCCGCTGGAGCACCAGCTGTCGCCGCTCTGTGATGTGTTCACCTACACGGCCATGGTCAGCCTCTGCGTTGACCAGCAGGAGCTGTCGCGTGCGTTTGAACTCGTGTCAGAAATGAAGCAGCACGACCTGGAGCCCAACGTGCACACGTACACGTAAGAGCTGTGTCAGGCACCTCAGCCTGCAGGCTGCAGCTGCAGCAGCGATGGTGGCACTCAGGAAACTTTCCTAGCAGTGCCTTGATATGCAGAGGTTTCTGCCAATGGGCAGCACGTGTTGCACACGTGCAAGGCAGCTGCATGTTGCACATCTCCGGTTGCATGTTATACTCTGTCCTGTTGTGCTGCCACAGCAGACAGATGTCCTTGCCGATGATGATGAAGATGATCCCAGCCGCTGACATCAGCACGCCAGCACACCCTTGCCGGACTCACACAGACAGCAGCATGAACTCCTATTCTGCCTCCTGCCTCTTGCATTGCCCGCATCTCCTTGTCTGCTGCCCTCACATTTCGGCATGTGTGTGTGTCCTCCTGCTGCCCTGCACACGCAGCGCCTTGATGAATGTGTCGATCAAGTGTGGCCAGCTGCAGAAGGCGCTGGAGGTGTATGCGGAGCTGCTGCGCGAGGGCTGCGTGCCAAATGTAGTGACCTACAACACGCTCATAGATGTGCACGGCAAGACTGGCCAGTGGGCAGAGGCACTCAAGGTCCGGCGGGTCGGACTATGGCGGACGTGTGTCCGCCGGACGGTGTCCTGTCGTGATGTATGCTATGCATATGATGTTCCCAGATGACAGCATATGTGCATGTTGCTTGCTTGAACGGTGCTGTGTACCTCAGCATGCGGTTGACCACGCACAAGCATAGAGGGGGCATGGCAGGCTGCCGGAGGGCACAGGCACATCCGTGGAGGGGGCGCTGATGTGCCGCTGGCCACTGCATTGAGATTGCGGCGATGCTACGCGCCTCTGTAATGTACAAGCGGCACTTGCAGTGTGTCCGTGCTGTGTTCACTGCTTGCTGTGCTTGCTTGCATGGGTTATTGGCTGGCCACAGGAGTGCCAACAGCACCCCGTGTGTGACCCACACCTGCAACCCGCTATGTACAACATGACAAGTAGTTGCCTCTCTCTCTCCCCGCTCTCTCTCTGTCTCTCCGTCTCACGCACACTCTTTCACTCTCTCTCTCTGCCTCTGCCTGCTTCTATATCTGCCCCTGCCTGCTTTCGCTGGTGTCGGGCACTTGCCCTTGCCCATGCACAGGTGGTGCAGCACATGAACACCAACAGCACCAAGCCTGTCACCCGCACCTACAACACGCTGATGATCGCGTGCAACACCAACGGCCGGTGGCAGGAGTCGCTCAACGTGTACAGGGAGATGCTGCGCATGGGCCACAGCCCCAACACCACCACCTACAACGCACTCATCAGCGCGCACAGCAAGGCTGGGCGCCTGGAGAAGGTAGGCAGCACGCCAGTCTACTGCTGCAGATGCGCGATGCCGCTGCTCATGTTTCTCCCGTACGCAACGCAACGCGTTGGTGTCATACTTCAGATGACATCTCACGCAGTGCCCATCAGTCAATCAGACAGAACACTGCTGACGAAGGTATTGTCACATCATTGCTTCCTGCAAAGGAGGTGGAGGTGCACCAGGAGACACCGCACCACGTCATTGTTTGTCGGTCTGGCCTGTCGCGGCATGGAGGCAGATGCTGCTGTGCAGTGCTCGCCACTGGCTGCGCTGCTGCTGTGCGCGCGCGACCCGCAGGTGATGGAGGTGTACCAGGAGATGCTGCGCACCGGCTGCGAGCGCAGCGTCATAACCTTCAGCGCGCTCATCAGCGCCTGCGAGAAGGGAGGCCAGTGGCAGCTGGCGCTCAACCTGTTTGGCGACATGCTGAGTGAGCGCTGCGTGCCCAACGTCATCACCTACAACTCCCTGCTCACCGCATGCGCACAGGTGGGCCTGCGCACTGCATTGCTGATGCTCGAGGGCGTTTCCTGCAAGGTGCTTCGTGCTTGAAGCGTCCATCAGGCTTTTATTAGGAGCAATGCAATTAGTTTCAGACTCTCCTTGAACAACGTTTGTTGTACATTTGCTTATGTGTATGCTCATGCGTTGGTTATGTGCTTAGCAGCCTGGTGCATCTTGACTGTGCCGGCGTGCAGCACTTGGCGCCCCTTGTGTTCAGGCAGATGCTCAAAACGGGTGCTTCGTGCCTTGCCTCAGTACTCCAGCTGCTCCATCACTGCAGTCGCACCGATCAAGGCAGCTACCTTGCCACGGTGCGCTTTGCACTGTGTAGGGACTGCTGATGCTGGCTGCAGTGCGCTGCGCTTGCAGCCGGTGATTTGGCTGGCAGACTAGCAAGCCAACAACACGCCCTTGAGCCTCGTACGTCACGCCCTGCCATTGCTTCTGCTGCTTGCAGGACACCATGTGAGTTAAGGCCATGGCAAGCGTGCGTCCGGTTGCTGCTGCTGCTGCTGCCACCGCAGAAACGCTGCTGCCGTGCGACTGCTGGTGCTTGTAGGGCGCGTCGTTTTCCAACGCTGTAGGCTTTCCTTTCAGATGTGCTGCTGCTGCCATGACGCTGCTGCTGCTGCTGCTGCTGCTGCTGCTGCTGCCCATGCTTGCAGGGTGCCCCATGGGCCAAGGCTGCTGAGGTGTTTGCGCAGATGCAGGCCGGCGGCTGCAAGCCGGACGTGGTCACATACACTGCACTGGTGTCCGCATACGAGCGCGGGGGACAGTGGGTCAAGGCCCTTGAGGTAAGCTGTTGCTTCGTGTGGCTGAATTTGATGTTGGCGTATTGACTCGTATTGCCCTCGATTTATTCCTGAAGCGTTGTCAGCTGCTGCTGCTGCTGCTGCCACCGTCTTCTGGCAGCTACTGGCCCGCCTCCTCCTAAGTCTTGTGAGTTCTGCTTCTCCTGTTGACAATAAGGTGCCATGCCACGCCACCTTCCGCTCCCCACACTCAGCACGGCTGCACTCCTTTGAATGTTAACTTGTTTTACTGTTAGTAAGATGCTGCTTTGCCATCTTCTTGCTGCTGCAGGCGTTTCAACATATGCAGGAGCAGAAGTGCGACGCAGATGCCATCCTGTACGACACGCTGCTGGACGTGCTGTGGGACACCGGCGTGGTATGGGCCCAGCAAAAGGCGGGGCAGCTGTTCCGGCGAGCAGTGGGCGAGGGACACTGCAGGCTGCTGCCTCAGCCGCCATCTGTGCAGCAGCAGCAGCAGCCACCAGCAGCGGCATCTGACGGTCAGATGCCAGCTGCAGCAGCTGGGGTGGTCAGCAACGCTGAGCCTGCAAGTCCTTCTGCTGGCTCCGCACCGTCTGGCAGCAGCCCTGCTGCAGGCAATGAGGCGGCAGGTGCTGCTGCTGCTGCTGCTGCCAGCAAGTTGGAGCTGGGCCTGCAAGGGGTGTCCCCGGGCGTGGCCATGGTGATGCTGCACTGCTGGCTTGCAGATCTCAGGTGAGAGCGGTTGGGGCTTGCACGCAGGGCTGGCGGCGCTTGCAGGATCAGCTTTGCTGACCACCCCTCAGCTTTGCAGGACTCGCGGGTGATTGGCGCACAGCCGTTGCTGCTGTGCACAGCAGCGTGATGTGTTCAAACAGACAACAGCATGCACGCAGAACACCTTGATGGTCTCATATGCATACTCAACCAAGCAAGTTTTAAGCAGCACAGCGCTAGCTGACTGCCTGACTTGCATCCATCCATTGCCTGCAGGGATCATGTGCTGCAGCAACAGCAGCAGCCATCCCTGCCAGGTTGCGTCGTCGTCAGCACCGGCCGCAGCAGACAGCGGGACCACGTGTCTGTCACCCTGCGAGACAGCATCACGGCGCTGCTGAGCAGCTGGAGCAGCCCATTTGCGGTTCAGAAGCCTGAGAACAGCAGCAGCACTTGCAGCAAGCTGGAGGCGGCCGGCGCAGCTGTGTCTGAGTGGCTGCAGCAGGTGAGTCAAATCTGTCATTCAGTAACACATAACATGTTAGGCGGGGCACATGTGACAGCCGTGCCCATCACGTCTTGCTATTCAACAGAACATCACATGACATACATGACATTACTCATGTGCTGGCCTCCCTGCTGACTGCTCTGCGGATGCTCCACCCCACAGGATGATGTGCAGGAGCTGCTGCAGCCCTTTGCCCGCAGCGCCTACGCCGGCAACAGCAGCAACAGCAGCAGCAAAGCAGAGCTGGCGATGGAAACAGCACTCGACAAGCGCTGCAGGGACGGCTTTGCTGCGGTCAAGCGGTTTGAGAACACGCACAGCTTGAGTGTGCAGTCCATGGCCGTGGCGTACACTGCTGCTCGTGCCAGGCTGGTGGTGGGGCTGCTGGAGGCTGCAACGCACTTGAACATCCCAAACGATGCAGCACATGATGCAGTGCTGCTGATGGACCGAGGGATGAGCGCAAGCCTGGAGGTGAGAACAGCAGCAGCTGCTCAATGACAGTTGAGTGCATGCAGCATGCTTTAGTAGCTACCCGCTTGTTTTGGTAGCCGTTTATGCTGCAAAGAGTGCTGTTGCACCCTTTGCCAAGCCGCAAAGGCGTCTAACTGCGCACGGACTGACTCGACGCTGCTGCTGGTGGTGCTGCAGGTTGAGGAGGGTGCCTTCACCTGCCTGGCAGCTGCTTGCCTGCACATAACGGCCGGCAGGGCCGCGCTGCAGACCCCTAAGCCCTCAATGGAGGACATCTGTGCTGCCAGCGGCTGCGGCAGCAGCAGCGAGGCTGCAGAGCTGCAGCAGCGGCTGCAGCAGGCACTCAAGTTGGACACCAGCGCCAGCAGCGTGAGTTGTGGTGACAAGGGCGGTTTGACCTCTGATCTGCAAGCAGCTGGACTTTGCTTGTGACCTGCTTCACCACCTGCCAACCTGCGTCCCTTTCCTGCAAGCCTGGCCCTGCCCTCGTCGGCAACTGCTGCCTTGCCACCCCTAGCCTGTGTGAAGAGGTGCAGAACCCTGCGCCATTCCTCATGGCTGCAATCTTTGTCTCTATTCAACTTATTACCCTGTGTGTCACTCTCTGGCATTTGTGATCTGTCTTGCTGCAGGCACTGCGCTGCCTCAAGCTTTACCTGGAGCGGCTGGGCTTCGGCGTGCAGCGCCAGGGCAGCTGCAGCAGCCACCGGCAGGTTGTGCAGGACGCGGTCGGCCTCGTCTCCCGCGCAGCGATGGACGGCGAGTTCCTCAACTACCGGCCCACCATCACCGCTGCTGCAGTGCTGTACTGCGAGCGGCTGGAGAAGGGGCTGCTGCCGTTCTGGCCCAGCAGCCTTGCAGGACTCACCGGCTACAGCAACGCGCGCACGCCGGAGCTCGCAGCAGCCATCAACGGCGCGCAGCGGCTGATCAAGCAGCTGGGGAGCGGCGGGCGCGGCAGGGATGCGGCCGCGGCAGCTGGGCCTGCTGCTGCAAGGCCCGCTGGTGCTGCGGCAGTGGACGGGCAGCCACCTGTAGTCATTGCTGCGCCAGCTGCTGCTGCTGCTGCCGCTGATGGGGGTGCGGCACGTGGCGTGACAGTTGTAGAGGTGGCAGTGACAGATGCTGACGAGTTTTGCGCAAAGCTAGCAGCAGTGAGCCTTCAACAGGCTCCTGTTGCTTCTGCTGTTGCTGCAGTTTCCGAGAGTGCCTCTGATTCCTCGAGGTCCTCCTTAGGGGCTGCGTGAGCGAGTACAGCAATATAAGTAAGGCGCAGAGGTTGTCATGTTGTGGGGTTTGTGATGGATGAAAGCCAACAGTTTGTGTTGGATGTGACTGGTGCGTCATGAGTATGGTGTGCGGTTGAACAACCATGAAGCACTGGTGAAGCTGTTGAATGTGCCTCATGGGTTTTGAGTAGTCCTAACAGTGGATTGTGGGCATCCAGTCTTGATTGCAACTTGGATTAACATCAAAGATTGTGCTTCTTTGCGTGCTGTCATGTGCTTGCTATGTGGGCTCATCCTGCGCGAAATGCATGTCCAGCCTTGTTGTGCTCACAGGTTGAGCACACGCGTGCCCATGCGCTAGCCGTGCTGGCGCTGCCTCTCTTGTTGATGCGCCGGTATCAGCAGGGTGTGTAGTTGTTGGCCAGAAGCTGCCACCTGGCAGCATCTCAGGTCAGGTGTGCATGTGACCCCCCGGTGCACCAATTGCTGTGCGTTGCATGTTGCGTGATCAGCCCTGCTGCATGTTACTGTATGAGCCTGGTTGCTGTGTGGCACCGCCTAGTCAAACAGTAGTAGTAGCAGTTGAGTTGGGGTCAAGATTGGAGGGTACACTGTGCCCGGCTTGGAAGAGTCTTTGGGTGATATGCATGTTAAACATCAGGCAGTCTCTTGGCAGGCTGGCAGGAGTAGTTGCACTGCGGGAGAGTTGGCAGCAGCACTGCATATAAGTGCAGCTGCCATTGTCTGTTTCAGTCTAACCACGCCACTTGCAGCTCAAGGCAACCACAACGGGTTTTGGTGCATCATGTGGCCTGGCGTGTGCTGTATGATGTTTGGTGCTGTTGTTCTGCGTGCACGTCCTTTAGCCACCCAGCAGTCTTGCAACAGTCACAGCTGAAGTGCTAATAATTATGTCACAGAAGTTGGCAACCCATAGGACATTGTGTACCTGCTGGAACAGGGGCTGCAATGATTAGTTTCTGTCGAGGCTTGTTAGCTCAAGACATTGCAGAGCTGCTTCTGTGGTTGTTGGCTTGTTGCGATCACCGGCATACCTAAGGAGTCAGCTCAAGAAGGCGGTCGCAGCGCTTGCACCTGCTGCTTGAGAGGGCACAAGCTGCCACAAGTGTGTGTATGTTGGCTGGCTTGGTTTGTATGCATGGACAGTTTTACACAGTGCACTGTGCATGCTGGGTCATGTGGCCAGCAGGCACAGGATCATGATGCATCAAGCTGGGCCTTCGGGCACAGCATGAAGGGCCTGGTTGGTTGTGGACTGTTTGCTTTATGATGGACATCGCCTTGTTGCATGCTAGGGCTGCCCGTGCAGCAGGCATTGGTGCACGTCATGCCACTCAGGCTGGAGGTATGGCATTGCTGCTCTGGAGCCGTTCACCGCAGTCTCACATGGGATGGGAGCCCATTTGCCTGGTCATTGGCAAATGCAAATTGGCAGCAGTTTGCCGAGCATGGGCTGTTCTGGCGCCGCAAATGCGCCTTTTGCTGCAGCACCAACCCGTGCACGGTTCGCAGTCGCTGCTCACAACATACACACTGAAGGGAACAGGGCATTGCATCCACGCGCTTCAGGCATGTGCTGCCGCCATGCTGTTTGTTTTCAGCCTCATTTTCCATGTTGAAGGGGCCGTCACGGTTGGTGCTGGTTGTGCAATCTTGCAGTGCAAGACTCGCCAAGACAGTGCAAGACTCGCCAAGAGTGTTGAGTCATTGCGGCAGAATGAACAACCTACAATAGTCTCTAGGTTTGTCCTGAAGTCAGCAGGTTAGGATTTGCAGTTGGGTATGAAAGTGCGCCAAATCCTCTGCAGTGTGATTCAGCCTAGCGTCATCAAGCGCAACACCCACTTATGCAATACATTCAAGGGTGCAGTGGCTGGAGGATTGTTGGTAGGCTAGCTGAGCTGTCTGTCTGAGTGTGGCACATGTGCTCTGCCACGTGGCGTGTCGCACAGGAACAGCTTGGCTGAGGCAGCATTTCAGATACCTGCCTGGCTGCGTTGATGCACGCAGACGGCACGTCGTTGACGTGCAGTGCTGTCAACGTGCAGTGCTGTCGAAAACAAATGTGCTGGAAGGAATGCAGCGCAATACGCATCGGGCACTGCTGGCGGTGATTTTGTATGCAGTGCTGACTATGTTTGCTGTGGTGATTGTTGAGGGTAAGGCACAGGCCATGACGACAGCACACTGCGGTATGTCCAGTGAGAGAAGATGCAGAGCTGTTTTGCTGCACTCTCTGCTTGTGCTGCCCAGCCCTTCTGTGTAATGGCTGCTTCAATGCACACATACTGCAGCACCCACAACTGGTTTGGGTGGCAGCAGCAGCAGCAGCAGCAATGTGCCCTGTGCATTGGTGTGCATGCGTGGAGTGCATTACAGGTGCTCTTGAAAGCAGGTGTTGGATGGTTCCAGTTGCACTTTCTGTTGATCCCTTGTTGAGGCCGCGCCAATCGCACATGGCTGTGAGGGGGCAAACGCAGCGCACACAGCGGCGGGGCAGAGATTACGTGGGTGTTGATCTGTTGGCTGTGCTTGAATGTGTAGGGAGTAACTCAGCGTAACAGAACAGCATGATCTGGCTACTACTTGCTTGTGCATTGCAAAGTTGCTGCGCGGCGGTGCAGGTGTGCCCGCTGTTGCGCGGTGCTTGAAAGGTGATTGGCCGTGCGTGGGTAGAGCGATGCTGATCATGCCTCGAAGCCCGGATAAGGCATGAGCATGAGGCATCACGAGAAAATTGCGGTTATGGCTTCAAAAGAATGATTGTGTGGGGACACCTGTGTGGGGTGATGACAGTGATACCTCTTGTTGTGGGAGGCTGTGTGCAGCTGGCGTGCCTTTGATGTGTGCTGTGTGCTGCTGTGTTCTTTTACTCTCTTTTACTCTGTGTGCTGTGTGCTGCTGTGTTCTTTTACTGGGCCAGCTGTGCCCCGCACAGCTGCCAGGGACGCACAACAGGCTGCGCATCGGCACGTCCAGTGCTACTGGCATTTGAGGCATGCGTGTATTGCAAAAGAAGGTGTTTCTGGGGGTGCAAGGGGTACTGCTTGCTACCACTCATGGGCTGACAGCAGGGCAGGCTTCACTCAGGACAGCTTGCCAGTTCAGAGCTGGCAGAGCAAAACGGCTCTTGAGAGCTAGTAAAGGGGTATGGGTTCAGGGGGGGGGCTGGTTTGTTGCCACTTACCTGTGGATTTTATGCATCACACCTTAAGTTGGTATTGCACGTAAGTGTGGCTCAGCTTTGTCCTCAAGAAGCCGTGCCATGTAGACGGTGCATCAACGGTGCATTCAATGCGAGGCCAGCATGCCTGTTCAAGCGAAAGCGGGCAGGAAATCCGCCTTGCAGAGTACCTGCAGCACTGCTGCCGCAACCACGTTGGGAAGGCGGTGGGGTTCTTGTGCGTCCCACTTCATTGCTTGATTTCAATGCTGTCGGCAGCTGCTTGATACCCACTTCACCATATCAGCACGAGTGTGCACAGCATGTGGGGTGCAGCAGCAGCAGCAGTTTTTCGAGATTGGTAGGGTTGTTCTCGTACTGCCGGGCCCGAAGTAGCATTTAAACTGCTCTGCTGTATGAGGTGTGAGCGTTGGAGGGGGACCTTCATAACGAGCTTGCTGCTCTGCTTGGCCACAACAGCCATGCCGCCATGCTGGAACTTCTTGAAGGGGTCATATGCGTGACGACTTGGTGGTGTTGACTTTGTGTTGCTGATGCTGTATGCCGTGAACCTCAGCCGTGGGCACCACTGCACGCTTGGCTGTAGCTGGATGCGCTATTACAGTTGGCGCACATGGCTATTAGGTTGTGCTTGTACACCATTCTGTATCTCAGCTGTTGCTGCTGCAGCTGCGTTGCTTCGGTCCAGGACCATATGTGTTTGGTGCATGCTGCAGCTGAGCTGCAAGCACGGCTGGAAACCTGCAGCGATGAATAGTTCCTGGAGTGTGGCATGCGTTGCATGCCGTGCTGTGTGGCTCAGCTGGTTGTAGTGCTGCGTTGTGTGGTTCAGGTGGTGGTAAACACTTCACTGATGCTGTTGATACTTGTGAAGAAGCAGCAGCACTGTAACGCAGCAGCAAAAAGCAAGCAAGCAAGCAGAGTCACCCTACCCTGCATGCGAGGCTGCGCATATAAGTGCGTATGGCTGCTTACGGGGTGGGCCGGTGGCCCTACTATGGTAGTATGGTAATGTGGTAAGCAAAGCTGGCTCCACCCACTGTACTGCGCCGCTGGTTGTACTGATGAACATGCAGCATGTTGAGGCCAATGGAGCCGCTTGTGGGGCGCCAGCCCTTCCACGTCCAGGAAGCAAAGGTAGAGGCTACGCAAGCACGTCCTTAAAATCCCAAAAATTTACCTGAAGCAAGCAGAATTCTTCGAAGTTCAGCGGACAAGCACAGTGTGAGGTGGGCCGGCGACTTGTATGCGCACAAGGTTCTTGATATGTATCTGCGAATGTAATATGCCAGGAGCTGCACTGTTTCCGGCAGGTGTTGGCCGCCTTGCTGAGTGTTCTCGACTATGTCCGCCATATAGCATGTAAGCAGAGTCTGCTTACATGCTGCTTGCAACACGAGCTGCAAGCTTGCATCAAGTCCCCCTCTAGCACTGCTGCCACAGCAGTGGACTCGTGCCAAGGAGGCTCCAGGTGGTACTTGTTGCACCTGGTGTTGCCAGGAGGGAAGAGCCTCATGAGCTTGACATGTGCGGCGCAGTTATGAACCCAGTTAATGTCACAACTGCCGAGTATGCAACCGGCAAACCAGTCAACAGTATCAGTGTCTGTCTTGAGCAGCATAGCTGACCACCAGCTGACTGGCCAGCAACATGATCATTTCGTGAACTGGGGTTCACTGTAGCCCTTCTGCATGCGCACTCTGTTATTCATTCAAGGGTTCGTAATGATGAATAGCAGTGGTTTGCTCCTGTCGTGTTTTACAAGGTATCATCAAGCCAATAATCTGCTCCATCAGTCGTGTCTTGCCTTTAGCTCGAGGGTATTTACATGGCTTCTGTTGGATTAGGGTGCTGCTGCTTGGTACGTGGCTTCTACTGTCAATATATCAAGGCGCTGTGGTGAGGTAGCTGCAGTGCTAGCAGTGTCGCGGATGCAAAGCGGCTGCGCCGACAATAGCGTTGTTTTCAAGGCTTTGGCTTCCTGCTACTAGCAGGACCTAGCAGGCCTCAGTGCTGCTGCTTACAAAAGACGTGTGCGGGATTCCGGCCCCCTCACCCCTGCAGTGGGGTACCAGATATGGTGTATGCCAAACACGTTGCACAAACAGGGGGCAAGTCCACTCAGCTGGTACAATCCACTCCGGTGTGAAGGTGGCACAAGGGAACCTACGGATTCCCATGCATGGGCCATACAGCTGGTTGAAGTTCAATACCGCCTCAGCAGGTGGTGACTGCATCTCAAAATGCGCTATTGCTGCTACTATTTCTTGGATTGCTGGCCGAAGTGGATGCATATAAGTGCGCAAAAAGCTCCAAGGTTCTGTCAGCCAACAAGCAGCCGTCGTATCACTAGCAGTGTTGCAGCAAGCTCTGCTGTGAGCTTTTGTGTGCATCATCCCATTGCCATGTTCGTTATGGTATGTGGGTGGCGTCTAGACGCAGATCTGCGTGACGAGCAGTGTACACTGCCACATGTGACGGTACACATGTGTACAGTGCATAGCACCTCCTCCTTATTTGAAAGCACCTGATAAATGTGCGTATACAAGCTGATATTTGTGGAAGCATTTGCACGGTCAGCACCAATTCAACACCAATCCTCAAGTGCGTTGTGCTTGATCCACTGGCTGTGCCACGACCATCCTATCCAAGCCCTGTGAAGTGAAGCTGCTGCTGCAGCCTGTTTGCTCCTGCTGCCGCCTGCTGCATCCGCACAGCCTTCAACCTGCTAGAGGCCGAGCCGGGCCACCCGCCTGCAGCCAGTGATGCAGCCGCCTCCTGTGCAGTGGCTGCTGCTGCTGCCAGCACTGCAGCTGGAGTCCGTGGCAGCGGTGCAGCTGCCAACCACCCACCAGGACTCGGTGACAGCACATCAGCAAGGCCACTGCCCGCTCCCACAGTGGTGTTGCTGTGCCCGAGTGCTGCTGCTGCTGCTGGTGGTGTGTTGCTGCTGCTCAGCCAAGGGCTCCGCTGATGTCCTGAGCTGGCACCCGCTGCCGCTGCCGCTGCTGATGTGGAGCTGGTGGAAGCGCCCTGGTCGCTCCCTGCTCCCCAGCTACGTTGCTGCCCAAGCGCAGCGTGAGCATACCCATGACCTGCTGCAGCGCCATCTGCTGCTGCTGCTGCTGCTGCTGCTGCGCTGCCTCCTGGCATGGTGCTCCTGCTGTTGCTGCTGGTGTGCTGATCGCACGTAGGCTCCCGGTCAGCCACAGGCCCTGCTGACCACCCTGCCGGCCACCCTGCTGCGGCGTGTATGGCTGCCCTGCACTTCTCAACACTGTCGAAGGCCTCCTGCTCGTCCCCGGACGGCCGCTGCTGCTGGCGCAGCTCCCAGTGCCTCGAGGCAGCTGCTGCCTGCTGCTGCCGCTGCTGCCTGAGCTGCTTCGTGGGCGAGCCGTGCCGCACCCACCGCTGCAGCACGGCAGCGCCAGGCGGCGATGTGGAAGCAGCACCCTCAAAACTGCCAACCTCCTGCTGCTGCTGCCACTGCTGCATGCGGCTCGGCAGCGGCGATGGCGAGGCAGCGCACCTGCTCATCGCATGGCTGCCAAGCCCCAGGGGGCTCACACCAAAGGCGGCACCTCTGCTGCTGCCGGTGCCCCTGCATGCTGGGTGCCTGCCCCGGGGCATGCTTTGCAGCAGGTAGGCCGCACCAACGGTGCTGCCGTTGGTGCACCCTGGTGCGGTGCTGCCGCTGCTTCCTGCATCGCAAGCCTCGACAACGGTGTTGGCGCCACCAACAATGCTGCAGGTTTCACTGCAAGCGCCGTCTGTGCCTGCCGCGCTTGCCGAGGCAACAAGGGGTGACATCGGGAACATCAGATCAAACGGAGAGGCAGCTGCAGCTGCTGCCGCGGCTGCAGCGCCACTGATGGGCGTCTCTGCAAAGCCTGCCTGCAGCCAAGCTGACGATGACGGTGCGGCTGACAAGCCGTCACGCCCTGCTGTAGGAGTGAGAGCCGCAGCCAGAGTGGCTGCTGGCGTTATTCCAGCAGCAAGCACACTGCTGCCAAACCCTGCTGCCAGTCTCCAGCTGTCTGGTGCTGCTTCTGCTGCTGCACTAGACATAACCTGCTGCTGCTGCTGCTGCTGCACGCTGCCAGGGTGACCATTCATGGCGGGCCAGCTCTTGTTGGCAGCCTCGGCCCTCCATCTGTCAACCAGAGCCTGCACACTGGACCCCACCAGCTGCTGCTGCTGCTGCTGCTGTCGCTGCATCCCTCCTGCGGCAGGGTCAACCCTTACAGCAGGCCCTACAGCGCTGCTGCCAGCCAGTGAAGCGCCAGCTGCTGCTGCCGTACCGCAAGCAGCTGCGTCTCCCCGCCTGCTGTGAGTCCTGCGTAGCAGCTGCTGCAGCGGTGTCGCCTGCAGCCATGCTGAAGCTGGCAGAGACAGCGGCACTGCAGCAGCATCCACTGCTGCCCCAGGTGCTGCTGCTGCTGCTGCTGGCGGAGCAGTTGAGCTCCCTGCTGCTGCTGCTGCTCCCTGCAGAGGCGTCATCCAGCTGCTGCGGGCTGCTGCATCTGCTGCTGCTGAAGCTGGTGGTGCTGAGTGTGCCGCAGCCACTGCTGCGCTGCTGGCAGCTGCAAGGGGGGTCAGCAGGCTGGCAGCATCTGTGCGCGTGCCAGCCGGCGCAGGTGGCGTGCGTATGGCTGCCAGTGCGGCCCTGCTCTCCTGCAGCCGCCGCCGGAGCTCTGCAAAGCGCTCGTCTGCAGAGGAGTGCCTGGCAGCTGCAGCAGCATCCCCAGTTGTGGCTGCAACTGCTGTTGCTGGTGGTCGTGGTGGTTTCGGCTGCATTAAGGGTGACGGCGCAGCCAGCGTGCTGCCGACTCTGCTGCTGCCCAGCCAACTCAAAGTATCACCTGCTGCTGCTGCTGCTGCTGCTGTGCCTGCTGCAGCACTCCCATGTGTCCTGCTTGTGTCTCCGCTTGTGCGTCTGCTGCTGCCCCTGCTGAAGTGTGCACTGGCTGTGTTGCTGCCGCTGTTGCTGCCGCGACTGCGGGGTGCAAGCCAGGCAGCTTCAGCAGCACCGACTGTTTCAACAACAACACATATGGTTTCCGTTGAATCTGCTGCGGCTGCTGCTGCTGTTTCCCTACGTGCTGCTGAGCTTCTCCGCCCAGGCAATGGCATGCCTGCAGGTGCTGCAGTCGTGCCTGTTGCTCCTGCAGCAGCTGCCGCTGCTTGCTTGGGCGACCTCAGTGCTGCCAGACGGTCATGCACCTCCTGCAGCCCTTGCAGCAGCTGGCTGAAGCTCTCCTCTGCATCTGCATCTGCTGCTGTTTGCGCTGCTGCTGCTGCTGCTGCAGCTGCAGATGTTGACGCACCAACAGGGTCCCGTGCAGTGGCCACCTCTTCCAGTTGCACGGATGCAGGCGTGACAGCAGCTTTTGGAGCGGCAAGTGCCTCCATAGCCGCTTTCACTGTTCCAGCCACAGCAGCGCGCCCTGCTGCAGCTCCTGCAGTCTCTGCCGGCACCTTAGCTGCAGCATGTTGCAGGTGCGTAAGGTGCAGCTCCCCCTGCTGAGCCGGTTGCTCTTGTCCCCGCTGCTGCTGCTGCTCTGCATTCTGTGTTGGCTGCTGCTGTGGGCTGCTCGAGTCGAGCTCCTCCTCTGCCACAAACAGCTGGCGTGCCGTCGCTGGCGAAGCCGGCGCGGCCGCTGCTGCTTGCGCTGGTGCTGCCGTGCTTGCCTGCTTCGCTGCCAGCTGCTGGCCTGCCGCTTTGATGGCCAAGCAGGCCAGGGAGAGCTCAGATGCCTCAGAGTCGACGGCAGAAGCTGCAGCAGCAGGCGGTGATGCAAGCAGACCCACCAAGGCGGCTGGCTGTGTTGCTTGTTGTGACTTGTGCAACTCAGCATGCATACATCAGTGTATGCGTTCAGCTGAACAGAGAATCACAAATTGTTTGTAGTGAACGTGCAGTCTACTTGGCGCACATGATGGGGCCACACAGCATTACCCACCTGGAGAGAAAAGAGTGTCTGCAGCTTGTTGCAGCAGTAGCAGCTGCTGTGGGGAAGTAGCCTCCTGCTGCTGCTCCTGCTCCTCCTGGCACTGCTGCTCCAGCAGCTGCCCAACCACACGCACCTGCTGCGCCATTCGCTCACCAAGTGCAAACTCACTCGTGCCCTCATGAAGTTGTGGCACCAGCGCGGCAGCTGCTGCATCATGCGCCGCAGCTGCTGACTCCTCTGTCACCACAGCAGCCACCGCTGGTGGAGCAACACTGCTTCCAGCAGCCTCAGATGCTGCTCTGCCATGGACGACTGCACTTGCTGCTGCTGCTGCTGCCGCACTTGGCTCTGCAGTGCCTGGTGCTGCTGTGCTGCTGCCTGCATTGCTGAGCCTGAGCATGCTGGAGGTGCTCTGCCGCAGCAGGTCGGTGGAGGGCTCAGCCTGGCCTGACAGCAGGTCATCCGCGCTCCACTCGTCAAGCAGCTGACGCCACCTGCAGCGGCAGCAGCAGCAGCAGCAGCAGCAGCAGCAGTAGGCAGAGGAGATGCAGCATGAATTGAGACACTGGAGTGCTTGTATTGCATTGCAGCTGACAGCAGACTCGTTGGGGTTTAGAGCAATGTGCTTGCTTCTGCACCTGCACCAAAGTGGGTCTGTCAGAAGGAGCAAAGAGGTGGCAGCAGCAAGTTGACCCTGCAGTGCCTTCTACGAATCTGAGGTTTGTTGGCTCAGCTGATCTGCGCGGTGGCCTAATCTTTCTGGAACTGCAAAACCTGTACCTGCTGCCTTCAGCGAAGCAGGCATGAAGCAGTCGCTTCACAACTGACCAGTGATCAGTCACAGGTCTACCTGGTCTACGCACTGCAGCAGGTGCACGACTGGAAGCATGCCGTGTGCCTGGTGCAACGCGTCTGAACAAGCAGGCGCAGCATCCAGCAGCCCAGCGGTGACTGCTGGAGCGCATCGTGTCTGTTCATGGCCTGCTGGTGCCGCCACCAGCACCAATACGTCTGCTGTAACCAAAAAGTGATGGAGCAGGCTCAAGACCACAACCAGCCTAGTGATCGCTCGGCCCAACTCACCTGTCCTGAGCATGTCTGTTGTCACAGTGAGGTCAGAGCAGGCACAAGACCACAAGCAGCCTGTGGGGCCCACTGATGCCAGCTCACCTGTCCTGCGCGTGGCCCGACTCCTCGCGCCAGGCTGCGCTCATCTGCAGCACGGCAGCGGCGCTGTTGGCGATCATGGGCGTCGCCAGCTCAGCGGCGACGGCCGCGGGTGCCTTGCCCGGCGTGTGCACGCGCGGCAGGGCGGGCGCCGGCGTCCTCAGCCCAGCCGGCACGGCTGCACCACCACCACCACCACCACCGTCGTCCTTCTCATCATCTTTATGCTCAGGGCCTAAGCACACAGATGTTGTTGAGTCTGCACGGCCGGCGTGAGCTTGCTGAAACGGCTGCTGCTGGTGCTGCGCCGGCGCTGCCAGCAGCTGCGCTGCAGGCAGCGGCTCTTGGCTGGCGAGCGTTGCTGCAGAGGAGCTGATCGCGGCGTCTGGCACGTCTTTGATGCCTTTGACAGCCAGTGGCGTGCTGCCAGCCTCTGCCAAGCCTCCAGCCAGCGTAACGAGGCTTGCAGGCAGTGCTGCCTCTGGTGGCCCGTTGCATCCGCCATCAAGGACGGTACCCAGGCTGACGTCACTATCAGCAACTTGGAATTGGCTGCCGCCTGGGATGAGCGCTGCACGCTTGTGGCTGTTGCTGTTGATGGTGCTGCTGCTGCCGCTGCCGCCGGAGAACTTCAGCACCGCTGGAAGCCCTCTGCTGCTGCTGCTGCTGCTGCTGCTGGCCCTGATGCCGCGGGAGCTGCTATGCTGCTGCTCACCACCGCAGCTGCTGCCGCCAGCAGTAGCCGCGGACGCTGCTGCTGTCTGCCTCGTGGCCGGCCCACCAGCCTTGATTTCTGCAGAACCCACTGCCCCCACAGTCGCGCTGCGCCTGAGCACAGCAGCAGACACAGCAGCATCTGCAGCCGCAGTGCTGCTGCTGCTGCTGCCGTCCACCCGAGGAGGTGCAGGGATCCTGCTGCGTGGCACTGCGCTCTTGCTGGCCCACTGCTGCAGCTGCCTGCGCTGCAGCCCAGGGTCCTGGCTGCTGCTGTGGGCGCTGGCACTGCTGTTGGTGCCAGCGCGTTGGCGGCGGCTGCCAGCGGCACATGCTGCTCCCTCTGCAACAGCAGCGGAGTGAGCAGCATGCACGTCTGCACGCACAGCAGCAGCTGCGGACGCTGCCACAGTGCCTGACCATGCCGCTGCTACTAGTGGTGGTGCTACTAGATCGGCAGAGCTGTTGCTGCCAGCTGGCATGGCAGCATGCAAGCCATCACTCTGCCTGCGGCTGCTGAACATGCTGTTGTGGCTACTGGCTTGCCTGCCGCTGCCCTGCTCCTGCTGCTTGGACTGCTCTGGAACGTCCATACCTACATCTACCCCCGAAGCAGCTCTTGTGGCAGTCGAGGTGGCAGCAAGCCATGCATTGACGGTAGCAGACGCATCACCCTGCTCACAGATGTGACTGGCGCTGCTACTGCTGGCAATGTCTGCATCACGTGTCAATGGCTTTGACCATTGCCTGCGTCGTTTCGGTACCGCAGCACTGCTGCCTGCATCCCCGCCCTCCCATACTACTGCTGCGGCCTGCATCAGCGGCTGCGCATGTGAGTTGCTCTTGCTGGGGCCACTTCTCGTGGGGCTGCTGCTGGTAGTAGGGCTCGGCAGTGCGGCCTGCCGAACCGAATCGCTGCCGCTGCTGTTTGCACGTCCGCCAGGTGACACAGGTGACGGCGGTGGCCCTGCCACAACAGCCGCACCACCTGCAGGAATGTTACTGCTGCTGCTGTTGCACCTGGTGGCTGCTGCCTGCTGCTCGCCTGGCGCTGGTGCATGTGACGCAACGCCCCCGTCAGCGCCGCTGCTGCCGCGTGAGTGTGGCAGGCAGCTGCGGGCATGTGCACCGTCAGCCTCTGGCATTGCAAGGTCAGGGTTACTACGCTGAGCACCATCCTGCTGCTGCTGCTGCTGCTGCTCAAGAACCTTGCCAGCTGCCATTGTATTAGCCTCGCTGCTCGTCGCACGCTGCTGCTGGCTGGCAGGGTACGCGCCTTGCTGCACCTGTAGATTGCCCCGTGCATGTGCAGCCGCTGCCGCTCCTAGCGCCAGCGGCTGTACAATGGTGGTGGCAGGCATGGTGCTGCTGAGCACTGCAGGTTGCTGCTGCGCCTGCTGCGATTGTGCATCATGTTGCTGCAAGGTGCCCTCTGTTACACCAGCGTCCTGTTGCTGCTGCTGCTGCTGCTGCTGCAGGAGCTGCTGCTGCTGTTGCAGCATCAGCTGCAGCATCAGCTGCTGTTGCTGCAGCAGCAGTGCTGTTTGCGGCGAAGCAGCTGCGGCTGCCCCAGCCGTGTGACCTGTGCCCTGGTCCTGCTGCTGCTGAAGGGGCGATGCAGCTGCTGTCACCTGCAGCATGAGCTGTGCCAGCTGCACTGTAAGGTCCGCTGCTGCAGGGGCTGCAGGGGTGAGCTGCAGCGGCCCCTGCAGTCCTGCAGGGGGCTGATGGCTGCTAATTACCTGCTGCTGCTGCTGCTGCTGCTGCTGCTGATGTTTCACTGCTTGCAGGAGTTCATCCATCTTGCTAAGCACACCTGCCAGCTGCTGCTGCTGCTGCTCATGAGGCTGGCTGGCAGCAAGGCCCAAGCTGCTGCCGGGCTGGGATGATGCACGAGGGGGCATGGCAATAGGGCTGGTCATCGTCAGGCGTCCTGGGCTGCCTGGCGGAGACTGTGATGCTGCTTCTGCTGCTGCTGCTGCTGCAGCACCACCAGGGCTACTGCCACCAGGGAGTGGGCCAAGCCTCCTCCCTGGAGACGCAAACAGCTTGCGAGACAGCGGAGTCCCTCGCCGCTGCCTACTCACGCTGCTGCTGGCGCCCGCGCTGGTGCTGCTGGCAAGCGGTCCAAGGCCGGCCGCCTGCAGCGTCTGCCCTGCTGCTGCTGCTGCTGCTGCTGCTGGCCTCCTGCCTGCGCTGCTGCTGCTGCTGCTGCTGCTGCTGCTGGTGTTGCCTGCAACTCCCAGCCTGCCTTTCAATTGCGCTGCTGATGCGCGTATGTCACCAAGCTTGGCTGCGAGCTGCTGGGCTGACGCGGATGCTGCAGCGCCCTGCAGCTGCTGCTGTGGCGAGCTGGTGGGCTCAAGTGAGGTCAGCTGGGGTGCTGCCAATCCTGCTAGCCTGCTGCTGCCGTGCCCTGCGTGTGTTGTGGGCAGCCAGCAGCAGGGCAATTTCTTTGATGGGTGGAGTATCGCCTCCAGCTTGGCTGGTGCCTGAGGCAGGCTTCAGTCCTGAAGACGCATTGTACTATACTGCACTTGACGTGCTGACAAGGGCTGTTGTGCCAGTCATGCAATGCACATGTACTACAACAACAGCTGCGCTTTGTTCATGGGTGGAAGCCAGGGGACCCGCAATGTTTGCTGAAATTCAGTCCTGCGCAGCAGGACTACAGCATGATACGGAGCATGAGACAGCCGCTGCTATCTATCTGCTCACCTGGCTGCCTGCTGCTGCTTGGTGAGCCGCTGAACAGCTGCCGCACCATGCCCGGGGTGCTGCTGCTGGACTGCGCAACTGGCCAGCTGCTGCTGTTGCTGGGGCTGCCAGCAGCACGCAGCAGCGCCCTGCCCCGTGCCATGGGGCTGTGGCGTCCGTCACCTGCAGCGGCACGCGTTGGAATGTTGTTGCGTCTGCTGCTTAGGGCTGCCCAGGATGCGACGTGTGCAGCAGGGCGCCAATGGGCAGGGGCGATGCAACGTGCAATACTGTCGCGGCTTCACACGAAGAGTGTGCTCTTGTGGTTTGCAACAACATGGGTCGTTGGTGTGTGTGCAGACGCAATAGCAGCTGCTGAGTTGTGTCGCTTCTCACCTGCAGGCCCGCCCGTGAGCGTGGATATGATGCTGTACCACGCATCCACTGGTGTTGCTGCTGCTTGGTGTGCCGCTGCAGGACTGCTGGGGTGAGGTGTGTAGTAAACCTCAGGCATGGACCTGCCGAGGTTGCGGCTGCCAGCACCTCCGCCTGCTGCTGCTGCTGCTGCTGCTGGTGCTGCTGGGGTGGCATCTGCGTTGGACGCAGAGGTGCGCTGTTATCGGCTAGCATGCTTGAGTAGCGGTGTGCAGCGCAACTGGTGCTGGGGCAATTGGTGCTTCAGGACGCCGCGCAGGAGCTCACCTGGTGCCTTGCCGGCAAATGACCTCCCCGCATGCTGCTGCTGCTTCTGCTGCTGTTCCTGAGCGCCAAGCGTAGTCAACAGTGCCTGTTGTTGAACGCAGCAAAATCCATGAAGAGTGCGTACTACAGCCAGGCTGCTGAGCCAGCTCAAGCTTTGTGTCGTCGAGAAACATGCACCAATGATCCTGCCTTACCTGCCAGGAATGCAGGGCATCCATGTGCTGGCCCCGTCTGTCAAGTGAGCAGTCTGGTTTCAGAGCAGCAACAGTAGCAGAGCACCAAACCCCCCAGCAGGTAGTCAACGATGCTTTGTTGTATGGTTAAGTGATGGATGCCGGACGGATCCAGCACATACACTGGGTAAGTGCCTCGGTGCAGTATGTTGCTGGCATTTTGTTGTGTCAGCGAACTGACCCACATGGCAAGCTGTTGAAGAAACACGCAACAAACAGTGCAGATACTTGTGCCTGCCTCAGTCAATGATACCCGAGCACCCATACTCCTGGTTCAAACGAACGTGTGTGACAAGTGTAACTACTGTCACGATCAGAGAAGTTAGATGCCTGTCGGCAAGTTCCTCAGAATTGCTGTCTATTCGTAAGTGCTGCAGGCCTTATCTTAAATGTGTCACCTTGTCATTCTGAGTGCACGTCTTGAACACCTGTCGTGACTGCCGACAGAGATCTCTTTGCTGCGCAAGGGAAGCAGCCTCAGACGCAAAAAAGGACACTATGCTAGGGGTATTTACACAAAGGCAAGGTCTAGCCAGCAGCAGCGGGCGGATGTATCCTTGGCACAGCAGCAGCAGCAGCAGGTTGCAACCTGCTAGGCTAAGGCATGTGCAACCGCTACGAAGCAGTCAGCAGGACCAAGCTGGACAAAAACAGGCGCTGCAGCAGCAGCTGCAGCAGGCAGTTGCAGCAGAAGACTATGTAGCCGCAACTAAAATCAAGGAGGAGCTGCTAGAGTTTGAATTGAAAGACCCTTTGTATGGGCTGCGAATAGCACTGGATGCAGCAGTGCAGGAAGAGCGGTACCAGGTAAGGCACTGTCTGCTGTTCTAGGACTTCACTCGACCAATGTGTACTAGTAAGAACTGCATCTGGCACACCTGCATTATCATCAGCGGCAGCCTGAAGTGACACATGCAGCAGCTACACCTCTGCAGGACCAACACAGCTGTCATCATCAGTTTATGCGTATGATGCGGCCACAGCTGATTTCCAATGCAGGGTCTGCCCCACCCACCTTGCCAGCACCATCCATCAAGAACCTTCAGGCACCAAAATGACCAGTCAGCATGCATTGTCCTGCGAGCTGTGCATGCCGCTTGGCCATGTACACAGCCGTGTACCCTCTGCTTTTTGGCTGCTTGCACACACTGCCAGGACGCTGCCCGGCTGCGTGACATGGTGAAGGAGATAGAGGACCTGAACAAGCCGCAGCCGCCGGACATGACAGGTGTCAGCACCACGAGCGACACGGTCACCCAGGGCGTGCGGGTACGAGTACGCAGGTGGGAGCAATGCTGCCTGCCATTCCAGCGCTCGACAGAGACGTGCCTACGTCGCTCAGGAGGATGTGTGCTGCGCTGATGTCGCAGAGGGGCAGTGCGAGAGCCGAACCAACAGTTGGGCCAGTTACTTGTGCTTGCTTGATGGACGGCAATGCTGTCTCAATGCGCCAGCTGCGTGTGGGCCTGCATTGCAAGGCACCGCGACGCACGCGCTTTCCTGCCTGCTGTACAGCGCTGCTTGATCGCAGTCTGTGTCTTGCACACAGGCCTGCACGTGGTGGACTGAAGAGCATCAGTAATCAAACGTGACAGCAGCAACTTGTCCTGCGCTGCTACCCGCTGCCCTTGCCGTTCTCCCCCGCTCCGCGTGTGCAGCTACTACGTGCCTGCGCAGTCGCGGCCGGAGCTTGGTCAGTTCTTCTTCGCCTACAGCGTCACTGTCACGAACGAGGGTGAACAGACAGTCCAGCTCAGCAGCAGGCACTGGGTCATCACCGACGGCACTGGCAAGGTGGACCATGTCAGGTGCGGCTCGAGCGATGTAGTTGTGATTGAGCAGCTGTAGCCAGTGACCTTACATGTTGAAGGTCAACTTTGCTGAGGGCAATGATCACAGATCAGGGATGTGCATGTGTTATCTGGGCCAGGGGTGGACGTGGAGACGTTGGGACCGTACCCAAAGCTGCACCACTGCACGTCAGCTACTCCTCTGCTGCACAACATTTCGTCTCTGCTTGACTGGAGCTGCTCCTAGCTCCGCAACCGCTCCACTCTTGGGCTCTGGTGTGGTTGGGATGAACAGCCAATGCTGCAGCCTTGCATCTGTTTGTATACCTGTGCCTGGCCTTGCTTGTCGCAACTCGCAACGCCCAACCTGTGCTGTGTCTGCGTTGGGCCCAATACACAGTGAGGGCTCTAGCTTATTTGGTGGTGCAGCCAGGACTGTAGCAAGTCAGCTATGTGCATACCTATGCCCAGCTCTGCTGCTTATCGCCCACACGAACCCACGCGTCATGTGCGACCTGCGCTGTGCCTGCATTGTGCCTGGTGTCACGCGCCGCAATCGAACCTGCATGCAGGGGGCCTGGCGTGGTTGGTGAGCAGCCGAGGCTGGAGCCCGGCCAGTCGTTTGAGTACCAGTCAGCCTGCCCGCTGTTCACCACGGTGGGCACCATGGAGGGCGAGTACGAGATGGCGGTCATGGACAAGCAGGGGGAGTGGGTGGACAAGGTGGAGGTGAAGATCGGCAAGTTTGCGCTGCGCAAGCCGGAGATGGAGTGAACTGGCGCAGGTGCTGGGATGCTGACTCAGCAGATCAAGATTGACTTTGCAATGTGGGGCCTGTGAGGCATGCATATGTTATGCTGTGCTGCCAAGTGCTGCTCTGCATTGCTGGTGTCAACAACCAAAGGTGTGAGGCGGTACATTTGGGTTCGAGATCAGCTATGGTTCTGTTGGTTAGACATGTAGTGTGGAAGTTGTAGCACTGTGCAGTTGCTGTGCGCTGCTGATGGTTGTTACATTTCAGCCGTAACACATGCACAGATCTGTGCCAGCCTATAGCCAGCGCACCCGCCACAGCCCACTGTTGGGTGTTACGTTAAGAACACAGGCTCATTGGCAACGTGTGCTATCGTTTGCTGTTCTGCCTTGTGATACAGTAAAGAGTCTGTTGGCACCCAACCCCCGCACACGCGTTTTGATCTTTGGACTGAGCAACCCCATTGACAAAAACAATCTATCTGGTGGAGTTTGAGGGGCAGTTACGGTATGTGAGAGGACACGGCACTAGCATGCAATACACTGGCAGCCCACCCAACCCCCCGCATGAAAGCGAATGACTGCTGCTGCTCATACACGCAACTCGGACCACCCACTGTAAACGATGCTGGCGCCACCGATGACATGTAGAGAGCAGCTGTACAGATCCAGGAGCTTCAGGGGCACCAACCCTTCTGCGTCCAGGAAGCATCAGGTAGAGGGCTGCGCACGCACGCACTTGATACATCGAAATATTACCTGAAGCAAGCAAAGAGCGCAGCTGCAGCTGGATGTCGGCGGGCTGGGGCCCAGACGAATCCTGGTCCTGCCGCTGGCTTTGTAGTCCAGCTGGATGGCGTTGCCAAAACCTCAATGACAGAACCTTGGCCCGCCAGCTATCGTCGCTTCCGGTGCAGGCAGCAGTACGGTATGTGTGATGATGCCGAGTTGGCAGCAGTGAGGAAAGATTGGAGAAAAAGAAAGTATGTTGCGGCGCTGTCTAAGCGTTTGCAGACGGTGTGGTCGTTTAATGCCACAAGGTAACAAATCCAGTGCTGCAGACATGCATGGGCCGGGCCTGTACAGGCTCACATATAACTACAGCTGTTTGTCGTTGACAGCTGTCCACTCAGTGCACCTGATGGTTAGGCATTCTTAGTAACATCTTTTGCCAGCTTTTCTTGTGCCAAGTACACTGTTCTTCTGGCGGTGGCCTTGCATACCACTGTGCATATCTGCCTGTAGAAAATAACAAATGCCAAATACAAATGTAGCGCCACAGCCCCACCCACTAAGAACCAAACAAGGCTCACTGGGTCCCACAGCATCCAAGAAAGAAAACCTTATAATCCACAACCTCGACAACAAGTTCTGAAGAACCTTTTTTTGAAGCACTTGTGTCACTCGGAATCACAACATTCGCCGAATCAGGATCATTCTCAGCCAGAAAACAACAATGGACAGCAGCAACACTGCTCTGCCTCTGTTGCATGAAGCCAGCTAAACACCGCGCACCACTGGTGCGCCTGGCAGGCCGCACCGCATCACCTGGGCTTTAACACCCTCCAGAATCAGCAAGCAACTGCCAGAAACGTTTAAAAACAACCCGAACAGCGTCACATTCAAATTCCAAGTGAAACTTGTCCTCGTCTTGGCCAGCACTGCGCCGAGAGCACAGTCGCAGCTGCCTGGGTAGCAAGGTGTTGTCAGCTTGCTCCCACCGACAGTAGCTACACGCAAGTCATGCGTACCCAGACGAAAACGCATCAGAGATGACAGGTGCATCTTATTTCAGCCACCTGTGTTGTGCACATAATCCGGACACCAACTCGCAGGCTTTGTCAAATCACCTACTTGCAACCATTCACCTACTACTTCTGTTAGAAGCAGCTGAGGTGTCTGCAGCCAGGACCAACTTTCACAAACATGACACATGCAAATGACAGATTGCTGCCGCTGGTGTTGCTCTTGACGCACCACTCGCGAGTGCGATCGCACCCACTGCGGTCGGTTCAAAACAATTTGTAATTGCTGGCATGACATACATGGTCGCACCCGCAGTTATCAAGGAAACAACTCAAACGACCCTTTTTAAAATTTTGATCTGTAGTTACGGGCTATCCACAGGCTGATAACAGCAAATGCTGCTGCAGGCGCGCCCCTCAGTTTTGCACTTTGCCAGATCACAAACGTTCTCCAAATTTGAAAGGTTGCACAGGCATCAAAACTTTTCCAAGTATGTCTGTCTAACGTCCACTACAGCGCATGCTGCTGGGCAGCAAGAGCCGAGAGAAGAAAAGCAGCAGCAGCATACTGCTGCCCAGCAGCAGGATTTTGTGACAACTCCGCAGCTGCTGCACTTCATAACCAGCAGAACTTGGCACCAGCATGATGTTGAACAGGATGTGCTGCGGCGGGCGCTTGCGCTGCAGTTGGTAAGGGCAGCTTCATGCTTACAGCTCGTCAGTCGGCCATGCTTACAGCTAAGGACCTGCAGTGGGGTGCGCCCTTTGTTTCCCAGAACTTTGTACAACGGTCTCTGTCCTTTCAGGTGCTACATGCACACGGGTATCAGCTGGAGGAGCTGTGGCAGCACAAGCCCGTCAAGATGCCCAAGGAGGCTTGCTATGTGGCCCCCAATCAGCTGATGCATTGTAAGTGGCCCGTGGACAAAAGATGCCAGCTGTGTTGAAGCAGCGCAACACCTTTATTTCTGCTGAACCTCTACTGCGCCTCCACATGGACTGTGCCGTTATGCAAGCAGTTCAGCTTGCATCTCGTCGCTCCTGAAACGTTTGTGGTGATGCAGAATGCGCCTGCATGGTGTTTTCGCCTGACATGGGTGCTCTTGGTTGCTTGTCGCTCCACATGTGTTTGCGCCCTTGCAGCTCTCCTGCGCAGAGCGGCCACAGCAGCTGGTGTCAGCTGTCCACGAAGAACACGCGCCGTTGTGGGGGGTGACTGCTACCTCACTCATGGGAGCAATAGCTCCGCAGCTAATGTGGTCCTTGCTGTCGGGAAAATGGCGCAGGAGATCTGCAGCAGCAGCAGCAGCAGTAGCAGCAGCAGCACCAGCACCAGCAGCATGCGTCAGCAACGGCTGCCGATTACTAACGCGCATTCCTTGCAGCCAGAGGCCTTGGCAGTCACACACACGCCATCAGTGCGAGAGCTGCTGCATTACGTGCAGCAGCACACCTGGGTTCAGTCCAGCCAGCAGATGGATGTGGCCCTGCGCGGTGTGGCGGTGCACCTTGTGCTACAGGCGCATGGCTACCAAGTGGCTGGCCTGCCTGGCCAGGATACGCCCGTCAACATGGATGCCTCACTCTACACTATGCTGTGCTCATATGCAGGTAGGTCTGGTTGCTGCAACACACTGCACCGCAGCTCAACTGCTGACAACTTGCAAAGGCAATCTAGGCGACTGCGCTGGACTAGCCTGCGGTGCCTGCGTCAGCAAGGAGCTGCTTGATGCCTGCTCCAACTCATACAGCTCTTCAGCCTGCGGTGTTTTTGCCGTGCAGGTGCAGTCATGTCAGCAGCACTACTCGCACAGCTACCACCAGACTTGCCGAAGGGCTATAGCTCAGTTGGCAAGGCGCTGTTGAGCAGCAGCTTTTTCAGTTTGTATACTGAGATTGGCACAACGCAAGCAGTCCAACTGGACATACAAGCAGTGATTCACCACATGCAAGCGCTAGGCTATGACAGGAGCAGCAACAGCAGCAGCAGTGGTGATGGAGACTGGGGCGGCAGCACCAGCTCTGGCGATGGTGGTGGCGGCAGCATCAGCAGTGCAGATGAACACCAGGAGCAACTGCTGCAGCAATCTGAGCAGCTGCCACCACCAGCAACGCAGTCAGAACGACACGGCCCCAAGCTGCTTGCAGTGCCTGTGATGCCGCTGCCAAAACAGCTGGAGCGGCTGGCTAGTCTGAACGAAGATGACTGTGCTGCAGCAGCAGTCAATATCATCAGCGATCAGCTGGAGGAGCAGCAGCATGTCAAGCAGTTGAACAATGTGCTGCAGCATTTGCGTGCTGCTGGGATGGCAGCGCTGGATGTGGAGTATGTATGTGCAGCCACAGGCGGCAGCAGCAGCAGCAGCAGTGCGGACGAGGATGCTGAGCTCCGCAACGCAGATGCAGCAGGAGCAGCCACCATGCAGGGACCACCTTGTAGCAGCGGAAGCACACCCGCTGAGCACAACCGCTTCCAGCAGCATCTAAACGCATCAGGTCTGCGGCTGGCTCTTGTGCAGCTGTTGGTGCCTGCTGTAGACAACGCAGCAGGTTCATGGCCCGGGGCCATCTACCTCATTCAGGTGCCTTGGCAGCAGGGTGCTGCAAAGCAGGTGGTGTCACAGCTTCAGCCACTGCTGGAAGATGAGCAGATTGTGAAGGTGATGCATGACTCCAGGCAGGTGGGTAGCAGGAAGAGCATGGGTGAGTGCCTGCCGTGTTGCCTGATCATCTTGCATTTCAAGCACAATAACTGTTTGCACATGCGCGTTGTATGTTGTGTTCGTGAAGGCCTGGTACTGAAACTGCAGTAACGTATGTGTGTAGATGCATGTGAGACTCTGTGCATGAGATCCCTGTGAATGATTCTGGCATGCGGCTGTGTGCGCTTGCTTCATGTGCATGCAGGACGCAGCTGTCTTCCACAGGGACTTTGGAGTGTCAGTTCAAGGTGTCATTGACACGCAGCTTTTGGCAGGCTTGGTGGCCCTGGCTGCAGCAAGCAGCGAGGGCAACGGCAGGGCTGGCTCAGCTGCTACAACTGACAGTCACTGGGCGAGTCACGTGAAGCGAACGAGCCTGATGCACGTTTCTCGCATGTATGGCTACACTTATTGCGACGTACCCACAATCAAGCGCGGTGGTCCAGAGTGAGTCAGCTTTGCTCAACAGCCTGACAACAGGCAGTTGTGCAGCTCTGGTTGACTTCAATGCTCAACAGGGTCCCTGCTCCCGTCCTGTCATGCAACCAAGCAATAAGTGTATTCTGCATGTTTCTCTGCAGCTGCTGGCGGCGGCGGCCGCTCCACCCACGTGCAATCGAGTATGCAGCCGGAGATGTGCGCTACCTGCTGGTGAGCATGCCTGCAACAGCTGCAGCAGCCGTTGAAGACAAATACGTTACATGTCGGTTGAGTTACCACAAAGATGTCGAGGAGCCACCCCAGCATGATCACACATTGTCAATACGGAACAGGAAATTTTTTGAGTCACAATATAACACAGTTTCTCGATCTAAGTACATGCAAGTATGCCATGATGTGGTGCTCTTGGCATGGTAGTAGTTATTCTCCTTCCTTGCGCCACTGCTGCGTGTGTGTGCTGCCTTGCATGACAGTACGCATCTCATGCTCAACGCTGGTATTTGCTGCTGCTGCTGCTGCTGCTGCTGCCAGCCCCTGGCGCATGACCTGCTGCAGCAACTGCCAGGCGCACTTATAAAGCTGTCAGGTCTGCAGATGAAGCTAGCACGGCAGGGTACAGCAGCACTGCAGCTGCAGCAGCAGCAGCTGGCAGGCTACGTTCCCCTGATGCTGAGGCACAGTGCGGGTGAGCAGCTCACAGGTGCACGGCAAGTTGTGCAGCTTGATGCGGTGCCTTCCTTTGAGCAGCAGCCGCTGTGCCACCACCTGTTTGAGCTGCAGCTGCAGCAGCAGCAGCAGGGGGGCTGGCTGGTGCCCAGCTACAGCGTCTACCTGCACGACAGGCCGGGCTCTGGATTAAGAGAGAGCGAGGACGAGTCAGCGGCAGCAGAAGCAGAAGCAGGGCGGGGGCAGCAGCAGGGTGTGATGGATGATGCAGCCGAGAGTCTCATGCAGCTGCTGCCTAAGCGGTGAGTGAGAGACATGCCCTTGCATGTACAAATACACGTATGGGTGCCAGATCTGCTCGTTGCCAAAACTACAATCGCAGCACGGAGACACACCGCTGTGCTGCAACAAGGCCAGCAAGCAGTGATGTAAACACTGTTGCGATGTAACACACACGCTCTACACTAACAGATGTGACACCTCCTAATAATATATGCACTACCGTACAGATCCCTCAGGATATAGCTGTGCCACATCCCTGCATCATCCACAAACTGTCTGGCTGTGTGGGGTGCACAGCACCAAGCTGAGCAGCTGGATCAACAGCCCTCCTGCGCTTGAAGCTGCAGCAGCTGTGTTGACTTCGCCACAGCTGGCCTGCTTGCATGTCAAGCAGCAACCTGGTGACACCGGCTCAGGGTGCACAGAGCTCCTGACTGCTGCTCAGCAGACAACACCCTGCCTGCCTCCCTGTTGCTGCAATGTCGGCGGCAACTTGCAGCGAGGGCGATTACCTGCTGCCCCACCTGACCATCAGCCGGCCAGGCAGCCAGTCGTGATGCAGGTGCTGGCAGATGCTGGGGCGCAGCTGCAGCTCAAGCTGTCGGATGGCAGCATGGTGCAACTGCCAACCAGCTTGGACATGGCAGATGCGCTAGCTTGCCTTGAAACGGCAGTAGCAGCAGCAGCAGCAGCAGCAGCAGCAGCACAGCAGCAGCAGCACAGGCCAGGACACGATACCACCCAGAGCAGCAGCAGCAGCAGCAGCAGCAGCGGCAGCGGTGATGCCAGCTTGTTTGCTGCAAATGACCGCCTCAGCATACCCGGCACGCTGCACCAAGTCCTCGCACTGCGCGACGTGGCCGGGCAGGTGTTGGGCCTCACCTACCATGTTGGCAGGTGCCTGCCAGGCACTGCCCTGATGCTGGCCGACGTGCTCAGCAGCATGAAGGCAAGCCTGGGGCAGGGACCAGCAGGGTTTGGCAGCAGCAGCAGCAGCAGCAGCAGCAGGTTGCTTCAGAGTCTGCTGCTGCTGGGGCGCCAGGGGTGTGGCCAGCGCACGCTGCTTCGAGACATTGCCAGGCTGATGAGCCTGCCTGCCAGCCAGGGTGGCCTGGGGCTGTCAGTGGTGGTGATCGACACCTACAGCCAGCTCACGGGTGAGCGCTGCTTCTGCTTTCATTGTTCACGTCGTACAGCTGCTTGTTGATTCCACTGGCATGTATCTTGCAGAGCTGTCAGGGGTGGTGCTGTGCACCTGCAACCGGCACATAACTGGGTAGCCTGGTGTCAACAGCATTGTCACCTACTGAGCGGCAACGGCCGGGCGTGCTGTACACAGTGCAACAGGTGGTGGTGGTGTGTTGTGCAAGCCTCGTCTTTTGGGTCCAACAGCATGGTACAACGGTGTCACCACAGCTGGCTGCGCGTCATCAACATGCCTCCTCTTGACCAGCGGGTCAACACGGGCCATGTTCTGCGAAGCCAGGTGTGGTTCAAGTGATTGCCACGTCTGTTGTCTTGCTGCACTCAACAGGAGGTGCCGCGCAGCAGCAGCAGCCCGGCCTGGGCGCCGCGCGCAGGCTGGCGCTGGCTGGGCGCAGCCAGCAGGCGGGGATGATGCGCGAAGTGGTGGCGCATGCGCCTGACGTCATCCTGGTGCACGACATAGCCACAGAGCAGGTGAGGTGACCGAGTACTGTGGTTTGGTACACTCTGTTGTGGCTGAGCTGGCAGCCTACACTCAGTCACTAGTGACGTGCAATGTCACCCTGGTTACACCCGCAGTGTAACTAGTGACACATGCTCTTGGGAGCTCAGGCAAGAACAGCAGCTTTTCTAGGATGTCATGACATTGTGTATGCCAATTTTGTTGATGCATGAACATTGAGCTACCATGTGTTTCCTTCAAGGTAACATGTACGGCACATGGATCGTGTTGCACCCCTTGCATTTGAGACTGTTGCTGTGCAATGCACCCCTGCAGGAGATGGAAGCGGCACGCTTCATTGCTGAGCAGGGTGTGCTGCTGGTTGCTGGTGCCAGCAGCAGCAGCCTGGTTCAGCTGCTACAGGCACCAGAACTGCGCCACGTGGTTGGCGTGACCAGCAACAAGGTGCACATGCCAACCGTTGTCTGGTTGCAGCATTAAGGACTGTTTGCCTTCTAGATATGTGTGATCACGTGTGCATGCGAGCAGGCATGACCAGCCAGCCCTGCGTAGCCGGCAGCTGGATGGAAGGTGCTGTACGGCAGTTGTGCTTCCATGCGCGTTGTGCATAGGGTTATTGCTCGTCCCTTCACCACCGTGGTGACTGCCAACTGTGAGCGAAAACCTGCACACATGTAGCGCTGCGTTCTGTGCTGTGCAGGGCTCTGTGCGGCGAGCTGCCCCCAGCCCCTTCAGCGCTGCAGTGGAGCTGCTGGACAAGCACAGGTGGGTGTTGGTTTGGCTGCCTTGCAACTCACTACTCCTGCATCAAACATACTTGCTAATAAGCGATGTCCACATGTTGCGCTTTTTAGCAAGCTGAGGTGATTAGGTTTTGTTTCACAATGACAGTATCGTCATCAGGTGCTGCACGTGTGCTTTGAATCGGCTGCCAGCTTTTGTACAGTGTTCATGTCATGCGCTGCTGCATGCTGACAGTACTGGTGCAGCAATACCGCCATGCACCACAACACAGTCGAGTGATGGTTGCACTAGGTGTAACCTGCCTCCTGTTGCTGTTGTGATGATGCATGCCTGCAGGTGGCGGCTGCATCTTGATGCTGACAGCAGCATAGGCACACTGCTCGAGGCAGCAGCGGCAGCAGCAGCAGCGGGCGCAGGCAACTTTGGACAGCGGCAGCAGCAACAGCAGCCGCAGTTGGGCGATGTGCAGCTGCGCACACGTGATCCAGCAACAGGTCGCACTGTGGTGCAGTTTGGGTCTCCTCAGGCAGCTGCACTCGCACTGGGAGCTGCAGCAGAAGTGGCAGCAGCAGCTGGCAGCTCAGGTCCGGTTGGTTCACTGGTGGCAGCTGCCAGCAGGAGTGCAGAGCAGCAGCAACAGCAGCACCCGGGTGCTGACCAGCAGACCGCGTTTGCTGGCGGCTGGCTGGTGGACCTGCTGCATGCGGCTGTGCACCGCGCCATTGCGTCGCTGTCATGAAGCAGCGCTTGCGCTGTTCAGTGCGTGGTCAGTGTCATCTGCTTGGGTGATTTGTTACCACGGCTCTGTTCGAGATGCAGCTGCTCCGCAGCTGCCTTGCTGCAGCACGCGGACTTGTGCACCCTTGGTGAGCTGATGACATTATGGGCCAGCTGCTGTCTCTGCCCAATGCGCTGCAAGCTTACTAGCGCATGTGCGGCACCAACCTGCATGCACACCTGCAGCTGTAGCAGCAGCTGGCATCTCCCAGCCGCTCCTTCACCTTCTGCGGGCTGAGCTTTGAGCCAGGCTTAGCTGGCTTGTGCAGCTTTGGCAGCATTGACGTTGCCGCTGCCACACGCACGCCATCAAACTTTGGCCCATACTGCTTCACCAGCTGCTCCAGCCTGCCCAGCTCCCGTGCACGTGCGTGTGCTGCAGCAGATGCATACAGTTCTTGGGCGGCGCGCGGTACCGATCGTGCGTGGCCGTGGGTGTATATGTGCGTGTGTGCAGTAATAACAACTACGCCATGTGCAGCCTAAGTTGTGACGGCTGCACTGGCACAGCTGCTGCATGTGGACAGCTTTGCAACAGCAAGTGACTGGTGCTGGCAAATCAGCTGCAGCATGGCAATGATCGCTGAGTCAAGGCAGTAGTGCTGCAGTTGGCAAGTTGCACAGCAGCAGCAATAGTCGACGTGGCGTTGCTGCAGGTGAAACGGCACAGACGTTGATGCACATTGGTGTTGCTGGTACTATGTGATAGCTTTGTCAATGTCAGCCGAACGAGTGCAGCCCAGGTGTCTGTGGTGTGACTTGGGGAGGCTGGGTGTCTGCAGTGACGAAAGTACGACGGGAGGGTCCATCTTGGGGCCTCGCTCCCCATACATTTGCCTCCAGTGCACAGCGGTTGCATTGGGATGCGTGTTGAACGCTGGTATTGCGGCTTGTTACGTTATGGAAATACTTGAATGAAGCCCAGTTGCATGTCATGCTGACCACCCAGTGACTGACGATGGCCAGTTCATCACAGAAGACTGCAGGACTTGGCCATGTCCAGAGCAAACCGTACACGCCACATGTCATGTCCAGTTCCAGGCGGCGTGGCTGGACTTGCATCTGCCAAAGCTGGACAAGCTGGTGACCATAGAGTGAGTTTCTGTCGAGCGCATAGGTGCTCCGTATAGCCTGATGCGGGTGTGTATGCGGTGCTGTCGTTTCTGTCGGACCGCGTAGGTGCTCCGCACAGCACCTAGTGACACTGGCAGTGACACTGGTGACCTATGCGGACTCACCCCAGCTATGCGCCAGGGTTAAGGCGCCTCATAGATCAGGAAAACTCCGCATCGAGTGTTTCCCCAAGGGTGGAAGACTTCTGCTGTCGCATCTGATGCTGTTGTTATGCGGCTGACAAGCTCCGCGTGACAGAAACGCACTCACAACCGCGACGAACAGTTGCTGACTCAGTAGCATCGCCCAACTGGATTTCTGGCGTGCAAAAAACTGACTTCCACTGTCGCGCTTGCGACTTTCGCCTATTAAATTGATAGATGCAGCACACCACTCTCCGCCGGCACTTTGATACTCGCGGGCCCTTGTCACTCGCGGTGGTGGCCGGTGATGCAGCTGCTCGATCAACAGGACGTCGCTGCAGGGTACGGCACGTCCCAGCCACGTTCAAATATTTGCATGTTCGGTAATGTTCCTAAATGTGCCTCTGACACTGACGGCAAACCTGGGTCAAATCTTGCTCCAACCTTCCAAAAAAATGGGCCGGTCTGACTAGCAGGTTCTTTTGGGCCGCAACCCCCCTGGCAGGTCAGCGGAAGATGACTCCAGGCCTCGCGTGAGTATTTATACACCAGCAACCTGTTCCGAAAGCTCATCTTCCTGTTCATACCAGCTGCTACTCGAGCTCCTGTACCAGCTCCCATCTCTTCGCTGATATCGGATCTATCAAAGATCAAAGGTGAGCAGCATGATTTTGTGCATATGATTGTCTGTGCTGCAGCTGCTCCAGGATAGCCTCAGGCCGGAATTGCCTGCTGGACAGCACCGATGGCAGAGGGTTGAGCCATGTCAGAAAGTTGCAAAGCACATGGGATGCGGTGTGTATGCGACATATGTTGATAATTGGCCACCACCAAAGATGATCAATGCCGGCTTGCGCAGAAGTCTCGTGTCGGAAGGCAAGCTTAAGCCCGCTGACGCACCGGTAGGGTAGCTGCAGGCCACTATGGCTAGAAGTAGTTGCCATAGTGGCCTGCAGCTGCCGGTAGTAGCACGACGCAACACGAGCAACAACAGCCAACCAACTGTCAATCACCGTCTCTTGATTGTCGAACGTGATCAACCAACTGAAGTCATTGCTTTCTTGCCTGCAGGTCACCATAACTTGCGACTGCCATCCAGCTCGAAGGCACGATGACGCCGTTCAAGGGCTGGGCGTTGCTGTTCAGTGCTACAGTACTGCTTGCAACCTGCTTGCAACCTGCTGCAGGTGAGGCACACGCCAAGCACATGTGCACTGCAGCCTTCAACTAGCGGCAGCACCTGTACAACCAGCAGCGCAGCACTTTGTGCACGGCCTGAGGAGGTTGCCTGCTTCACCAGGGAGCGGTAAAGCTAGGCATACTGCAGCAATATGAGCAGGCTGCAGCTTGCGGGATGTGCAAGACGCACCAATAATGGGGTCAAAGCAACACGTGCATGCTGCCCAGCTTGTGTTAGGCCTGCCAGCAGTATGACCTGGCATACTTGACAACACCTGCTACTGTTGAAGAGCATCAAATCCAGGTGCCACCCTGCATGTGACATTTCACCTCGTCATTTGACATTCAATAACTGCCTGCAACTGCTGATCTCCTGCTTATGTCTGCAGCCCAGCAAGACCCCCTGGGCCTGATTGCCCCCGGCTTGACCGCTGAAGCCCTCTGCCCTCTGGTCAAGTCCAACCCCACGGCTGTCATCAACGCCATTGCGACTGGTGCCATCAAAGCCTATGATCAGGGCAAGGATGCTATTGCCGCGTATGCCAGTGCAATGGGCGCCGCCGTTGTGGCAGCCAACAGCAACGGCTGCATCAATGAGGTGTTTGAAGGCGTGAATCAGGCCATCATAAAGGGCGGCTACAAGGTAGAGGTTGTTGTTGGTAAGGCCCTGGCATTGGGCGTCGCGCAAGGAGTTGCTTCAGAGGGTGGTGAGGTGCTGGCAAAGGCTACTGCGGTTGTGATCTGCAGGGGTGGCGCCTCCGCAAGCGCATGTGCAAAGGCCTGGAACCAGGCAATCAAGATTGATCCAAAGAATGGCTGCGCAGTTTTGGTGAGGGCTTATGTCCATGCTCGGGCCTACTGTAGCGAGGGGAAGGCGATCAGCAATGTGCAGTCCACCGTTTTCAAGGAGCCCTACGGCCAGTGCAGGGCGCAGGGGCTGTATGACGGCAATGGCGGCCGCAGTGGTGGTGGTGCTGGTGGTATGTATGGCCCCCAAGGCTTTGCTGCTGGTTCATATGGCCCCCAAGGTGCGATGTCTGTCTCTCAGGGCCCCACCGGTCAGACTGTGACGTATCCAGATGGCACGACTGTTACTCAAGGTCCTGGTGTGTCATCTTCTGTGTGGGCTCACAATGGTGGTTGGCGCAAGGGCAACCGCGGCGCTGCCACGATCATCACCCAGGGTGCTGGCGGCCAGAGGGTTCAATGGGGCCGCAGGATGCTGCTTGCACGCAAGGACTCCAGGGTTCTGTTGTCCAGTGTTAGGCGGCTGCAAGGTGTTGACCAGTATGGGTACTGGGGCAACAGCAACAACAACGCCGTCACCAGCAACGATGTTGCGACGGCATCTAATACCGGCTACGCACGAGGCGGCGTGTTTGCCAACTCGCAGTCAACCGCACGTGACACTCGTTCCGGCAACTGGTGGAGCAACTGCTCCTGGTGTACCTCACGTGTGACCTCCAACTCAGCAGCAGTCGCCACCAACAGCGGGGTCACAGATGGACCGGTTGTGGCCAACTCTGTCTCGTTTGCCGATGGCAGGCATTGATGTGTTTCTGCACACTGCGTCCTTGAGGACCGTCAGCTTGCTGGTTGTGTTGTAGTTGTTCTTAGATGCCCAGCCTCCTTGTAGTTATGTTGCAGCATATCAGAGACGCTTTTGGGTTGTTGCGCCATATGTGCTGCAAGTACACATAACTATATCATAGGGCAGTCCAAAGACCTTGCTTGTTGAAAGCTCCATTGGGCACCAGCTGCCCTGTGGTGTGACCTTGCATCTGTATTGCAAGATGTCACTTTTGGGAGGTTCATCTTGCACTACTGTATTCCATTGTGAAATATTGTTCAACTCCGATCTTCACTGCGGGGTCCCACTTAGCTTGGCAGTACTAACTTCACTCTTGCGACGTTCTGAGGTGCACGAGTTGGTACACATCAAGTTGTGCTTCACCCCTGGTTGCTTTAGTCACTGCACAGGTTGCATTGCCGGCGCATGCTTAGCAGTCTGGTAATCTTTGGGGGCGTTCAAGGCAAGGCTGCAGCTACACGTTGTGTTCAAGCTGCACCTGGTGAGGTGGCGATTTGCTGACCCTCCTTCAGTTGCCGCATTCCATGAAAAACCTAACTACGGTTTACAGCAGCATCATGGTCATCATTGTCATCATCAGGAAGTTCTTGCAGTGGTTGTACACTCTCTGACATGTAAGGAACTCCTGCAGTGACACATACTCAGATTTGTGCTTGCTCAGCTAGCGCACTTGGTATGGCGGCCACAGCCCACTCTTGGGTGTGTTCTCATTGCTGCGATGGGTCGTGCATTCTGGCTGTTGTGAACAAGTATGCTGTTTGTTACCACCAGTGATTGTGGTACCGCTGTACTGCATCTGCGTGTCACCAAGTCTGGAGTGTTGGATTGCGTTGGTGCTTTGCTTTCCATGGCAGCATACCGACACATCTTGATTGCTTGCTTGCGTACTTGCTTCCTCACATTCGATGATGTCTGCCGATGCCCGGGCTCCCCAGTCTTCTCTTGAAGAAGGGGCAGAGCGCTAAGCAACACACTGTGCTGGCACACAGCAGACTTCACAGAGTGATCTGCAGCTACAGCATGGTGTGAAGTTTGCACCAAACTTGTGCAGCAGCTTCTGTTTGTGGTGCTGCTATGACGTTTGTCAGCCTGTAGGCGGAGGGACTGCTACGACGTCACAGTTGGTAGTGCGCATTCGACAGCAGTAAGCAAGTCATTGGAGACGAAAGAGCTGTACAGCATGTGTTGTGGCTGCATTTGCATGACACAGGTTGCAATTCACAGGTCGCATTACCAGGGCATGCTTAGCAGTTTAGTAAAGTCTGGGGGTGTTCAAGGCAAGGCTGCTGTTGCAAGTTGTTTTAAGATGTTCTCGGTCACTTGCAGACTCTCCCCAGTTGCCGCATTCCAGTGAAAATGCCTGGATACTTTTCACAGTCAGCATCATTGTCACCATTGTCATCGTCAGGAAGGTCTTGCAGTGGTTGTAAATTTACTTGCCTGTAAGCAGCAACTCCTGCAATGAAACACACGCATGCATGTGCCTGCCCAGCCAGTGAACCTGTTTGCAGCGGCTACAGCACACGCTTGTGTAGTCCCGTGCTGCTGCAATGGGTTGTGCATTCTGGCTGGCATGAGTAGCTATGGTGTTTTTGTAGTGTGGAAGTTGCAGCATTGTGCTGTTGCTGTGCGCTGTTGTTGGTTGTTACAATCCAGCCGTAACACATGCACAGATCCGTGCCAGGAAGTCCTGCTAGGAAGTGTGTCAGCCCGAGGCACTACGCTGTGAAATGACAGCTATTATGTCAGTGTTGCTGGGATGAGTCAGTGTTACAGTTACGCTATGTGTGATGACAGGCCGGGTTGGCAGCAATAAGAAAAGATTGGAGAAAAGAAAGTATGTTGCGGCGCTGTCTAAGCGTTCGCAGACGGTGTGGTCGTCTAATGCCACATGGTAACAAATCCAGTGCTACATTTTTGCCAGCGGTGGTGGTGGCACCTGTGCTGCATCTGCATGTCACCCTGTGCTGCATCTGCGTGTCACCAGTCAGGATGGGGCATTTGGCTGCGTACTACGTAGTAGGTGCTTTGCTTTGGATGTCATCATAGTGTCAAATATTGATGTTATGTTTGCTTGCTTGATCACTGTCAATTTCGCCTGCTTAGCCCTGCTTTGTCTTCTTGGACAAGGGGGAGCGTTTTATAAGTTAGAGTCAGTACTCACAGCTGGTTCAGCAACGTGCCAGCTGCACATCTTCTTCCAAGTTGGGCAGAAGGCATGGCCTGTTTGTTGTACATGCTTGATGTGAATTGTCAGTCGTACTTATACATAAAGTAGATTACTTCTGCTTCTGCCTGCCTGCCCAATTATTGGGTAAGGTATGTTACCTTGGCAGCTTCTCATGGTGGATGTTGGTGATGTTGATGACCACCGCCGCTGCTGCCACATGCTCAAGTGTAAATGGCATGTCGTACCAGACCGTGAGAAAGATATTGTTATGCACAACTGGCCTATGGTGATACAAACTGATTATTGAGCTACAAACGCATCACAAAGACAGTACAGTACGCATGTACAGGTGAATGTGCAGTGGTAACCTGCATGGTGGGGACACAGCAAAGCCCCCTTGTATATTTATCCACCACATTCTTGAACCCTTACATGTATTTACAGGGGCACTCTATCCCGGCCTTACATGTGAAAAGAAGAAGCACGCTAGCATGAAAAGGCAAGCAAGTGGCACCCTACCCCTGCATGCGAGGCTGCTCATGTTAGCAAAGCTGGATCCCCCCACTGTACTGCGCCATTGGTTGTACTGATGAACATGTGAACAATTACATTCACTACTTGCTCAAAACTGCTCCTGCTGCATGCACGTTGGGGGAAGTAACTTCCCCCACTTTAAGGACGATCCTGGCTGCCCACATAGCTAGAAAGATGGGTTTTCACACTGATTCAATGCGGTGGCACCCGCAGTGTAATTTGTACGCGCCAGTTCGCGAGCGTTTTGCTTGCCTTTTTGAACCATTTGGAGGTTTGTCGCATACGTGGGGTAGTATAGCCTCTTGTCAGCCAGGTGGTTCGCATATGATGACCTTTATGCGGCAACAACCTGCTCTTGTGGCTGCCTTCGTGCATTGTTGCTATTTGGTGCGCTGCCACCCGGAGGCGGACCCTGAGTCCTTCTTGTCTTCGGTTTCTGTCGCTCAAGCGATCGATGCAGCGGACGAATTTTTCTCTGCTGACTCTTCTGTTTGTTCTGATGACGATGATATATTCTATGAGGTCTCCCCCCCCAATGAGCCTCTCGTTGGCTCCTGAATGGGGTTCCCACTCCTTGTTGGGTGGAGCATGTAATGTAATGTAATGTATGTAATTGGTGGCGGACCTTCAACTTGAAGTTCTGGGAGGCTTTGACAAGAACACAGCTCAACTCAGATGGCATGGCAACAAGGCTGTTGGTGTACATGAACAACTGGTCAGTATTGAGGTACCTGGCGTTTTGTTCAAGGCAACATTGACGGCAAGAAGATGGTCATGCGCCCCCCATGATAGAGATTGTTGCTGTGCACTGCACCCCTGCATGAGGTTGCTGCCGCACGCTACCTTGCTGAGCAGGGCGTGCTGCTGGTTGCTGGTGCCAGCAGCACAGCTGGTTCAGCTGCTGAAGGCACCACACCAGCAGGGGCAGCGTGGGTGGCGCCACCGGCGTGGTCGGCATCAACACACACCTGCCGGACGTGTGTCTGTGTATATAGTTGGGCAGAAAAAGGGACGGTTTGCTTTCTACAGATGTGAAATCACATATACGTGCTAGCTGTGTAAAAGTGCTGCTTCTTTTCACATATACGTGCTAGCAGTCAAACTCAGCTAGTCTTTCTTAGCTGGCTTGCTGGATGGAAGGTGCTGTGCTGCAGTTGTGCTTACATTCTCTTTGTGCATGGGATGCTGTTTTGTCCCTCCACCAAATGAATGGATGAACGAGCTACACTTGGTGTGTTCATACTTAACACCCGCGTAAGCCAAGGAAAGGGGCGTGTATGACCCTCCGCCACTCCCATGTCATGCGCTGCTGCATGCTGACAGTACTGGTGCAGCAATACCGCCATGCAACACAACACCCTCGAGTGATGGTTGCACTAGGTGTAACCTGCCTCCTGTTGCTGTTGTGATGATGCATGCCTGCAGGTGGCGGCTGCATCTTGATGCTGACAGCAGCATAGGCACACTGCTCGAGGCAGCAGCGGCAGCAGCAGCAGCGGGCGCAGGCAACCATGGACAGCGGCAGCAGCAACAGCAGCCGCAGTTGGGCGATGTGCAGCTGCGCGCACGTGATCCAGCAACAGGTCGCACTGTGGTGCAGTTTGGGTCTCTTCAGGCAGCTGCACTCGCACTGGGCGCTGCAGCAGAAGTGGCAGCAGCAGCTGGCAGCTCAGGTCCAGTTGGTTCACTGGTGGCAGCTGCCAGCAGGAGTGCAGAGCAGCAGCAACAGCAGCACCCGGGTGCTGACCAGCAGACCGCGTGTGCTGGCGGCTGGCTGGTGGACCTGCTGCATGCGGCTGTGCACCGCGCCACTGCGTCGCTGTCATGAAGCAGCGCTTGCGCTGTGCAGGGCGTGGTCAGTGTCATCTGCTTGGGTGATTTGTTACCACGGCTCTGTTCGAGATGCAGCTGCTCCGCAGCTGCCTTGCTGCAGCACGCGGACTTGTGCACCCTTGGTGAGCTGATGACATTAATTTTCTATCATGTTCCAGCTGCTGTTTCTGCCAATGTGCTGCAGCTCACCAGCAGATGTGCAGCACCAACCACGTCTCAGTTCCAGGGGTTCGTTGCACAATGAGCGGAATGATGCCAGTGGCACGGGCTCGGAACCCCGTGTTACGGAACAGAAATGGGCACGTCACGGGTTACTGTCGTACGAACGACTGTGCGACGACGGCATCACAGTCACGAGCATTTTACTTAATTTTACATTACGTCCCATGAGCATTGTATGATGGATTCGTTGCATGGGGTTCTTGTGCCGTACTGCTACGAGCGCCTGGCACTGCTGCTGCATTCCCACAGCTGGCAGCCACTGGCTGCGCGCACCTGCAGCTGTAGCAGCAGTTTAGCTGGCATCTCCCAGCCGCTTCTTCACCTTCTGCGGGCTGAGCCTTGAGCCAGGCTTAGCTGGCTGGCGCAACTTTGGCAGCATTGACATTGCCGCTGCCACATGCACGCCATCAGATTTTGTCCCATATTGCTTTCCCAGCTGCTCCAGCCTGCCCAGCTCCCGTGCACGTGTGAGCAGCTGCACATACAACTTGGGCGGCGCGCGATACCCGATTGTGCTCGGCCGTGGGTAATAACAAAAGCTAACACAGGATCTGAAGCAGGCAGCAGCAGCGGCCTCCAAGGTCCGCACGCTCATGCAGTACATGGCAGCGACAGTAGCACCACAGTGTGTGTGCAGTAATAACTACGCCACGTGCAGCCTAAGCTGTGGCGGCTGCACTGGCACAGCTGCTGCATTTGGACAGCATTGAAACAGCAAGTGACTTGTGCTGGCAAATCAGCTGCAGCATGGTAAAGGTCGCTGAGACAAGGCAGTAGTGCTGCAGTCAGTAAGTTGCACAACAGCAGCAATAGTTGGCATGTCGTTGCTGCAGGTGAAGCGGCACAAATGTTGATGCACATTGGTGTTGTTGCTACTATGTAACAGCTTTGCCAATGTCAGCCGAAGAGTGCAGCCCAGGTGTCTATGGTGTTACTTGGGGAGGCTAGTGTCTGCAGTGACGAGGGTCATTGAGGGTGACAACGGGAGGGTCCGTCTTGGGGCCTCGTTCCCCATGCATATGCCTCCAGTGATAGCGATTGCACGCCTGGGTGTTGTGCAACATGATGCTTGGAGCGCACGTGGGGTGTCGGTTCCCTTGAGCTGAATGCTATGGACGTGTGCTGGTCTTGCGCGTCTGGTGAAACAAGGGTGGACCAATGTTGGCGCTGTAGCCGCCGGCCCTAGGACAGCGCTCAGCAACTGTGTTATGTTGCTGTGTTATGTGCACGCATGCAGGTGGGTACGCCCTCTGGCACCTGACGCTGTGTTTCACCGTAGTACACAAACAAAGTACATGCAGCTATGCTTTACCGAATTGCCGAATTACCAAAGTAGGGCCACTGGCCCACCCGCAAAGGAGCCAATCAAGGCTCATGGGGTCCACAAAACTCTAAAGAAGACCATCAACCGAAAGAAGCCGCAACCTCAACAAGCTCAGAGAGCTCAGAACTCAGAAAGGAGCCAAACAAGGCTCATGGGGTCCAAAATGTCTCTCCACAACCAAAGGGGGGAAAGGGAGGCAGAGCATGCACACACAAGCAGCCAACATACAGTATAGCCTAGCGGGAAATCCATGCGAAAGGGCACACTATCTGGTAGCAGCATAGGTGGCACGGTGAACCACGCAGCAAACCAGGATGGGGGTTGTGGCCCTCCTCTGTGGGGGCAGCATACTCCTCAAACAACAGCACAACCGAGAAACAAATATGGATGTCAGCATGGCTCAGGTGGCATCGAAATGCAAGATTATGCGCAAATTCCAAAAGGTCCATAGGCAACCTTGTCTCAAGTGGCAAACTGGTGAAAGCTCAAAGAACTCAAAACGCTGACAAAGGCAGCACTACAAGCACAAAGGCAAGATGATTGCTGTGACAACGATGCTATGACATCACATAAACGTAACACTCGCCAGGGCAGCAACAAGCGTCGGCGCACTACTGCAGACAGACTATATGCCTTGATACACATACATGTGCTCAGATCAACCCCAATCCAGGCATGCTGCGCAGGTGCACCCATGCAGCTGTACCTGCCCAACAGAACGGCTGCACATGCAGCGTTCAGCAGTCAATCATCACCATCCAGGTTTGCAATCCAAAAAGCAGCATGTAAAAGCAGCAGTAGCGCCAACAGTAGCTGCAGGCGCCCCAGCCGCAGCGGCAGCTGTAACAGCCGCTTCAGGTTCTCCTGCAGCAGCAGCAGCAGCAGCAGCAGCAGCAGCAGCAGCAGCAGCAGCAGCTGACGGTGCTCCTGCAGCAGCAGCAGGGCGGGCGGCGGCAGTGGGCTTAGCTGGAGGCGCTGCCAACCGCCCGCGCAACATTGGAGCCAGAGCTGCCCCTAGCGGCAAGTACTCTGGCAAGCAGCCAGCAGCAAGTGAGCGTCAGGCGGCGGCAAGTGGTGCCTGGGAGTCCGGCCGTCCTGGCCGCGCAGCAGCGGCCAGCGCCCCGCCTGGTGCTGGCCCAGCTGCCCCTTCCGACTCGACCAAGCAGATTGAGCAGTGGCTGGCGTGCGGTGCCGCGCCTCCCCCCTCTCCGTACCCGCTGCCCCCTGATGCTGCTCAACGACAGCAGCAGCAGCAGCAGCAGCGTTAGGGGGACGGGGGCCGGCAAGGTGCTGATGGGGTCCCTGGCGATGGGTTCGCTGGAGCTGCGGCGTCAAGAGAACAGGGATTTGAGTCTGAGGGCCTACTCCAGCAGTGTTGAGCAGGGCAGGCAGAGGTCGCTGTGGTTTCGGCAGTTTCGGTCGTTTGTGCGTACGCTACAAATCCATGCGGGAACGTTAGCAGGCATTCCTGACTCAATGGTTGGCTTGCATTGCCTTGATGCCTCTGATTTGAGCAATGTACAGAGTGCTTTCCAAGCATGGTTGTACCAGCAGTGGCAAGACTTGCCAGCCAACCCCAGAGTGGCTGGGTCTGATACTGTCATGCACTCTACCTATGAGAACTGGTTTGCGTGCTCCCCTTTTGATGAGCTTGAGTTGACGAAACCATTGATTTGGTGTCCAGATTATGTGCACAACACAGCTGGCTTAAACAAGATGCACCTGGCATCTTTGATGCGTTTTCGTCTGGGTGCGCATGACTTGCGCGTGGCTACTGGTCGATGGGAGAGGGCTGATAACTCTCTGCTACCCAGGCAACAGCGACTGTGCTCTCGGTGCGGTGCTGGCCAAATTGAGGATGAGTTCCACTTTGTGTTTGAATGTGACGCATATCAGGTTGTTCGTGATCGCTTCTGGCGGCTATTTGCTGATTTTGGAGGGTGGCAGAGCCCAGCTGTGAGCCCTCTTGGACGGTGTCTGGCTGACTTTAAGCAGCAGAGGCAGAGTAGTGTTGCTGCTTTTATCTATTATTGTCTCCTGGTTAGAAATGATCCGGCTATGGCGCTTGCTGTGCTCCCCGGTGACACTAGTGCCTCGGAGACAGAATCCTCAGAACTTGTTGAGGCCTCGGATTAGTTGGTTGGTTTGGTTCTCCTTGGCTGTTGTGGGAACCCATGAGCCTTGTTTGGCTCCTTAGTGGGTGGGCCTGTGGCCCTACTTTGGTATTTGGTATTTGGTATTTGGTAAAAGGGATGGCGACCCCGCTACCAGCAGCGTGCATGCGGGTGCAACTTGACTTAGCCATATCAAATCACACGACAAGCTTCAACGAAAGTGCACTGTTGCACTTTTGAAGCCATTGCTTGCCTCGCCGTTGCCCTTGCTGCTGCCGCTGCTACTATTGCTCCCACTGCTGCTGCTGCCGCTGCCAACAGTGCCGCAGGGTGACCCTGCTGCAACTTGCATCAACCAAAACGTGGTGTGAGATCCGCTGAAGTCCGGCAAGGGGCTAGCAGGCAAGCCTGCTGCCATCTCCAATATGTCTGAGCGCAGCTTTTCCTGTCAAGCTGCTGTGGCCACAGCATGGTTGGCTGCGTCCAGCCCGCCAGCCTGTGCAGCTGCACCGCCCTGCATTGGGTGCTGATGGAAACTCTGAATCCAGATGATGCGGCGAAAGCAGCGGTGAGGAGCACGTTGCAGGGCAGCAGCGGGCTTCGGCGGCTTCCATCTACCTTATCTCTGTCTGCTGGCCCCTGCACGCTGCGGTTTTGAAGCCACTAATTAACATTAAAGCTACTGTGTGCGCTGCAGCTTCCAACCAAGCCCCTCCACCAAACGCACGCTAGCGCCCACGCGCCTCGCGGCAATCGTTGCTACTGTGCAATTACATGGCTGAAAAAGAAAAAGTACAATGAGGGAAAAAAGAAAAAAAAGAAAAAAATAATAATAAAAAATAAATAAAAATATTTACCATTCCGTGTCTTGCAATGTCTGGCCCGGCTCCGCACTGGGACTGCCTTGCTTCAGGTTCAATGCGGCAGGCATGCTCGCCCATATGTACGCATGCACCAACGCTTATGTAGGTTGCGCTGTTGCACCGACCCTGCTGTCGCCAGCAGGACAGACTGGCGCACCTGAGTGCATTCTAGAACTGGGACGTATGATAATTGTGAAGACCTTCGGCATTTCTTGTTGGAAGTGTCCTGCCTATGATCATTTGCGCAGCTCTTGTTCTAGCGTGTTTTATCTGGATGGCACTGCAGACCGCAGTGCAGCTCAAGTTGTGCCACAGATCCTGGCTCAAGTTGTGTGAGGATCACTGATCCTTCTGAGAAGGGTTGGCTGTGGTGGTGTACAAAATGTGGTTGTACCGCTGAGTGCTGCTAGCTAGCCTGGAGGGTTGTCCCCAAGCCACCCAAATGTACCAGCGCAGCCTGATGATTGTATGCCGATGGATGACACTTTCAAAGTTGGATGCGGTTGCCCCACTTCCTTGAATTGTAGAGTGTAGAGATGCGGGGTTTGTGCAGCCAGTTTGTATGAAGGTTGATTTGCTTTGCTGCTGCCTTATGCCGCCCTAGTTTCTGCTGCCCTTGCCTTCTGATTGATGACCTTGACAACATGCTTCGGTTGGGGGTGCTTCCATGGCGCAACTTGCTGAGCTGCTGATTGAGTAGGGTATGTCTCGACATGCCGCAGGTATAATTGCTGCATACTCTCAGAGACTTTGCCTCTATCTGGATGGACGCAATCTGTTGTATTGAGCTTATCTTTTCTGTGTCACGCTTTGACACCGTGCTCATTTGGGGTGGCTCATACCACCTAAGATGGTGACTCGACCCACGTATGAGTTACACGTGGGTCCAGTCACCATCTTAGGTGTATGAGCCCCCCCCCCCCCCAAAAAAAAAGTGTGTGTTGAACACTGGTATTGCGGCCTGTCACGTATTGGAAGCATCTACATGAAGTCCAGTAGCATGGCATGCTATAGCTAACCACCTGGTGACTGTCAATCGCCAGTTTACCACAGAAGACTGCAGGACTTGGCCATGTCCAGAGCATATTTGCGGTTTAAAACTTAGACGCCTTATGTCATTTCCAATATACAATACAATACATCTTCAGGATTGAAACCTGACCTCAGGCACTAGCCCAGCGAGCCGCTACTCCGCTCATGAGGTGATCGTAATTGTACCCAGTCTTTCCTTCGTTGTTTGGGCGATCGAAACCACCCGCGCAAGTCCGTCAATTCCAGTTGCTTTTTATGCCCAGCCACGGGCGGTTGGACCAGGATTTGAACCTGGGTCTCCAGCATGCGATGCCGGTGTTCTACCACTAAACTACCCACTGGACATTGTCCAAATCCAGACAGCATGGCTGGACTTGCATTTGCAAAACTGGACAAGCTGGTGACCATAGAAGGTGCCATCTGCAGATGCATCCGCTGCGACGAACAGTTGCTGACCAAGCAAACAACATTTGCGTGTGATGGGGGCGACGGGTCGTGCTGAGCACGGCTGATGTCTGGCCCCACACACAGAGGCGTTCCTAGGGGTTGAGCCTCCTTGAGTGACAGCCTGCGTTGAGCTGCACGCAGCTTCCTTTTATTCCAGGTGTCCGTTGTGGCGTAGCCGCTTGAGCACACCGTGTAACCCCTCAAACATCAACAGTTGCTGACTCAGTATTATCGCCCAACTGCATTTCTGGCGTGCACAAACCTGGCTTCCGCTGTCGCGCTTGGACCTTTCGCCACCACAATTTGCGGGATAGAGTGCTGCTGCTTCTAGAAGCTCTAGTGCTGCTGCTTCTAGATGATCTTCACAATCTGCTGGAATCTCTTAAACTTTTGCTGCCAAAGATGATATCAATGCCGGGTTGCGCAGAACTTTTGTGTCGGAAGGCAAGCTCAAGCCCGCTTACGCACCAGTAGGGTAGCGCTGTGCTGCCGGCGGTGTACCACGTAGCACGACTCAACACGAGCAACAACAGCCAACCAACTGTCAGTCACCGTCTCTTGATTGTCGAACGTGATCAACCAACTGAAGTCATTGCTTTCTTGCCTGCAGGTCACCATAACTTGCGACTGCAATCCAGCTCGAAGGCACGATGACGCCGTTCAAGGGCTGGGCGTTGCTGTTCAGTGCTACAGTACTGCTTGCAACCTGCTTGCAACCTGCTGCAGGTGAGGCACACGCCAAGCACATGTGCACTGCAGCCTTCACTAGCGGCAACACCTGTACAACCAGCAGCGCAGCACTTTGTGCACGGCCTGAGGAGGTTGCCTGCTTCACCAGGGAGCGGTAAAGCTAGGCATACTGCAGCAATATGAGCGGGCTGCAGCTTGCGGGATGTGCAAGACGCACCAATAATGGGGTCAAAGCAACACGTGCATGCTGCCCAGCTTGTGTTAGGCCTGCCAGCAGTATGACCTGGCATACTTGACAACACCTGCTATGTCTGCAGCCCAGCAAGACCCCCTGGAACTGATTGCCCCCGGCTTAACCGCTGAAGCCCTCTGCCCTCTGGTCAAGTCCAACCCCACGGCTGTCATCAACGCCATTGCGACTGGTGCCATCAAAGCCTATGATCAGGGCAAGGATGCTATTGCCGCGTATGCCAGTGCAATGGGCGCCGCCGTTGTGGCAGCCAACAGCAACGGCTGCATCAATGAGGTGTTTGAAGGCGTGAATCAGGCCATCATAAAGGGCGGCTACAAGGTAGAGGTTGTTGTTGGTAAGGCCCTGGCATTGGGCGTTGCGCAAGGAGTTGCTTCAGAGGGTGGTGAGGTGCTGGCAAAGGCTACTGCGGTTGTGATCTGCAGGGGTGGCGCCTCCGCAAGCGCATGTGCAAAGGCCTGGAACCAGGCAATCAAGATTGATTCAAAGAATGGCTGCGCAGTTATGGTGAGGGCTTATGTCCATGCTCGGGCCTACTGTAGCGAGGGGAAGGCGATCAGCAATGTGCAGTCCACCGTTTTCAAGGAGCCCTACGGCCAGTGCAGGGCGCAGGGGCTGTATGACGGCAATGGCGGCCGCAGTGGTGGTGGTGCTGGTGGTATGTATGGCCCCCAAGGCTTTGCTGCTGGTTCATATGGCCCCCAAGGTGCGATGTCTGTCTCTCAGGGCCCCACCGGTCAGACTGTGACGTATCCAGATGGCACGACTGTTACTCAAGGTCCTGGCCTGTCATCTTCTGTGTGGGCTCACAATGGTGGTTGGCGCAAGGGCAACCGCGGCGCTGCCACGATCATCACCCAGGGTGCTGGCGGCCAGAGGGTTCAATGGGGCCGCAGGATGCTGCTTGCACGCAAGGACTTCAGGGTTCTGTTGTCCAGTGTTAGGCGGCTGCAAGGTGTTAACCAGTATGGGTACTGGGGCAATAACAACAACTACGCCGTCACCAGCAACACTTTTGCGAGAGTACGCAATACAGGCTACACACGCGGCGGTGTAACTGCCAACTCGCAGTCATACTCACGTGACAGTCGTTGCGGCAGCAGCTCCTGCTGGTGTACCTCACGTGTGACCTGCAACTCAGCAGCAGACGCAACCAACAGCGGGGTCGCAGAAGGACCGGTTGTGGCCAACTCTGTCTCGTTTGCCGATGGCAGGCATTGATGTGTTTCTGCACACTGCGTCCTTGAGGACCGTCAGCTTGCTGGTTGTGTTGTAGTTGTTCTTAGATGCCCAGCCTCCTTGTAGTTATGTTGCAGCATATCAGAGACGCTTTTGGGTTGTTGCGCCATATGTGCTGCAAGTACACATAACTATATCATAGGGCAGTCCAAAGACCTTGCTTGTTGAAAGCTCCATTGGGCACCAGCTGCCCTGTGGTGTGACCTTGCATCTGTATTGCAAGATGTCACTTTTGGGAGGTTCATCTTGCAGTATTGTATCCTATTGTGTAAATTTGTTCAAATCTAATTTTCAAACGGGGTCCCACTTAGCTTGGCAGTACTAACCTCACTCTTGCGACGTTTTTGAAGTGCACAAGTTGGTACACATCAAGTTGTACTTCACCCCTGGTTGCTTGAGTCACTGCACAGGTTACATTGCCAGCGCATGCTTAGCAGTCTGGTAATCTTTGGGGGCGTTCAAGGCAAGGCTGCAGCTACATGTTGTGTTCAAGCTGTACCGGGTGAGGTGGCAATTTGCTGACCCTCCCTCAGTTGCCGCATTCCTTGGAAAATCCTCTCTACGGTTTACAGCAGCATCATGGTCATCATTGTCATCATCAGGAAGTTCTTGCAGTGGTTGTGCACTCTCTTACATGTAAGGAACTCCTGCAGTGACACATACCCAGATTTGTGCTTGCTCAGCTAGCACAGTTGGTATGGCGGCCACAGCCCACTCTTCGGTACGTTCTCATTGCTGCGATGGGTCGTGCATTCTGGCTGTTGTGAACAAGTATGCTGTTGTTACCACCAGTGATTGTGGTACCGCTGTACTGCATCTGCTTGTCACCAAGTCTGGAGTGCTGGATTGCGTTGGTGCTTTGCTTTCCATGGCAGCATACCGACACATCTTGATTGCTTGCTTGCGTACTTGCTTCCTCACAGTCGATGATGTCTGCCGATGCCTCTGCTCCCCAGTCTTCTCTTGAAGAAGGGGCAGAGCACTAAGCAACACACTGTGCTGGTACACAGCAGACTTCACAGAGTGATCTGCAGCTACAGCATGGTGTGAAGTTTGCACCAAACTTGTGCAGCAGCTTCTGTTTGTGGTGCTGCTATGACGTTTGTCAGCCTGTAGGCGGAAGGACTGCTACGACGTCACAGTTGGTACGCCAGTGTCATGCTGAGTCAGTTCAACTATCACAGCCTAGAGTTACTCTATGCTGACGCAGCAGTAGTGAGGAAAACATTAGAGACAAAAGAGCTATGTTGTGGCTGTACTTGGCATGACACATGTACAGGTTGCATTGAACAGGTTGCATTACCAGGGCATGCTTGGCATTTCAGTCAACGTTTGGGGCGTTCAAGGCAAGGCTGCAGTTGCAAGTTGTGCTCAAGAAATACCCGGTCACTTGCAGACTCTCCCCAGTTGCCGCCAATGAGGAAGCCCAACTGCTGTTCATGGCATCATCATCGCCAATATTGTCATGAAGTTCTTGCAGAAATTGCACAGTTATTTGCCTGTAAGGAAATCCAGCAGTGGCATACGCGCAGACATGTGCCTGCATAGCCAGCAAACCTGGTTGTAGCGGCTGCAGCACACTCTTGAGTACTTCCTTACTGCTGTATGGGCTGTGCATTCTGGCTTCGTGAGTAGTCATGGTGTTCTTACCATCGGTGGTGGTGGCACCGTTGTGCTGCATCTGCATGTCACCAGTCTAGATGGAGCCTTTGGTTGCGTAGGTGCTCTGTCTTACATGTCAGCATAGCGTCAAATGTTGATGGTATGCTTGCTTGCGTGCTTGCATGCTCACTGTTGGGTTTGATCTGCTCGTGCCCTGTTCTGCCTTCTCTTGGAGAAGGGAGACAGCGCTTGGCAACACACAGTGTTGGTACAGAGCAGACTCCACAGAGTAAACTGCAGACACAGCATGGTGTGAAATTTGCAGTGACTTTGTACAGCAGGCTTGCTATGAAGTGCGCTTGCAGACGGAGGGACTGCTACTAATTCACAGTTGCTGCGCCAGTGTCGTGCTGAGTCAGCTCAACCATCATAGCCTGAAGATAATATGTGCAGAGTCGGCAGCAGTGCGGAAAAGACCGGAGATAAAGTGTGTTTTAGTTTGTACGTTGAATCCTAGTGATAATCCCGGCTGGTTGTTATGTGTCAGTCAGTTGGTCAGTGGTCATATCATCATCATCATATTACCCATTCAAGCCATAGCATCAGCGCCATCGGCCCCGCGCCCCACCGGGGCGGAAAGAGGAGGGAGCACTGCTCCAGAATGTTTGCATGCATTGCGCACATCCCAAGACTTGACAAGAAAAGCAGCAATACACGGTGACACCATCAGACATCTTCCAGAACTGCCCCAAATATCATCAGATACAAAACGCAACACCTTGATTGACGAATCGGCCATGGACAAAACGCTGCGCAACTTTTCAGCGCAACCAGGCAGGGATCTGATCTCAGCAAACATATCATCCCTCTGAGCAGAAGTAGCAGGGCAATCAAACATGAAGTGTGACAAAGACTCAACTTCTGCACCACAACAAGGACATCCTGAAGTGGAGTTAGCTCTGCGACCGCCAAACTGACTAGTACGCTCATGTACACACAGACAACCCATACAAACACGCAACAGCAATTCAATACCACGTGGAATTGCCACTGAACGCAAGTACGGCCTAGGCCTCCTGAAACCCATAGCATCAACATGAGAGGGATGCACATGAGCCACATACCGACTCAGAGTGGAGTGTTCCAACGTTTCACATGCAATCCTTTCAGCATGTAGTGTCTTGACCTGCTTGTTGACATGGCTCTTGCACGCACTGGCTCTGCCTTCCGCGGTCACAACATTCACACCATACTTGCACAGCAGGCTCTGCACATACTTGTGCCACGGTGTCACCGCCACAGCACCACTAGGACGCCTCCATTCAGCTGTAAACACTTGATTTGGCAGCCGAACGCCCTGCATACGCTGAATCCTGTAGTAGTACTCCAAAGCCCTCTGATGAAGCCACATATGCAACGGTTTCACACCCCATTCTGCCAAGAGAGCTGAAGAGCATGGGCGCTCCTTGCCACAGCGCATTGCGCATTTGATGATGTCTGTCTGCACTTTGTCAATCAGCTGCAGTTGCCTAGCTGTGGACGGAAACCAAACCTCACTGCCATCTTCGACAATGGGACGGACACACGTCAGCAACAGTATGCGTTTAACCTCCACACTGATGCTGCGGCTCTTCCAAATTGGCATGAGCGCACCCTTCACACGTTGCACCTTAGCCAGCATCTTCTCAAAATGTGTGGTCCATGTACAGGTATTGTTGAACCACAGGCCAAGGTAGCAGTACTCTGATACAACAGGCACAGGGACATTGTTCCAAACAATGCCGGAGTCGACCAGCTGGCTGGTCTGTCTTGCAGGCAGCACATGCATGACGGCAGACTTCAAGCTGTGGAGCTTGAAGCGCCACTGGCAACTGTAATTGTAAACAGTTGCAGCCACAGCCTGAACTTCAGACAGAGACCCGCAGACAGCAACAAAGTCATCAGCCTGCATGGCTGCCACAACTTGGCCTGCAGGTTCGTCACGAGGGCCCATGAGGGTAACGCCAGGGTGCATTGCATGCACGTCACGCAGCAAGTCGTCGATAAACAACAGGTACAGTGTGGGCGAAATAACATCACCCTCATGCAGGCCAAGCTCGCAGGTGAACCTATCCGTGGTGCAACCCTCATGAGACACCACACGCTGCGCGCCCTGATACAAGTTGTACAAGACACGGAACATCTTGCCACGCACACCCTTATCCCACAGCTTCTGGAACAAGCCATCAAGCCAGACCGTAGGGAATGCCTTGAAGGTGTCAACAAACAACACATATGACTCCTTTCCCTCAGCTTTCCTGCCATTAAGGACCTCGCTGAGCACGCTTTGATGGTCAGCACAACTGCGCTTGGCACGGAATCCGTTCTGACTCTCGTGCAGCAGCGGCGCCGCTGCTGCTGTAGCAGCAGTTGCGCGTGGCTGCTGCTGCTGCTGCTGCTGCTGTTGTGCTGAATGCTGGCCTTGCTGCTGCTGCTGCTGCTGCTGTTGTGCTGAATGCTGGCCTTGCTGCTGCTGCTGCTGCTGCTGCTGCTGCTGCTGCTGCTGCTGCTGCTGCTGCTGTGCTTGTGTTTGCTGCTGCTGCTCCTGCTGCTCGCCCTCTGCAAACTTTATAAGGCGCTGATTGAGGACGCTGGTGTAGAACTTATAGAGCACGCTGAGCAGGGTGATGCCGCGGTAGTTGCCTGGGTCTGTCAGATCGCCCTTCTTAGGCATGCTGACGACTGTCCCCGGCACCTGATGTACCTGCTCAAGCTGCCACATGAGGCTGCAGTACTGCAGCAGCATGTCTGCAACTGCGTTGCCTCCGTACTTCAAAAGCTCGTTGACAATGCCTTCCTCTGCAGGGTTGCCAGCTTTGCCTGTGCGTAGACGCTGCAAGCATGCAGAAACCTGCTGTTGTAGCACGGTGGTCATATGTGATTTTCGTTGGTGGTCACATGCTCAGACGCAGGTCTGTGAGGTTTATGCAACGATGCCGAGGTACAGTGTAAGCGCTGATACTGGCTTACAGCGCTGCTGCTTGCTGCAGTGTCTTGCCCTGTGCATGCATGCTTAGACCCTGGCTGGCGGAGCAGCCAGCTAGCTCTGCAGATTGCTGCTGGTCCGTGCCATGTGCATTGTGGAGGAGGGCTTATTATAGCAAGCGGTGTGACCTGCATAATTTTTGCATCAGGATTCGCATATTGGACTGTGTAATGGTAGAAGCGTCACAGTAGCGTGACAGTAGAAGCGGCTTCAACCATGAGCCAGCTGGCTGCAGCTGCACATCCCTGTCGCACGCAACACTGTTCTTGCTGCATGCACGTTTGAGGGAAGTCCTCGCTGCCTGTAAGGAACAGCAGGGAGGTGGTAGGGTGCAGGTAGTAGTGAGTGCTTTGTAATCAGAGTAGCCATTGGTAACGCAGGTGCTGGCAATTGCAGGGGTGCAGCTCTGCCCAAGTTCCCAGATGGCAGCATAGTGCAAGTGCCATGCAATACGGACTGCTATGTCCCGGGGAAGCACTAGATCGCCTTGAAACAGCAGCGACAGCAGCAGCGTCGGTCCCAGCCCGTTTGCTGGTAGTGGCTGCCCCAGCATACTTGGGCCAAGTATGACACTGCTCCCAAGGCCTACCCTGTGCAACTTGACCGGGCACTGCCCATCACTTAAAAGTGTTTGGACCGACAGAGTACTACTCTCATGATCAGAACGGCCCGCACCAGGCCTGGCCTATGTGCCCTGAGGCTCCCACATCGCCGGGTCAAACTTAAGTGCCAAGCACTCGGCAGCATGGAAGGCAAGCCTCAGGCAGCAATCAACAACAGCAGCAACAGAAGGGATCAGCAACAGCAATGTCAGCAGGCTGCCTCACATAGTTGCACTAAACGTTTCAGTTGAAACGAAACGTTTCGTTTCTAAACGCGTTTTAAACGCCAGTGCCTTGGCTGAAACGCTGCTGAAACGCTGCTGAAACGCCACATTACAGTATGCACTGTGGAGGCCTGTAGTGGCCCAGTACACCAATTCCTTTCATTTTTGAGTGATTATGTATTATTAGCAGTATTGTTTATAAGCGGTGAATGACCCAGAACGGTGCCTGCGGGCTGGGAGGGCTGCCAAGGCATGGCAGCAGGCTTGACTAGTTGACAGCAGTACTGCTCCAGCCTTGATCATGCATTGGCGATGCGTAGCACGACAGCTCTTCACAAAAGCACGTTTAATCAAGAAGCAGTGCGGGATTTACTGATTACATGTATCGTGTGAGTGCGTTGCTGGTCACGGACCACGTGCCTCGAGGCAGCACTGCAGAGCGACTTGAGGGCTGCACGGTATTATAGGGGTGAACGTCGCATCAAACATCACGCGAAGAATACAGTGAAGCACTTCTGCTGACCCCACAGCTGAAGGAATGATCAGAATGATGGCACACAACTTTGCTGTAGTTCTGTTTTGCTTCTAGCTTGTCGACATTGTCCCAGGCTATGCTAGCCTGATCAGTGACCTTTTTGCCCATAGCGGTGAGTGATCGGACAGCAGAAAGACAATCTAAAGCAGTAACTGTACACAGTAAATGTTTCGAGGAGCTCTCAGTGCTTGAACGGGCCGCCAGGCCGAGTAACAAGGGGTCTTGTATTCAAACGCCTGAGCCCCACTGCAGCTGCCGTTTAACATTAGTGTTTCACACTGACAGCGTTTAAAACGCACGTTTCAAACGTTTCGTTTCGTTTCATAAACTGCCTGACCCCGCGTTTAGTGCAACTATGCCGCCTCAGAGTCTAAATCTGCTGCTACTGCTGGGGCTTCAGGGGTCATCATATTACCCTTATTGCCCATTCAAGCCATAGCCTCAGGGGATTCAGGGTTGTGGCTAGCGCACCACTGCCAAACTGATGAGCCTGCCTGCCAGCCAGGGTAGTTGGGTGCTGTCAGTGGTGGTGCTTGACACCTACTAGTTAGGCTGTTGCACAGCCAGCACCAGCATCCTGCTTGATTCATTACCGGCAGCAGCTGCTAGCAGGAACGCAGAGCAGCAGCATCAGGACCAGTTGGATGCCGGTAAGCAGACTGCATCTGCTGGTAGCTGGCTGGTGGACTGGATGCATGTGGCTGAGCACCATGCCATCGTGTCGCTGTCTTGAGCAGCGGCGAGCTGTTCAGTGCAATTGTGCAGTGTGACCACCATACGGTGTCAATCTGTGTCAGGGAGCCTCATTCAGGCACTGCTGGCAGGTGCAGTGCCGGTGTGTGACCAGCGTGCACGTGGTTGGGCTCCACGACATGGCCATGGTGTGCAATGGGCGCATGTGACCACGTGGTGGCGAACACCAATGTAGCATCAGCATAAAGTTCCATAATCACACCGTCTGCAGACACTTGGACAGCGCCGCAACACACTTTCTTTTTCTCACATCATTCCTCGCTGCTGCCAACTCGGCATTTCATTACACAAACCGTAGCTGTAACGCTGCCTTATCCTGACAAGCTGATATAATAGCTGTAATCCAGTAGCGTAGTGCCTCAGGCTGGAACTGTCCATGAATAGTCCATGCTGTGGTCACAGCAGGCATACACACAAGCAACCTCATACTGAAGTTCTCGTCAGGCTGTACTGGGCCGGCAACATTTGAGACGCTTTCAAGACGACATGCCCCAAGTCACCTGCAGTGACAGCAGCTGATCTGCGAAAGGGCAAGTTGCATCGTTGTAACAATCATGGTGGCGGCGGTTGCTGGCACTCCTATGTTATTGTTACAGAGCATTGTACACTGGCAGTATGCTGCCACTGGGGCAGACCGCAACACAGGTCCCTGCCGACGCAATGCTCAAGTAGTACAGAGCAAGCCATGATAACGAGGCTCCAACGATACAATACAGATAATCAAGCAGTAATGATAGGCCATGCATGCAGCGCCTTTGGCGTTACTCTGCAGAAGCTGCTGCAGCGGCAAAGTAGCAGAACATGTGCTGCTGCAAGCGGCGGCCGCCACAGCTGCTAAAGTAGCCGTGTGATGGCCATCAGCACACAAGCACTACATTAATGCAACATGCTGACGTGCATTCACCTGATGTATCAAGCGCAGCTCAGACTGGTCATCCAGAAACCAGGCCGCAACCAGGGTTCCCTGCTTAGACTGCAACAGCGCAAGCACAACCGACTCTCCTGCATACTAACACTTCTTCAACACACCCCACTTCCTCGGAGTACTGTGGCAGCGTGGTTTGCACATCAACTGCTACTGCTCAAGCCACGCCGAGGCACTTCTGCAGCGCCACTGTGCAACCCTGCTGCTGATGGTAGCTGCCAACAGTTGCCGGCTTACACTGGTGAGCGCTAGTGCCGCCGCACCCGCTGATCAGAAAGCCGCAGGCGTCAGCTGCTGGGCGGCCTCACACGCCTGCTGCTTTCTGCATCGGCTGAAGGCACTGTGGTTGCAGCCCAGCCTCTGCGTATTGCAGCAGCTGTGCAGCTGTCATGCTCATTTCCCTGACGGCGCAATTGCAGGCCTGCAAATGAGAACGCATGCAGGGAAGCATCTGCGGCAGTTGGCAAGCAGCTCCAAGTACACCGGTGACACCAAGCAGAGGTCCAATGTTTTGATGCACACAGGAGCTCAGGCCTTCTTGGCGCTGAGATCACAGAGCTGGGCGTTGTTAGGATATGGCTGTTGGTGATGCAGCTGCGGCCCTCTTATCAAGGCTGCGGCCAGCAGTTGTGCGCTGACGCTGCACTCTGGCATGTGCATGAGGCGGCACGTGCCCTGGCAACAACGTGTGGGTTCCATAATGCTGCAGCAGCGACCGAGCTGGTTGCAGAACTGAGCTTGAGCAGACGCATCATGGGTTTAAGCACTCGCAGCAACACTGCGCATTCTGCCAGCTCACCTGGCTGCTGGTGCGCTGCATGCCTGCTGGAAGGCTGCCACCTCCTTCTCACACTGCAGCAGCGTTTGCAGCACCATGGCACTGCAGTGAGCAATGTCGTCAGCGCACACACAGGTGCAGTCCACTCAGCAGGCACCACAAGCATCTGTGCAGAAGCTGTCCTGCAAGGGCTCCTCACGCAAAGCAGAGCGCGAGCAGCGGTGCCGGCGCACATGCAGACTTTGGCAAACTGCACATAGCCAACACAGGTCCACACCACACTGCGTGTGTTGCTCAGGACACGACACGTGTAGGTATGGCTGCATGTTCCACAAAATTGTCCTGCTATATTGTCAGACGTATCGAAGCAGCCGCTGCTGGCCCACCTTGTGCCGGTCTCCCTTGTTCTCCTCTAGGCACTTCTTGAGGGCGGCTACATCACACGGTGACAGCTTTTTGCCTGCCAACACGGCCTGCACAGATGCAGCTCTACCTCAGCTGGATGTTGGTATATGGTGGTACTGTATCAATGCGTGCTGTCTACGAACAAAAGCAGCTGTGCCTGAATGGCAGCAGCAGCAGCAGCAGGTTTGACTACCTGCTGCTGCTCCATGTGAACCGTGTTGTGCACCACTGACAGCTGAAAAGTCTGGATGGTGCGACTTTGAAGTGTTGATTGAAGTGTTGAGGCATGCAGTGTCCCAAGAACTGGCGTGCACAAGGCGTCTGCTATTGCTGAACCCCTGTGTGCACAAAGCTCCTACAAAAGCCCATTGATATATTATTTTTGTTTGTCAAACACAGGTTGAGTTGTCTCTTATCATTTATAGGTGCTCAGCGGGGAGCTAGGTTTGAGCAGTGACGATTCCTCTCCCAGCAAGCAATGCGGATTTGCACTGATACTGTCTAATTTGGTCGTGCTTTAAATGTTCTATCAATGCGTTTACATCCGTTAGCGTGCTGTTGACGCTGGTGTTGACGTGACATTGATCTTGCCAGTGCTCCTCGTATCAAACAACGCATAGTAAGCAACCGTCACAATGTTCTTCTCAAGGATGCTCCGCGCAGCTGCTCATGGCCACGAGCCCGTGATTTTCACCTGGCAGAAGTAAGCAGGGCCTTGTAGGTGGTAAAGTGACTGTGGATGGGTTTGACGTGCGTCATCATGCTGTGACTAGGTTTTCAGATAGTGCTTCAGGTTATGTTGTGCGCAGCTGGCGCCTGCAGCATCAGGAATCTGGCTGCCCCTACTGCTGCCGCAGCGGCCGCTGCTGCTGAGGTACTGGGAACTGCTCCGTTTACTCATGCAGCACTAATTCTCCTCACATCCGACCATAGCAGGGATGGGCATGTCTGCATCAGGTGCTGCTGCAAACACGGTGCTGCATGCCCACTGTGCATTGCCACAACCCCTGCTGCACTGTCCCGTGCAGGTACCCTGGTGACGGTGTTGCATCTAAGCTTGTGCCCCTGAGCTACTTTGCTACCGCTCTCGGCGGCATTGTCTGGGCGGGCTACACTGTTGTGATGAAGGAGCCAGGAAACTAGCTTGCAGGAACAGCAGCAGCAGGAGCACAGCATGGTGTGGGCGTACCAGGCCGGCTGTGCAAGCTGCAGATGGAGTAGTGGGCTACAGAAAGGCGGCTGCGCATGTGCATATAGTAAGACACAGTGCTGCTCACACAGCGGCAGCGCTGGCAGCAGCAGCAGCAGGAGCATCCGTGAAAGCATGCCTGGAGGGCGGCGCGCAAACGGGTAGTGCGATCCCCGCTGCTGTCCTGGCACTGCCAGGTGTTGCAGCTGGTGGTCAGCAGTTGCTCTGTGCTCAGCAACGCTGCAACGCTGCACGGCGTGGCCGAGCAGTAGTGATGGAACAGCAGCGCAAGAATGTTTGTGTGTGTGAGTGCAGGTGTGCCTGCTTGCATGGCGTCCTTCAGCGGCGGTTGTGCGCAGGTTGCCTGAGCAAAGCTGCGCCATTCACAGTGCGATCATTCACTTGGTTGTGAGCAGCGACAGGAGTGGTAGCTTTGTTTGGTTGCTTTGCGTGGATGGCGCGCAGTTGACGCGCGTGGGGCTGCACACCCCAAGCAGCGCAGCAAGCAGCTCAGCTGACCTCATGGGTTGCCGCTGCTGCAGCAGTTGCTGTGCCCCAGCAGTTCTGGCTGGCCAGCGCTGTCACAAGGCGTCTGCACAGGGTATCCATAGTGGCAGCCGTTCCGGTCAAAATGGTAACATGAGCATGCTTCGTTTTCGTGTGCTTGAAGCGTGTCACCCAGAACCTGCTGACCTCAGCTGGAGTAGGTCGTGCATGACCCATTGGAGGCGTGGACATGATGTACAGGTACAGCCATTCCTGCCATCATCAATCATCATCATCATCATCATCATCCATCATCATCATCATCCATCATCATCATCATCATCATCATCCATCATCATCATCATCATTCATATTTACCCCATTCAAGCCATAGCATCAGCGCCATCGGCCCCGCGCTGAAGGAGCCATTCCTGCCATGTGCAGTGAGCAGTGACCGCGGTCTCTGCTGCACGGTGCACAGAGGTTGTGTCGAGCTGGCTGTGCCTGGGCCAGGACACGTCTGAGACACACTGCCGCAGCAGATTGACCATGTGCAAACAGACATCATTAAGTGTGCGGCACACTGTGTGCCATGTGTTGTGAAGAAGAAGAAGCACTCTAGCATGAAAGGGCAAGCAGGCATGCAGTGTCACCCAACCCCTGCATGCGAGGCTGCTCATGTGTTGTGGCAAGGCATTCATGCTCTTCGCTTGAGGAGCATGCATTCTCTTCTCTTGTCTTGGCCGAGTGGGGTCTGAAGCCACTACACATCAGGACACAGCACTGCATGCTTGCATGCAACATATGTACAAGAACGGATTTAACGGCTCCTGGGCTCCAGGTATATGTGGATCCATCAAACGGCAGTCATTGGTTAAGGGTTCAGAGCAGTAAAACTTGGTTGGCTGGATTAGTTGGTTGGATTATCATTTCTTGGCTGTTTTAGGACCCCATGAGCCTTGTTTGGCTCCTTAGTGGGTGGGCCTGGGGCCCTACAATGGTATTTGGTATTTTGGTGTTGGAAAAGGTGTAGGCTACCAAACCAGATGTTCACAGCTAAATGAAGGCGGCCGCCGCACTAATAGTGCCACTGGCACCAGTGGTGCTTTGGCGATGACGCCATGGCACAAGTATGTGCGAAGTTTGCACTGCAAGTACGGTGTGAATTTCAATGGAAGAAGAAAAGCACTCTAACGCATCAGAATGAATGTTGAGACGGCGGCAGTCATGAGTGCTCCCCCCTCCTTCCGTCCTGGTGGGCCGCGGGACAGATGGCGTTGATGCTATGGCTGTAACGGGTAATACGATGATGATAAGACGGCGGCGGCTAGCTCTGGAGAGCAAGTGAGGGCAAGAGCCATATCAACTTGAAGCAGCTGTGCAGGTCAAGGCACTCAGTGCATGGTGCAGGCTAGGCTAGGCTACATGCTGAAAGGATTGCATGTACAAAAACACAGCACTGCATGCGTGCAAGGGTGTGCCCTACAGCCTCCCCCCTGCCGCATGCAAGCTCTATTGCTGATCGCTACATGTACTACCAAATTACCAAAGTAGGGCCACTGGCCCACCCAATACATGCATGCTGATTAACACCAGGCATGTTCGCAATGCCTTCGGCGTTCTCAAATACCCTCAACACATGCGTGCCGGGTGACTCTGCTTCGCTTTCCGGCTGGGCTAGAGTTCTGCTGCTTTTCATAGGCGTGCAGATCATTACAGGGTGCTGTGCGTGCCGGCGCACGTCTCTGGCCAGTTCTGGAAGCCTGTGGAGAAGGGTAAGTAGCTGAATTGTGGTGAATGTGCTTGTCGACGTATATGTTGCGTTACTGAACGGATTAAGTTTAGTTGACAAGGGAACACTGTTGTCACTGGCCTGGTCGCTGCCTCGGGGTGTCACTGGCCCGGTTGCTGCTGTTCAGGCTGCTCACTGAGCAGGGTCTTGACAGACGCGCCAGACTTTACCGGTTACCAAAGTAATCTTTGGGTAGCTGACTGTATGGACATACGAGTCCTGAATTTCACAGTTGAAAAAGGTCAACCCTGCCGAATGACGGGGCCTGTTCGCCCGTTTGGTCAAACCATGCTTAACGACTGGGCCCAATGGGCCCAATACCCCATGCCATGCAGGTCAACGGAATGGCGCTTCCAGCGTGGGGTATATATACCAGCTATAATAGCGCTTCTTTCTATGTCCATCAGTTGCTGCCTGAGCTCCTGTACCAGCTCCATCAGCACCAATCCCCTCGCTAGATCTCCGCAGCTGCCATCCCTTCGCTGACTTCGGATCCACAGTTGGCATAAACAAGGTTAGCGACTTTTGTATGGAGCTGTGTATGTTTGCTGCAGCTGCTGAGGGACAGCCTTAGGCCGGATGCGCCTGCTAGGCAGTACTGCTGGCAGCGGGTTGAGCTATGTCTGTTGAACTGATGAACTGTCAATCATTATTGAATCGATCATAGCGCATGGTCTGCATGTCTTTCTGCGCCTATGTGGTAGGCCTGGATTGTTGACTTCCTGTTGGCGCCTTCAACACGATTTTGACTTGACCATCTGCAACTGCTCACTCTCTTTATGCAGATCCCCAGAACCTGCCACTGCAAGGCACAATGACCACGTGCAAGGTCTCGGTGCTACTGTTCAGCATTACAGTACTGCTTGCAGTGCTGACTGGGCAACCTGCTGCTGGTGAGCCCCTTGCCAAGTTCATGTGCACCGTAGCGTTCAACAAGCAGCAGAACCTTGACCACCAGCTGCGCAGCATTCTTGCACTTGAGAAGGGTGCATGCTTCACCAGGACACGGCAGATTTGGGCAGAGCGCTGTGGGCGCGCTGCAGCTCACAGGATGCGCACAACACAATCGCAACTTCTGCTTTCAACACAATTATGCAGAACCCATGCGTGCATGCTACACATCGCATATTGCCTGTCAGATGCATGACCCGGTACACATACATCGCCTGCCAGATTCCAGGAGCAGCAGACTCAAGCGCTAGTACCTCTAGATCAGCTGCTCTGCACAGTACATCATCAGTTAAAAAGAAAACCGCCTGCAACTGCTGATCTCCTGCATATGTCTGCAGCCCAGCAAGACCCCCTGGGCCTGATTGCCCCCGGCTTGACCGCTCAAGCCCTCTGCCCTCTGGTCAAGTCCGACCCCAAGGCTGTCATCAATGCCATTGCAACCGGCGCCATTCGGGCCTACGATCAGGGCAAGGATGCTATTGCCGCGTATGCCAACGCAATGGGCGCCGCCGTTGTGGCAGCCAACGCCGGTGGCTGCATCAACGAGGTGTTTGAGGGCGTCAACCAGGCCATCATCAAGGGCGGCTTCAAGGTTGAGTTTGTCACTGGCAAGGCCCTGGCACTGGGCGTCGCGCAGGGAGCTGCTTCGGAGGGTGGTGAGGTGCTGGCAAAGGCTACGGCGGTTGTGATCTGCAGGGGTGGCGCCTCCGCAAGCGCATGTGCAAAGGCTTGGAACCAGGCCATCAAGATTGATCCAAAGAATGGCTGTGCAGTTCTGGTGAAGGCCTACGTCCATGCTCGGGCCTACTGCAGCGAGGGGAAGGCGATCAGCAATGTGCAGTCTACTGTGTACAAGGAGACCGTCGGCGAGTGCAGGGCGCAGGGGCTGTATAATGTTGATGGCGGCAGCAGTGGTGGTGCTGCTGGCGGTTTGTACGGTCCCCAGGGTGCTGCTGCTGGATCGTACGGCCCCCAAGGTGCAATGTCCATCTCTCAGGGCCCCCATGGCCAGACCGTCACATATCCAGATGGCACGACTGTCACTCAAGGTCCTGGCATGTCATCCTCTGTGTGGAGTAACAACGGCGGCTGGGGCTGGGGCAACCGTGGCGGTGCCACCATCATTTCCCAGGGTGCTGATGGCCAGATGGTTTCATGGGGCCGTAGGATGCTGCTTGCACGCAAGGACTCTGCGGTCAAGGTGTCTAGCATCAGGAGGCTGCTTAATGCCAACCAGTACTGGGGCAACAACAACAACTACAATGCCAACCAGAACTGGGGCAACAACAATAACTACAATGGCAACAGCAACAATGTTGCGACGGCAACCAACAACGGCTTTGCAGCAGGCGGCGTGTTTGCCAACTCGCAGTCGACCGCACGTGACACTCGTTCCGGCAGCAGCTGGTGGGGCGGCTGCTCCTGGTGTACCTCGCGCGTGACCTCCAACTCAGCAGCCGTTGCCACCAACAATGGGGTTACAAATGGACCGGTTGTGGCCAACTCTGTTTCATATGCCGACGGCAGGCATTGATGCTTGCGGTGTCCCACGTAGTGTCCTTGAACTGCTGCTGCTTGTGTTGTCATCGCTCCTGGGGACTCGGCCTTCCCCACAGAAGCCTTGCAGCATACCTCACATGCTTTACTGCAAAACTGTGCCGTGTGTGCTACAAGTGACGTCACATTTGGCTAGAATGAGGAGTTTCAATGGTCTTGCTTGTGGACAGGCTCATTTATGCATCAGCTGCACTCTGATGTAGTGTAGCAGCTGCATGACATGCGATATGCGACTTGCTCAACTCGACCTCCACTGAGGGGTGCCTGCTTGGCCAGGAGACAGAAACATTTCATCGTTTAGAAGTGCACTAGTTGATACAAATCAGTTCCACTGCAGCCCCGGTTTGCTTGTAGTTTATCACAAGTTCCACTTCCAGCGCATGCTCAACAGTCTCATATGACTCCAAGGGTTCCAAGGCACAGCTGCGGCTGCATGGTGTGATCCAAGTCGTACTCAGTCACCGGGCAGAGGCTGCCCAGTGGCCACATATCCAGGGAAGAGCCAATTTAGCTGCTCAGTTTGTCGGTATCTTGGCATGTATCTGGGTGTTTGCCTGGCACAGCCCTTAACCTCGCAGCCTCAATCTTTGCATCATGTTCTCTGCTTGTTAGGCTGTTTGCGGGTGTTTCAGCAAGCAACATAATGCTCAACATCCGCATTTGCACAACGGGCACACTCTGGCTGCTTTCATAATGCAATACAATACAGTAGTACAGGACTGAACCTGCCTCAGGCATTAGCCCAGCGATAATCACAACAGCGTGGTGTGTCTGCTGGGCGCAGGTGCTGCTCAGGTGGCACCTTTTTTGTTGTCGGGGGTTTTCAGCAGTCAAGTGGGCTGGGGATGCAAAGTAGTGTGGGCTGTCTGCTGGTATGATCTTGCAACTTTTCTTCTTGTGCAAGTTGTCATTGTGCATGTTGCTTTGGGTGAAGGCCGTGTGGCGTGGCGTGCCATCATTGATTCATGCCGCCCCTGTGAGCAGTGTCTTGGCTCCTGACAGATCTGCATCCTTTAATTACTGAAGTAGAGGCTCCAGCTCCTTACATGAGTGGACAGATGAACAAAGATATGGTTTTGTGATATGGGTGGGTGATCATGCAACATATATCAGGTCGGTGTTAATGCAACGTATCAGGTCGGTGTTGATGCAACGTATCAGGTCGGTGTTGCTGCAAGGTCTGTGTTGCACCCACGGCCCCGTTTCTGCGCAGTGCTGTAGGTTGTTACACTCAAATGTAAGGAGTCGTCGTAAAAGTTATCATCGTTATATCAGCATCATCATCATCATCATCATCATCATCAAGGAGTCCTGCAGTGGCTGTAAGTAAGTCCTGCAGTGACACAACCTGTGGACAGGCCGGCAGCTGTGCCTGCCTAAGCAGCGCCCCTGGTATGGCGGCTACAGCATGTAATGGGTGGTGTTAGTCACTTCTTTTGGGCTTTTCATGGCCATTGGGTTGTGACACTAGCTGGCGTAACTCATTGTGGTATTGCTACCACCACACCAGTGCATTAGCATGTCTGCAGTTGACATTGCGTCTGGGTTGGCTGTGATGGTGCTCTATGTGGACCAACGTGTAACTACTCTCCTCTCTCTCTCTCTCTCTCTCTATTTGCTTGCTTTGCTGTGCATGTCAGCCACACAACTGGTATGCTTGCTTGCTTGCTTGCAGGCTTTTGATCAGGCTTCTGCGCGGGCCTCAATGTCCGGTATCCTGGCAGAAGAGAGCTGCGCATCACACAGCCCTGGCACTGAGCAGACTTCACAGTGTGAAGTGCAGCTACAGCCTGGTGTAAACTTCTTATTCCAACCCGTGAAGCAGTTTTGTGTGTGCTTGCTATGACTTGTGTCTGTCTGAGGCAGTGCGCGGCTGGATTATGGCTGTCCCGCCAGTGGTGTGCAGAGTCGACACAGCCATTGCAGCAGACATCATGATGTGACCAGTCAGCAGCCGTGAGCAGATCAATGTTGATGGCAACAAGCACTATGTTGCAGCGCCTTGCTGAGCAATTCCAGACGGGGTGGTGGTATGTTGCCACAAGGTACCACCAGTGCCACAATGCCTGGGTGGCTAGTTGTTGTGTGGTGGACTCGGCACGCACCATGCAGCAGCTTGATTGTTATCCATACATGTACCTACACGTCACATGGTGATGTACAGTGAGCACATGACAACATGTGACGCATGCCTGGAGTGCGGCGCGCAAACGGGTAGTGCAGTTGCGGCTGCTGTCCTGGCACTGCCAGGTGTTGCAGCTGGTGGTCAGCGGTTGCTCTGTGCTCAGCAACGCTGCACGGCGTGGCCGAGCAGTAGCGATGGAACAGCAGTGCAAGACTGTGTGTGTCATCATCATCATATTACCCATTCAAGCCATAGCATCAGCGCCATCGGCCCCGCGCCCCACCGGGGCGGAAAGAGGAGGGCCTCTGTGCTGAGCACTGCTCCAGAATATTTGCATGCATTGCGCACATCCCAAGACTTGACAAGAAAAGCAGCAATACACGATGACACCATCCGACATCTGCCAGAACTGCCCCAAATATCATCAGATACAATGAGCCTCTCGTTGGCTCCTGAATGGGGTTCCCACTCCTTGTTGGGTGGAGCATGTAATGTAATGTAATGTACATAACACAACACCTTGATTGACGAATCAGCAATGGATAAAACGCTGCGCAACTTTTCAGCGCAACCAGGCAGGGATCTGATCTCAGCAAACATATATCCCTCTGAGCAGAAGTAGCAGGGCAATCAAACATCAAGTGTGACAAAGACTTAACTTCTGCACCACAACAAGGACATCCTGAAGTGGAGTTAGCTCTGCGACCCCCAAACTGACTAGTACGCTCATGTACACACACAGACAACCCATACAAACACACAAAAGCATTTCAATACCACGTGGTATTGCCACTGAACGCAAGTACGGCTAAGGCCTCCTGAAACCCATAGCATCAACATGAGTGGGATGCACATGAGCCACATACCGACTCAGAGTGGAGTGTTCCAACGTTTCACATGCAATCCTTTCAGCATGTAGTGTCCTGACCTGCTTGTTGACATGGCTCTTGCACGCACTGGCTCTGGATTCCGCGGTCACAATATTCACACCATACTTGCACAGCAGGCTCTGCACATACTTGTGCCACAGTGTCACCGGCACAGCTCCACTAGGACGCCTCCATTCAGCTGTAAACACTTGATTTGGCAGCCGAACGCCCTGCATACGCTGAATCCTGTAGTAGTACTCCAAAGCCCTCTGATGAAGCCACATATGCAACGGTTTCACACCCCATTCTGCCAAGAGAGCTGAACAGCATGGGCGCTCTTTGCCACAGCGCATTGCGTATGATGATGTCCGTCTGCACTTTGTCAATCAGCTGCAGTTGCCTGGCTGTGGAAGGAAACCAAAAGTCACTGCCATATTCAACAATGGGACGGACACACGTCAGCAACAGTATGCTTTTTCTTCCACAATGATGCTACGGCTCTTCCAAATTGGCATGAGCCCACCCTTCACACGTTGCACCTTAGCCAGCATCTTCTCAAAATGTGTGATTCATGTACAGGTATTGTTGAACCACAGGCCAAGGTAGCAGTACTCTGATACAACAGGCACAGGGACATTGTTCCAAACAATGCCCGAGTCAGCTGGCTGGTCTGTCTTGCTGGCAGCACATGCATGACGGCAGACTTCAAGCTGTGGAGCTTGAAGCGCCATTGGCAACTGTAATTGTAGACAGTTGCAGCAACAGCCTGAACTGCAGACAGAGACTCGCAGACAGCAACAAAGTCATCAGCCTGCATAGCTGCCACAACTTGGCCTGCAGGTTCGTCACCAGGGCCCATGAGGGTAACGCCAGGTGTGTGTGTGTGTGTGTGTGTGGTGTGTGTGTGTGTGTGGTGCGTGCGTGGTGCGTGCGTGCGTGCGTGCGTGCGTGCGTGCGTGCGTGCGTGCGTGCGTGCGTGCGTGCGTGCGTGCGTGCGTGCGTGCGTGCGTGCGTGCGTGCGTGCGTGCGTGCGTGCGTGCGTGCGTGCGTGCGTGCGTGCGTGCGTGCGTGCGTGGCGTGCGTGCGTGCGTGCGTGCGTGCGTGCGTGCGTGCGTGCGGTGCGTGGCGGTGGCGTGGCGTGCGTGCGTGGCGTGCGTGCGTGGTGCGTGGCGTGTGCGTGTGCGTGGCGGTGCGTGTGCGTGTGTGCGTGTGCGTGTGCGTGTGTGCGTGTGCGTGTGCGTGTGCGTGTGCGCGTGTGCGTGTGCGTGTGTGTGTACCTGCTCGCATCGGCGTCGTTCAGCAGCGGTTGTGCGCATATTGCCTGAGCAGAGCTGCAACACTCACAATGCAATTCTTCACTTGCTTGTGAGCCGCCACAGTAACCTGTGGGGCACTCCTTTGCATACATGCAGTGCTGTGCCCTCTTACAGACGTGGTGCTCGGCCGGTTGCTTTTAACAAAGCACATGGGGATTGTGCGGGGTTGACGGTTCGGGCTGCACACCCAAGCAGCGCAGCAAGCAGCTCAACTGGGCCTCATGGGTGGGTCGCTGCTGCAACAGACGCTGTGTTTCCCCAGCTTGTGTGGCTGTCACAAGGCGTTTGCTCAGGGTCTCCATAGTGGCAGCCATTCCTGTTATTCTGGTAACACCCGCATGCGTCACTTTGGGTTCCTTGATGCACATCACCCACAGCCTGCTGAGCTGAACTGGAATGGGTCATGGACACGATCCAATTACAGTGATTCCTGCTATGTGCAGTGAGCATATACCTACTTGCTCGTAGCATGGTGCACCAATGTGACAGGGTGCCAAGCTGGCTATACCTGGACACACTGCATAATGTGCAGTAGTAATCACTGTCAAAAGGAGCAGCACTCTAGTACTGTATGTTAGCCAGCACGTGACTGCCAGCGACTCAGGCCATGACAAATCAGTAGCCCGATGAGAGTAAGTAACATGACATGTGACGGTTGGATTTGGCTCCTGAAAGCTTCATAAGTCAAGCGGAAGGTTTGTCTTGTGGAAGTTCTGCAGACACCACAACCGACATTATCACAGAGGGTCAGGTGACTCTGCTTTTCCTTGCTTTGCTGCGCAGCAGGGCATACCCTGCTAGAAAACAATGCGGCTGGTTACTGCATGCATACAGTGCTAGGCTTTTCGACATTTTCCCACTGACCCCAATGTTTGACCATTGCTCCCTCAAATGTTTATGGTTGGCCAACGTTCATGTGATCACCATTGTCACTTTTGTTCAAGCTGTTCAAGGGAGTCCTTACGGAGAGTGCCTGGACGTTTTGACAATCACATGATTACGTGAGACTATAGAGCAAAGTTCGATCACCACTTTTGTATCTGTTTAGTATCTCTGCAACTGACGGTTGGCTGTTCATGCTGCTGCTGCGTTTTTGCTGCGAGTGTTATTGTCATGACGGGCTCTGACATGGGGTCTACTGGAGACTACTTCAAGGTGGTGCGCAGGTGTCACGGGTGCCTCCCCGCCCGGGGTTGCACTCGTTGACACTTCTGCCCTTCAATTCTCTGCGCTGCAGGTATGTTTTATATTTGAGGCCTTGCTGCAGGAATGCGTGCCTGCATGGCAGCCCACTCGGAGCACCAAGAACTTGGGCGGGGGTCTCCTGGTCCAGCATTGCTTGAGGTGCGCAGTTTTGCATTTACCTGGAGCCCAGGAGCCGTTAAATCCGTTCTTTTACATGTACAACCACTAGTACATGCACTGGTGAAGGCCATATTCCGAAGCACAACGGTGCGTTTTCAGGGGAATGAAGATAAACTGTACGCGCGTTGACCTTTATGCAAGCCAAAGCACCTTAGACGTCACCCTGATTAGTGTGGCGGGACCACAGCCTTCCAGGTGAAGTTCTGTTGACCTGGCCAGCAGCCAGTGACTATCTGGAAATTGCTAACGACAGCGCGATGACGATATACGTACATCAACTACTTAGTTTTTGAAGCATAGATTTTCAGTTCAGTCGATCAGATAGTGCTGCTGTCACCGATGCGGATGGAAGCCTGTCAAAGGTCGCCTGTGCTGCCACTGTCAAATGAGCGGCGCACACATCCAGCGCGGCTTAAAAACTACTAAAATTTTTTCATGAAACAAATCGCACGAACGACTACAGTCCGCAACCTTGAGCACCACCCGTGCTGCATGACGTGCATGATCAACAGCACGTCGTTTGAGGGTTCAAAGTATCCCGATCCACTCAATTTGGTAGCTTAATGATAGGAGCTATGGGCTGAACATGACATTAATGGTGGGTCAATTCAAGCCCTGACTGGGCCCAAAGGACCAACTCCCCCCTGTTAAGAGGCTTATTACATTATAGCTTATTAAATTATTAGAAAGGTCAACGGAACACCGTTCCGAGCATAGCATTGTGTATATGTACTTGATGTAACAGCGTTTCTTCCCATGTCTATCAGCTGAGCTCCTGTTTAGATCCCATCCCTTCGCTAAATCTCCGCAGCTGCCATTCCTTCGCTGACTTCGGATCCGCAGTTGGCTAAACCAAGGTAAGTAACTGTTGCGCAAAGCTGTACATATGTGCTGCAGCTGCTGCCGATCATCTTTAGGCCGGATACGCCTTGTAGGCAGTACTGCTGGCAGGGGTTGAGCTATGTCTGTCGAATGAACTTAGATGTGCATGTCTTTCTGCGCTTATGTGGTAGGCCTGGATGTTGACTTGCTCTTGGTGCATTCGACATTGCTACGACTTCACCATCTGCAGCTGCTCACTCTCTTTGTGCAGATCACAAAAACTGCCACTGCAAGGCACAATGACCACGTGCAAGGGCTCGGTGCTACTGTTCAGTAATACAGTACTGCTTGCAGTGCTGACTGGTCAAGGTTCTGCTGCTGGTGAGCCCCTTGCCAAGTTCATGTGCACCGTAGCCTTCAACAAGCAGCAGAACCTTGACCACCAGCTGCGCAGCATTTTTGCACTTGAGAAGGGTGCATGCTTCACCAGGACACGGCAGAGTTGGGCACACTGCAGCATTGTGGGCGCGCTGCAGCTCACAGGATGCGCACAACACAATCGCAACTTCTGCTTTCAACACAATTATGCAGAACCCATGCGTGCATGCTACACATCGCATATTGCCTGTCAGATTCCAGGAGCAGCAGACTCAAGCGCTAGTACCTCTAGATCTGCAGCTCTGCACAGTACATCATCGCTTGAAAAGAAAACCGCCTGCAACTGCTGATCTCCTGCATATGTCTGCAGCCCAGCAAGACCCCCTGGGCCTGATTGCCCCCGGCTTGACCGCTCAAGCCCTCTGCCCTCTGGTCAAGTCCGACCCCAGGCTGTCATCAATGCCATTGCAACCGGCGCCATTCGGGCCTACGATCAGGGCAAGGATGCTATTGCCGCGTATGCCATGCAATGGGCGCGCCGTTGTGGCAGCCAACGCCGGTGGCTGCATCAACGAGGTGTTTGAGGGCGTCAACCAGGCCATCATCAAGGGCGGCTTCAAGGTTAGTTTGTCACTGGCAAGGCCCTGGCACTGGGCGTCGCGCAGGGAGCTGCTTCGGAGGGTGGTGAGGTGCTGGCAAAGGCTACGGCGGTTGTGATCTGCAGGGGTGGCGCCTCCGCAAGTGCATGTGCAAAGGCTTGGAACCAGGCCATCAAGATTGATCCAAAGAATGGCTGTGCAGTTCTGGTGAAGGCCTACGTCCATGCTCGGGCCTACTGCAGCGAGGGGAAGGCGATCAGCAATGTGCAGTCTACTGTGTACAAGGAGACCGTCGGCGAGTGCAGGGCGCAGGGGCTGTATGATATTGATGGCGGCAGCAGTGGTGGCGCTGCTGGCGGTTTGGTCCCCAGGGTGCTGCTGCTGGATCGTACGGCCCCCAAGGCGCGATGTCTATCTCTCAGGGCCCCCATGGCCTGACCGTCACATATCCAGATGGCACGACTGTCAGTCAAGGTCCTGGCATGTCATCCTCTGTGTGGGGTAACAACGGCGGCTGGGGCTGGGGCAACCGTGGCGGTTGGGGATGGGGCAACCGCGGCGGTTGGGGCAACCGTGGCGGTGCCACCACTATTTCATACATTACATTACGTTACATTACATGCTCCACCCAACAAGGAGTGGGAACCCCATTCAGGAGCCAACGAGAGGCTCATTGGGGGGGGGGGGGGAACCTCATAGAATATATCATCGTCATCAGAACAAACAGAAGAATCAGCAGAGAAAAATTCGTCTGCTGCATCGATCGTTTGAGCAACAGAAACCGAAGACAAGAAGGACTCAGGGTCCGCCTCCGGGTGGCAGCGCACCAAATAGCGACAATGCACAAAGGCAGCCACAAGAGCAGGTTGTTGCCGCATAAAGGTCATCATATGCGAACCACCTGGCTGACAAGAGGCTATACTACCCCACGTATGTGACAAACCTCCAAATGGTTCAAAAAGGCAAGCAAAACGCTCGCGAACTGGCGCGTACAAAGGACACTCAAAAACCATGTGAATTTCACAGGGTGCTGACGGTCAGAGGATGTCATGGGGCCGTAGGATGCTGCTTGCACACAAGGCCACTGAGGTTCAGGTGTCTAGTATCAGGAGGCTGCTGAATGCAAACCAGTACTAGTACTGGGGCCACAACAACAACTACAATGCCAACCAGAACTGGGGCAACAACAACAACTACGATGTCACCAGCAACGATGTTGCGACGGCAACCAATAACGGCTTCGCACGCGGCGGTGTGTTTGCCAACTCGCAGTCAACCGCACGTGACACTCGTTCCGGCAACTGGTGGAGCAACTGCTCCTGGTGTACCTCGCGTGTGACCTCCAACTCAGCAGCAGTCGCCACCAACAATGGGGTCACAAATGGACCCGTTGTGGCCAACTCTGTCTCGTTTGCCGATGGCAGGCATTGATGCATGCGGTGTCCCACGTAGTGTTCTTGACTTGATGCTTGTTGTGTTGTCATCGCTCAACCTTCCCCACAGAATCCTGGCAGCACATCATACATGCTTTTGAGCATAACTTTGCCGTGTGTGCTGCAACTGACGTCACATTGACTAGACTGGAGAGTTCCAAAGGTCTTGCTTGTGAATAGGCCCATTTGGGCATCAGCTGCCCCCTGTTGTAGCGTTGCAGCTGCGTGCATGATGTCACTTGCTCACCTCTGACCTTCACAGAGGGGCACCTCTTGTTGGATACAGCATATCAACTCTTGCGTTGTTGTCGGGTGCACCAGCTGATACCTATCATAGTCTACTTCAGCCCTGGTTTGCTTGTAGTTGCCCTTCCAGGTTGCACTTCCAGCACATGCTTCACAGATTTATAAGTTTCTGAGGCAAAGCTGCGGCTGCATGTTGTGTTCATGTTTGTACTCAGCACCAGGCAGAGTCTGCTCTGTAGCCACATTCCGTGAGATCAACCGAATTAGTTGCTCAGCTGTAGGTAATATGGCATGCATTGTTGCATTCGCCTGGCTTACCCTCCAACGTGACAGTCTCAAACCTCACGAACTGTTTCTACTTTGTTTGCTGTTTACACGTGCATCAACTAAGCAAGCAACACGGTGTGGCAAAACCATTGTGTGCACTTTGGCTGCTTCAATCATTACAAAGGCATAGTGTGTAGACATGTCTGCTGGGCGCAAGTGCTCAGGTGGCAACTTCTTTCTGAAGGTGTTCCAGCAGTCAAGTGGGTTGGAAATGCAATGTAGTATGGGCTGTCTTGCTGACGGTTTAGTCTTGCAAGGTCTCTGCTTGTGCAAGTTGTCATTGTGCATGTTGCTTTGGGAAGGCCGCTTGGCGTGTTGCGTGCCATCATTGATACATCCCGGCCCTGTTCATCCACAGCTTGAAGTCTGCCGTCATGCATGTGCTGCCAGCAAGACAGACCAGCCAGCTGGTCGACTCCGGCATTTTTTGGAACAATGTCCCTGTGCCTGTTGTATCTGAGTACTGCTATCTTGGCCTGTGGTTCAACAATACCTGTACATGGACCACACATTTCTGAGAAGATGCTGGCTAAGGTGCAACGTGTGAAGGGTGCGCTCATGCCAATCTGAAAGAGCCGTAGCATCAGTGTGGAAGACAAAGCATACTGTTGCTGACGTGTGTCCGTCCCATTGTTGAATATGGCAGAGAGGTTTGGTTTCCGTCCATAGCTAGGCAACTGCAGCTGAATGACAAAGTGCAGACAGACATCATAAAATGCCAATGCGCTGTGGCAAGGAGCGCCCATTCTCTTCAGCTCTCTTGGCAGAATGGGGTGTGAAACCGTTGCATATGTGGCTTCATCAGAGGGCTTTGGAGTACTACTACAGGATTCAGCGTATGCAGGGCGTTCGGCTGCCAAATCAAGTGTTTATAGCTGAATGGAGGCGTCCTAGTGGTGCTGTGGCGGTGACACCGTGGCACAAGTATGTGCAGAGCCTGCTGTGCAAGTATGGTGTGAATGTTGTGACCGCGGAAGGCAGAGCCAGTGCGTGCAAGAGCCATGTCAACAAGCAGGTCAGGACACTACATGCTGAAAGGATTGCATGTGAAACGTTGGAACACTCCACTCTGAGTCGGTATGTGGCTCATGTGCATCCCACTCATGTTGATGCTATGGGTTTCAGGAGGCCTTAGCCGTACTTGCGTTCAGTGGCAATTCCACGTGGTATTGAATTGCTTTTGCGTGTTCGTATGGGTTGTCTGTGTGTACATGAGCGTACTAGTCAGTTTGGGGGTCGCAGAGCTAACTCCACTTCAGGATGTCCTTGTTGTGGTGCAGAAGTTGAGTCTTTGTCACACCTTATGTTTGATAGCCCTGCTACTTCTGCTCAGAGGGATATATGCTTGCTGAGATCAGATCCCTGCCTGGTTGCGCTGAAAAGTTGCGTAGCGTTTTGTCCATGGCTGATTCGTCAATCAAGGTGTTGCGTTTTGTATCTGATGATATTTGGGGCAGTTCTGGAAGAGGTCGGATGGTGTCACCGTGTATTGCTGCTTTTCTTGTCAAGTCTTGGGATGTGCGCAAAGCATGCAAACATTCTGGAGCAGTGCTCCCTCCTCTTTCCGCCCCGGTGGGGCGCGGGGCCGATGGCGCTGATGCTATGGCTTGAATGGGTAATATGATGATGATGATGATGATGATGATGATGATGATGATGATGATGATGATGATGATGATGATGATGATGATGATGATGATGATGATGATGATGATGATGATGATGATGATGATGATGATGATGATGATGATGATGATGATGATGGTGATAGACATACACTAGCAGAGCGTCCAATGTACAATGAGTCACGTCCTACACATGGTGAGTGTGTGACGACAATTTACACAACCAACAGCATGCCAAGGTGCTCTCATTGGTTAGCCAAAGGTTGAAGGCGTCCGTCTTTCTGTATGCCTATGCAGATAAAAGGCCATCTGACCAGCTCATAACCTGCTGCAGCTGGACTGTGGCCGCTACGTGCCACTGCAGTACTGCACTAGTGCAGTCTGACAGACCAAAATGATGCATGATTGATCTTCTGTCTTCGCTGCACATAGCAGCAGCTGCTGGATCGATGCCGACCCATGTCAGGGTTTGCTGTACGACAAGCTGTGTGAATGTAACAGGCATAGCAGTTATGGTGGTCACTAGGGTTTCGGCACGCACGAAATCGCTAGAGATGTCGGCAATAATGCTGTCCTATAGCCAATCTGCAAGATTCACTAGCATCAGCTTCTGCAGAGCATAAGTCGTTACTCAATTCACTACTTCGAGCAGCGTTTGTTTGACCTGCGTCGTGCGGTAGCAGAGTAACTCTGTCCCTGGTGACGAGCTCCCATTTTATACCTTAAAATGTCTTCGGGATCCAGCAAAGCAGAGCAGCTTGCCGAGGCGAAGAAGCACGTGAGGGAGGCCTTCATCATCTTTGAGCACAAGGAGGGCAGCAAGCTTGTAGATGCCAGGGAGCTTCCCACCATCGTGCGTTCCCTCGGCGTGAACCCGACCACAGCTCAGGTGCAGACGCTACAGCAGCGCATAGCAGCAGCACTGGCGCCTCCTCCAACCACATCACCAGCTACAGCAGCAGCAGCAGCAGATGGGTCAGCCCCAGCCTCAGCACTTCCAGCAGCAGCAGCAGCAGCAGCAGCAGCAGCAGCAGCCAGTTCACCGCCAGCGTTTCTGGCGCTGGAGCAGTGCGAGGGCCTCATAGCTGCCTGGCTGCTGGAGAGCAAGGATGCGCTGCAGCGAGACGACTACCACACACTGCTGCGCGCATTCAGAGCCCTAGAGCCAGGCGACACGGGCTCCATAGAAGCAGACAAGCTGGAGCAGCTGCTGGGCAATTGTGAAGATGCGTTGAGTTCTGAGGAGTTGAACAACATGCTGAGCGTGTCAGCTGATGACGAGGGGCGCGTGCTGTACCAGGAGTTTGCACTGCGGCTGGCAACAGATGGACGGCCGATTTGAGTAGCTGTACTGATGCCGCCTAGTTGGCTGGCAGCGCCGTCAACTTGAGAGCAGCCTGTGTAACTGTGGTTGACAGCAACCTGACCATGAGTCGATGCTGGTGTATCGGCTTGGTGGTAGCTGCTGCAGGCATGGCAGCAATTAAGGCGGCACTTATGGTACTGGCAGCAGCCATGGCTAGCGCTGGTCATGTCGCTCATTATACTTTATTTTACTTTACATGCTCCACCCATCGAGGAGTGGGAACCCCATTCAGGAGCCAACAAGAGATTATACTGGCCCGTGAAATACTCCCTTCACACTGGGATAGGTGCTGTGCACCATAGCAGTCGAGCGCACCATGTTCCGCACCATAGCATTTGAATGCTGTGCCGCAGGGTGCAGCAGACTGCTGCTGCAGGCTTACGGCACAGCCAGGCATTACTGCACATGTAGCACTGGATTTGTTACCTTGCGGGAAGAGACGCCCACATCGCCTGCAAACGCTTAACTGCAGCGCTGCGACATACTTTCCTTCTTCCTCATCATAGTTGGAGCCGCTGACTCATGGCATACATAACCTTCCTGCTATAACCGTTACGCTGACACAACATAACGTCATACCAGCTGTGTCCAGAAGCGCAGTGCCTCAGGCTTACTCTTAGTACAGCAGGCATACACACAGAAGCGCTGATACCATTCCATCCCGAACTCACAACTCACGGCTGTAGTAGTTCATACACTAAAGCGCTGTGTGTAGCCTAGCCCTTCACCCCCTCCCAAAAGAGAAGCTGAGGCACAAGCGAGCCATCACAAGCCAACACAATCAACAGTGACGCAAGGATTCAGGCAACCACCAAAACACCAGCCAGGGACATGCAGATGCAGCACAGCGGTGGTAACAATTCGCACCCCTAAAAGCCAGTCATTGTGCACCACTCAGAAACACAGACTAAACGCCCAACAATGTGCTGTGGCGAGTGTGCTGACTATAGGCAGGCGCAGGAACTGGGCATGTGTTACTGCAGGATATAGCCCTGCAAGCCAAGCGCAGCCAGAACATGCATGCTACCTGCGGTATGCATATTGCAGCCTCAACACCGGAAGTCTTTATGCGCCAGTATCTTTGAATCTCATGGGTCCCCCAGTCATCAGGTGCTGCAGCGGCTGTACCATCAATGCACGTTGCGACAAGTATTCTTACGTTGCTGACTTCCACAACAAACCATACAGTGGGATGGGGCAATGTGGTACAGCGCTACTTCCATCACAGGCTGCTGGTGTGCACTGCCCTGTGTTGCCAGCGATCACGCACACCAATGGCGCAGTACAGTGGGTGGATCCAGCTTTGCTTACATGAGCAGCCTCGCATGCAGGGTAGGGTGACGCTGCTTGCTTGCTTGCCTTTCGCTGCTGCTTCAGAGAGCTTCTTCTTCTTGACACTAGTACTGCACATGCTGTGAAGCCTGCAGCATGTGACACCGGGTGGCGCTTTGGAACTGCCAAGGCATTTGGGATCTCGTTCAGCAAAATGTATGGTATGCCAGTGCTGGCTGCACAGCAGCAATGAAGCTGTTTGGTCACCCAGTGCATTGGCTTGCAAGACAGTGAAGAACACCATAACCAATCATGGGAACCTGACATACAGTAGTCGCTCTGCTACAAGGGTTCAGCAGCAGTGACTGCTGATGTGTACGGATCACCGGCCTCGTATCAAGGCGTAACCAGCCATAGGCGAAAGAAAACCCTGAGGGCAGCTTCAACCTGATAAGGCACCCCACATTCCCTGAAGTGGTACATGTGTCCCTTGTCACTGTGTGCATGCTGTGCAATATGCGCGTGTTCATGAGTTTCTTGGTGTGTCACCGATAGGCAGCGAGCTCACCAGGCGAGCTGGGGTGCCTTGCTGCACCCCCGCAACATGAGCCGCGCGTGCCAGATGGAGCCGCACTCGCATAGCTGTATGGTCGGAGACATGTTCAAAAATTGCAGTCTGCAGGGATGGCTGGGGATCCAGCGGGTAAGACGGGCAGCAGCAGCAGCGGGCAGCTGCTCACACACAGCCATGGAAGCCCTAGAACACCTCCCAGATTTGGTTGCCAACCCTGTGCAGCGACGAAACGCTAGCTGGATTGGAGAGATATGCTGTAGCCTGGCATGTGCGTTGCCAAGTTCAGTATCACCCCACGCACAGCGCACCTGCACCACCTCAGCCCACCACGCTGCCCTGCTGCGCTGCCTCTGCTGCCTCCCCTGTCCGCAGGCGATTGTGAGTTTAAAATTTCAGCAGAGGAGCACCCAGAGATCTTTGCGTCAGTGATGGGCAATGTGCATGCAGTACTGCAGCAGCGCGGCCAGCAGGCAGAGCAGCAGGCCAAGCAGCAGCCACAACCGCATCCGCCGGTGATAGGCCTCAGCAAAGCAGCGATGGAGCACCTGGGGCTGCTGATTCCTGGCATCTTGCGTCTGCGGGGAGAGACGAAGCCTCCTGCAGAGTTGCAGGAAAGAATGGAGGCTTACTTGCAATCCTCCGCAGAGCAAGCGCTCAGCAGCAGCAACAGTAACAGCAGCAGGAGTGTGACAGCACAGCAGCAGCAGCAGCAGACGACAGACCTGGTCAGTGCTGGCGCTGCCTTGGTCGACGCAGCACTGGAGCTGCAGCTTGCACATAGCCTCGCGCTGCAGAAGCTGAAGCTTGATGCTGATGCCAGCAAGCACTGCCAGCTGGTCATCAGCACCCTAACATCTGCTGCCAGACAGGTGGCGAAAGACAAGCACCAGCAGCTGCTGCAGCAGCAGCAGGTGCCGCCGTCGCAGCAGGTGCGACTGCAGGTGCAGCACCCGCATGGCGGCGAGGGCGAGTTGGTTATCAATGACGACCAGCAGCTGCCGGCAGCGTTTGTGCATGGGTTGCGGGAAGCAACCAGCCTCGCAGGAAAGACGGTGCTGGTGTACTGCATAACCTTTTCAGCACAACAGCTGCACCATAGCAGCTCGCCTGACTTCACCATGGAGGGCGTACAAAGGTTCTCCACTGTGTTTCAGGAGGCGTTGTATGATACGTATGTGCTGCTGTCAGCGGCTGGCCCCACAGCCAGCAGCAGCAGCAGCAGCAGCAGTGTAGCAACGGGTGCTAGCAGTTCTAACAGCTGGGGTCAGGCGGAGACGTTTGCTGGACTCAAGGGGCTCTTTGCCTCCAAGGGCAGCAGCAGCAGCAGCAGCAGGAAAGCAGGCGTAGCTGCTGCCAGCGCCACCCAGGTCAGCAGCAGCAGTACACCACCAGCAGCAGCAGCAGCAGCAGCAGCAGCTGATGCTCCTGCAGGTCATGTTGCAGTGCCCACGGCTGCAAGGCAAGGCCCCAGCTTGCGGGACGCTGCTGCTGCTGCTGCTGCAACGGCTGCTGGGTCAACGGATTCTCTTAAAGACAGCTTTCTCACACTGTGTGAAGCGAAGTTCCGTTCGGGAGTGTTGGCAGCGTTCCCAGACGACCTGGTGAGATGAGTTGCCCTGCAGCATGAAGTGCAGCATGAGGTGTGGGGTGGGGTGGGGTGTTGCGTGTGAGGTGTAGCGTCAGGTGCAATGTGAGGTGTGCCGCAAGGTGGCAGTGTGGTGTGTTGTGTGGGGTGCAGCTTGATGTTCAGTGTGAGGCATAGTGTGACATGATGTGTGAGGTGTTGCATGAGGTGAGGTGTAGCGTGAGGTACGGTGTAGCGTGGGGTGTACTGTGAGACACAGTGGCGACATGTAGCGTGACGTGTAGCGAAAGATGCAGCAGGAGTGTAGTGTGAGGTGCAGTGTCAAGTGCCCGTGTGGTGTAGTGTGGTGGTATACACAAACATACAGTCTATTATGTGGTGTGAGGCACAGTGTGACGTGTAGTGTGATGACAGTGTGAGGCGTAGTTCAAGGCGCAGTGTGATGTGTAGTGCGAGGCAGAGTGTGACATGCAGTGTGAGGTGGAGGGTGAGGTGTAGTGTGAGGTGCGGCGTGGCGTGCGGTGTGAGGTTTGGTGTGACTGGTAGTGTGTCGGTGGTACGGGTTGTAGTGTGAGGTGTAGCGTGTGGTGTCACAAGTAGTGTGGGGTGTGGTTGGTGTTGTGGTGTAATGTGTAGTGTGACAAATAGTGTGAGTAAGTGTGGTGTGTAGTTTGAGATGGGTTTTTACAAGTAGTGTGGGGTGTAGCGTGAGCTGTATTATGTGTATGAGAGCACCAGCGTTGTCATGTGTATGTGGCAGGGCTTGCACCTGGTGCTGATGAGCTCAGCTGGGATGGCGCAGTGAGGCGCTTGCGTACGCAGTGACAACTCAGCAGAGACAGTGCAACAAGCAAGGCTGTACGTGCTTGGTGTGGAGCGCCTGCTCGCTTGCCTTCCACAATGATGGGTGTGTCGCTGCATTGCCGCCACATCTTTCAGGAAGCCAGCGACGATGAGCTTGAAGCGATATGGCGGCAGCGCCTGCACCTGGACTGCAACGGACACGGCTGGAATGCGCTGCACTACGCTGCCGCCATGCACAAGCCGAAGCTGGTGCGGCAGCTGCTGGCGCTCGGCGCCTTACCCATGGTTGCCGACTCACACAGCAACCTGGAGCCGCTGCACCTGGCCTGCATGGGGCAAGTGAAGGACCAGGTCCAGGTTTTCCGGCTTGTCGCGGCATCCGAGTCGCTGTACGACTTGCAGGTGGGCGCTGGGGCTGCTCAGCACTGCTCAATCTTGGCAGTGTTGATGGTTTTGTCCTTGCTGATCTGCAACCGTTGCTGACGCGGTTGCGCCGGTTTCGTGACGGTTCCGTGGGTGCACGCATTGAAGGCGTCGCTCCTGTGCGGTCATGCAATGCCACTGTTCTGTGGACATCTGCTTGCCGCCTTGCGCTGCCTAGCTGATGTAGATTTGCAATGAATGCTCAAGGCGGGTGTGTCATTTTGTTGTGGCACAAGTTCTGCTGTGTTGCTACGTTTGTCTTCATTTTAGGGTGAAGGTCTGCTTGCCAACGCTGATGACCCGCGCTGGTGTGACGTGTTTGCAGGCATATGCAATGCAGTCAGGCCCTGCTTGCAGCACCACCATGCAAGTGTTACTCGATGCAGGCGCTCGGGCCAGCTCCGGGGTCCGTTCGCATTTCAGCACTGCCAACATCACCCCGCTGCATCTGCTGGCCTGCTGGTCGCCTGCGCAAGACGACGGCGAAGAGCCGGAGGCCGCCAAGGGCAGCGGCGCCAGGCCCAGGAGCAGCAAAGCAGACAGGGCAGCAAAGACGGCAGCGCAGCGGCAGCGCGTCCAAGAGCAGCTGCAGGCGCTGCAGGCGCTGCTGGCGCGCCGCCCATATCCTGGATCCCCTGGTAAGCCGCTACAGGGGAGGTGTGGACGTTGACGCGGAGACGTTTGTCAACAGGGAGACCCCGCTGACGTTTGCTGCGTACACCGGCGCGTATGAGGTGGCGGAGCAGCTGCTCAAGGCTGGCGCAGACCCGAACCTGCCGCGGTCCAAGGACGCCGCTCGGCCGCTGGACCTGGCCGTCGACTCTGAGCATGCGCGGCTGGCGTGCCTGCTGCTGGAGCACGGTGCTGAGGTGAGCGGTGTGGAGGTGCGCGGGTGTCCCTGCAGCTGGCCACAGCATGCAGCACAGAGCACAGAGGGAGGTGGCAAGCAGGCCAGCTGTACCAGCAATGGCGTACTCCACCGCTGCAACCGGACCCGGATCACTGCATCGGTCTGGCTGCTCCTGCAGGACCGCAAAGGCCTTGTGCTGCGCCTCGTGCAGCAACGCTGGAATGATGCGCTCTTGCCCTGCAGCTACATCTTTGACATAGCTGGAGGCGCTAGTTGAACGGCGCGCCTAATACTACATGGATGCGCTGTCCCCCTGGCTGACGGCTACAAAGGCCCTGTCCATGCGCAAATTTAAAAGAGCAGGCTCCTTGGAGCGCATGGACAGGGGCTTTGTAGCCGTCAGCCAGGGGGGCAGCGCATCTATGCGGTATCAGGCGCGCTGTTCAACTAGCGCCTTGAGCTGTGTCAAAGATGTAGCTGCGGGCAGCAGCGCATCATTGCAGCGTTGCAGGACCAAGCGCAGCACGCGGCCTGTGCGGTCCTGCAGGTGCAGTTGAGAGGCGTGCTGGGACTGGTGGACCAGCGGCTGGATTACTTGAAGCTCTCTGGCGAGCGTCGATGCAGTGATCTAAGTCTGGTTGCAGCGGTGGAGTACGCTGTTGCTGGTACAGCTGAACCACCTGTCATTTCCAGTTCTGTGCTGCATGCTGGCCATGGCGAGAAGAAGCCCCCTGCTTGATGGCAGTGGTGGTCTGCTGTAGCGAATAGGCGGCAGCAGCAGCAGCAGCTGCAGCAGCAGCAGGGGCAGGGGCAGCAGCAGCTGGGGGTGGCAGCCTGTCGCTGGGGCATGGCGCTGAGGTGAGCCTGATTCACTGGCAGCAGAAGCAGCAGCTGCAGCAAAGGCGTGCTGACATGGCCTGCCTGCTGCTGGAGCCTGGCGTTGAGGTGGGCATGTGTCCATCGTGTCAGTCACAAACTCAAAGTGGCGCCAGCAGTGGCTGGTGACTGGCTTGTCTGCCGCTGAAGCGCGGCGTTGATGTTGTTGAAGCAGCTTGCTGGTGTGTTGTGTTGTGTTGAGCTGCGAGGCTGGCTGCAGTACCATCGTGTTACTCTGTGGCAGGCTGCGTTGCTGGTTCTGCTGCTGGCACATGTTGCGGATCTTGTAGAGGGTGCGTGTGTGCAGTGCGTCCGCTGTCCGCTGTGCTGGTTCACTGTCTACTGTGCTGGTTCACTGTCATAAATCGTTGCTGCTGCTCAGATCTTTGCCACGCCATTCCACTCACTTCATCCCCTCAACATCCTGCGCCAACCCTTGCAGCAAAACACCAAAGTCCAGCACATCGAAAACCACGCTGCTGCCCTGCTCGCACGGGCTTCGCCCTCTGGCGCACGCGTTGCTGCAGGTCTTGCCTGGTCCCCGCTACTTCACGGCACTCAGCGAAGCAGAGGAGGAGCCTGCAGCCGCGCTGCACCCCAAGATGCTGCTGCTGAACGCGGTGCAGATTGATGACCCACCCGACAATGCGCGCCTGGTGGAGATGCTGCTGCAGCGCAGCGTGCCGCTGGAGGAGGTGTGGGAGCGGTCCGGAGAGACGGCACTCGGCATGGCGGTGTCGTATGACGATGTGGAGGTGAGGTGATCGGGTTTTGGTGCTGCTTGACAGTATGGTTTAGAGTCACAGATGGCAATGTGGACGTGATGTACGCACGGAGTTGTGCTGTCTGTTTTGGCAAGTCTTGAGCCGGTGTGGGAGTAGCATGCCGGTACGGCACTCAGCATGGCTGCATCACGCGGAGCAGAGCGTGATTACTGCGTCCAGGGTCTAAGGCTTAAGACGCAGCGCATACGTCCAGCTGAGTGTTGTTGGCAGACCACACTTCAACAATGCAAACTTAGCAATGCACAAACACCTGCTGCAGCAAAGCACCAGCTGGGGGCCGGGCCATGCTTGGTTTGGCGGGCGGTGCATGCCAACAGCACCAACAGCAACGTGGACATGCATTGCTTGTTCACGCGTGTGCGTCGTGCATTCGTACACAAGCGAGACACAATCGCAGCAGACGCAGTACATATCAGGCCTGCAGGGGGCATCCATTGTCCGTGCATCACACGCTCGCGCCAGCGATGCATCGGCGGCACATGTTGTTGACAATCCTGCACCAAGCACATGCGCACTACTGCTCCACCTGCTGCTGCTGTTCCAACTCTCGGCTGCGCTGCGCTGCCGTGCTGCCATTGTTGGCGATGCACAGATGGTGCGGCTGCTGGTTGCTGCGGGAGCAAAGCTGGAGACGGTCCGGCTTAAGCACCCTATGCACACACCACTGGTGGGCATGCTCAGCTGGCTGCTGCTGGTGTCCGCAGATGCTTAGCAGGCTGAAGTTGGCATGTGTTCACTGCTGTAAACAGCAGCCGCTGCAGACTAACCATGATGAGCCACCTTGCAGTGCAGCAGCTGCATGTGCATGTTGAGTGTTTTGCAGTGGCAGGCATGTTTTGCACATCACTGTGGTCAACGATCAGTCAGGTGCACAGCCAGCAGCCTTGTTACCTCTGCTGCTGTGTGTAAAGCTGCTGCTGCACATGCTCTCGCTGCTCGATTGCTCTGCTGCTTGCACTGACAGGTGGATGCTGCCATCCGAGGCAAACCAGAAATCGTGCAGATACTGCTGGGTGAGTTGTTTGGATGGTGTTACGGGATGCTGCCGTGTCACCCTTTCTTATTTCGTTTTTCAGTTTGGACAGGATTCAGTGTATGGTGCTACTGAGGCACATGGTGCACACCACCGTGTTGAGCATGTGCACACCTCAGCTGTGATTGTCAAATGCGGCATTGCTGCCTCGACCCGCTGCTGTCTCACCCTCTGCTTCACGCGCACACACCGCTGCCACCCTTCCGCTGCTGTTCAGATGCTGGTGCTAACTTTGCGTCCTACGTAGACAACGACACAGGTTACGATCTGGTGCAGTCGGCAGCCAACGCCGGACAGTTTGAGGCGGTGGTCAAGCTGGTGGAGGCCGGCGCCAGCTGGCGGCTGGCCAGGGGCCAGCAGCGCGTTGTGAACGGCAGCATCTTTTACGTGCCTGAGATCCTGAGCATACAGAAGCCTGGCCTGAAGGTGAGATTGCGGCCATTACGTGTGTCGTACCACCGACACCGGCGTGGCCTGCTCCCTCTTGATGACGCTGCTTGATGCGTTGCAAACACGCTTGCATGGATTTGACAATGAGCATGTTCAAGAACACTGGTGCAGCTGATGGCTGCTCCTTGTGGTGTGTGCTTGTGCTTGAGATGCTGAGCTTGATCAAGCCAGGTCTTGGGATGATTTACTGCAGCACATCCTACTGGCCCCTCTCTTTGGCACTGCTTGATGGCTTTGCAAGCAGGTCTTGTGTGTTGGCGTGCGGGAGCGGCTGGTGGAAGCGCACGATCTTGGCCTGTGTGTTGGCGTCACGCTGATGCAGCCGAGTAGCCCAATGGCTGAATGCGCCTGAGATGCTGAGCTTCAACAAGCCTGGGTTGAAGCATGGTAGCCTAGTAAGATTGCCAGTGGTGTTTGCTGCCGCTGCTGCTGCTGCTGCTGCCACCTGCAGCTGAGCTTCATTGAGGGGCGGCTCAAGCTGGCAGAGAAGGCGGCAAAGCAGCGCAAGGACAGGGCGCTGCAGCAGCAGTCACTGCAGGTAGCAGTACGCAGCCTCCCCACAACAACGGTGTCGACTCAGAGGCAAGCAGCAGCAGCAGCCAGCAGCAGCAGCAGACCTAGCAGACATAGATGCGTTAGCAGCAGAGATAGAGGGACTCGGCGGCAGCAGCGCACCGCCAGCAGCAGCGGCAGTCAGCAGCAAGAAAGCCAAGAAGAAGGACAAGGACAAGGAGAAGCAGAGGAAGCGGCGCGCCAAGCAGCAGCAGAAGCAGCTGCACACAACGCAGCGCAGCAACGAGGCCTCTGAGGGGTCGGAAGGGGAACAGGATGCAACATACAGCACAGCGACTGCTGACCAGTTGATGGAGGCATCCGGTGATGCCAGCCTGGAGGCGCTTCAGAAGATGGCAGGCGGCGCCGGCAGCAGCACAGCCAAGCAGCAGCAGCAGCAGCAAGTAAAGCAGCAGCAGCCGGCCAGGCAGCAATTGCGACCACCGGCAGAGGAGCAGCAACAACAGCAACAGAAACCCAGCAACCGTCACCAGCAGCAGCAGCAGCAGCAGCAGCAGCAGCAGCAGCCACTGCCGCAAGGACAGCGGCAGGCTGGTAAGCTTACTGAGGAGCAGTCAGCTGAGCAAATCCTAGCACATGCATCAGCGCTGCTGCAGCAGCAAGCTAATGAGCAGCAGCAGGTGCAGCAAGCAGCATCGGGCGCTGGTGCTGCTGACCGCCAGCAGCAGGCACCGGCAAGTGCTGCAACTCAAGTCGCATCAGATTCCTCAGCAGTGCAGCAGCTTGGTGCTGCTGAGCCGCCAGCAGCAGTGGAGCCGCCAGTCGTACAGGTGATACCAGCAGTTGGCCAGGCTGCAGGAGCAGCAGGTGCAGCACCTCTGCCAGCATCTTTGGTACAGGCCCCGCCACTGCAAGCAGCTGCACAACCGGCTGCTGCCAGTGCAGCCCCTGCTGCTGCGCCGCTGCCTGCTCCTGGTGCGCCGGGGCCGGCAGCGCCATGTGTGCTGCAGAACTGGCGCGGCAACCTGAACCCCATCTTCATGTACAACAGGCCAGGCAGCAGCGGCAGCAGCAGTAGCATGCCTGCACCAGCAAGCGGGGGTGTGGGCACGGTAGCGCTTGCACCAGTAGCACCTGCAGCAGCTGCGCCGGCAGCGCCGCCTGCTGCAGCAGCAGGGCATGTGGCTGTGCAGGCACTTTCGCCTCAGGTTGCTGTGCAGCAGCCAGCGGTTGTGCCAGCAGTGCAGCACAATCGCAGCCCGCAGCAGTTGCAGCCCCAGCCGCAGAATTGGCAGCAGCAGCTAGGCCAGCAGCACCAACAGCAGCAGCAGCAGCGTCAGTCACCGCCCATGCCTGTCGTGCCCTCAGCTATGATGAGAGCACTGCAGTCAGCACGACCGGGTGGCGTCAACAGCAGCAACACGCTGCAAACACAGCAGCTGCAGCAGCAGCACCAAACTCCGCAGCCACAGCCCAGCAGCCGCAGCCGTATCAGCAGCAACACAGACAACGACCAGCAGCACAAGTAGCAACCACTCCAACAGCTGCAGTGTCGCCTGCGGCCGTTGCATCTGGAGCAGCTGCCGCACACAAGCAACCTAAGCAAGCTGCAGCTGCAACCCCAGGGGTGGCAGTGATGAAGTTACAGCCAGCAGCGGCAGGGCAGTTGCTGGGGACGTCAGCGCTGCTGTTGGTGGCAGCGGCATGATGCAGACGCGCAAGAAGTGCATCGTATGCATGGAGCGGCTGCGTGATGTGCTGCTGCTGCCCTGCAAGCACCTGGTGCTGTGCAGCGGGTGCGCGGAGCAGCTGGAGGGGCGGGGCGCACTGGGCAGCTGCCCCTACTGCAGGCAGCCCTGTGCCCAGCGCGTGCGCGTGCATGGTGCCTAGTTCTTCAGTGATGACCATAGCCGCCCTGGCTGGTTTTTGTTACCCTTTTCAATGCTCAGCCATATGCGCACTGCACTGCAGAGGACAGACAAGTGACACTAAGTGTGTCGCTGCTGTGCTTTCAGGGGTTGGTTGGGGAGTTTGGCATTTTGGCATCTACGGCTTGCAACCGCAACCCGGCAAGCGTGTAATTTGCTGAACCTGGTATGTTCTTCTTTGCTGCGTCAGTTGAAGCAAAGCTCACTGTCGCGAGCGCGGGACCCCGTAGCGAGAAACGCACCCTTGCACCAGCAGTGAGGCATTCCGAGCGGTGATATGACGAAATGTAAAGGGTGACTGGTTTGAGTAAGTCGCAGCAACAGATACCGGCTACTATGACCAGGAGGGCTCAAGGACAGCACATGCAGCGGTAACAGCGTGGTGGTGAAGCTTCCCGATACCGGTTGGCATCGGCTACAGGACCTATGTAGAAGGTGAGACACACACACAACGGCGTAAACCGTGAAGCAGCATGCCCGTGCTGATCAGGTGCAAGGCCACTTGGACACAATGGGGGTGCACACAGGGTACACAGCACTGGTGCAGTGGGTGTCTGCTGAGTGCCAATGTCACCTGCACGAGCTGCACATCCCAATCGCGGCACCAGGTGACTGCCTGAAAGTAATGTCTAAACCTGTACCATGTACACAGCTGCTGACGTACCCAATGTGCTGATTTCTGCCTGCAAGCATCCAGGTTGCAGGAGTCATGGCAGGGCAGCAGCAGCAGCAGATGCAGCAGCACGTCTGCACAGCGCCCAACCGTAGCAGCAGCAGCAGCAGCAGCACCCCGTCCAGTGCACCCAGCACCAGGCCAGAGATAGCGTCAATCATCCCACTGTTTGACCTCGTGCAAGGGCACGACCCGTACGATGACATGCCTGAGCAGCTGACCAGTGCTCTGAAGGACTACTTTGTTGCGGCCGCAGAGAAGGTGAAGCAGAGCAACTGCGAGTGCTGCAGCAGCTGCGGCTGCGACGTGGCTGGGCGACCTCCGCTGCTCCTGCCAGCGTTCTATCGCAGCCTGCAGGAAGACCTCATGCAGGGGGTGGCAGTCATCCACCTAGCAGCGGAGTGCAGCGCAGACGTACAGGGCCGCTGCCGCTTGGCGGTGGTTGCAGTGCTGGCAGCCATCACCAAGGCAGCTCACATAGATGACGTAACGCAGCAGCTGCTGCGTTACATCGGTCAACAGGAGCTGGGCATTGCCGCTCGGGTGGCGGCACATGCTGGCTGCGCTCGCATCATCGGGCAACAGCGGGTGATTGAGCAGCTGGGCAAGCCGCTGGAGCAGTGCTGCAACGAGGACCTTGCGCAGCTGCTGCCCATCTTCCGCGACACCCTCACAGAGGTGCGGAAGTGCATGGGCAGCAGCACCGCTGATGAAGCCGCGGTCACAACAGATCAGGCCATGATATGCAGCACAGCCGCGGCTCTGCTGCGCGCTCCAGGAGTGACGGCAGATGATGCAGCAGCACCTGCAGCAGCAGCAGTAGCGACGGCAGCTGCAGTGGCCGCTCCCACGGGCGATGCATCTGCTGTGCCGGCAGCAGCTGCTGCAACAGCCAGCAGCAGCGGCAGCGGCAGCAGCAGCAGCAGCGGTTGGAGGTCGCTTTCAGCGCTTTCAGGACTCTTCAAAGGCATAACAAGCAGGAAAGTCAGCAGTGCAGCAGGTGCAGCGGATGCAGCGGCAGGGCCTCCAGGTAACGGAGGCAGGGATGCAGCAGCGAGGGGCAGCATTTATGCCTTGGCCGCAGCAGCGGGTGCCAGCGGTGTTGGTGACGCTGAGCCAGGCGGGCTGCAGGCGCTGGCGAGCGCTGATGACAGTGATGCAGAGTCAGCGGATGACGCTTTTGAGCAGGAGGTGAAGCAGAAGTTCTGGTCACCAGCCAGTGCAGACTACCCGAAGGAGCAGGTGGGTGCTGCGACGCCGGCGGCGGGGTGCGGGGGTGTGGCACCACTGCCCAGCAGCAGATGCACATCAGGCACAGCAGCTTGTGCAGACTACCCTGGAACCTTGGCGACTGCCGGTGGAGCACTGCTGCAGCTGCTGCCTGTGAACCTGTCTGCCGCGTGCGTACTTCCCGCGGTGGCAGGATCAGGCGCCTGCAAGGCAGCTGGCGTGTATGTAATTTGCATTGTATCGTAATGCTGCGACGCCCACTGTCATGGCTTGCTCATCAAGCTGCCCAAGATGCTGCTGTGTCTGCTGCACCTGCGCTGTGCCCTGCCACCTGCAGGAGGCCACTACTGGCGAGCTAGACTGCATCTGTCGGCTGGCACTGCACAATGACGGCAACAATGAGGGCTGGAACGCACTGCACTACGCTGCTGCAACGCACAAGGTCAGCTGGTGGAGCAGCTGCTGGAGCTGGGCGCCAACCCTTGCGGGGCTGAAGGCACGTTTGGCCTGCAGCCGCTGCACCTTGCATGCCTGGGGCGAGTGAAGGACGCAGCCGGTTTGGACGAGCTGATTGACGCGTGTGGAGACATCTACAGCCTGCAGGTGCGGCTGCTTTGGTGTTGTTGTTATGAACATACACAGCGTAACACAGGTTGCTGCCAGGTGACACGATTCAATGATTTGTCGCCTGCCATGTGTTCAGTCACCTGTATCAGCACCTGCTGCCCAAGTCCATGCTCACAGCTCGCTTGTCCCTGCTTGGTTTGTGTGCATCTTTCGTCCTGCAAACCTCGCCCCGCCCTCTGCAGAAGTATGCCGTGATGGCCGGCCCCGCCTGCCGGCCGCTGGTGCAGCTGCTGCTGTCCAAGCAGGTCGACCCCACCTCAGCAGTCGACTGCTTATTTGACGAGCTCGCAGGCATCACCCCGCTGCACCTGCTGGCCTGCTGGCGCCACGCAACATCCGCCGTTCTGTCGGGCGGCCCCGCCGCCCTGCTACGCGCCGTGGCAGCGCAGCACGTCGGGGCGGTGCGGGACCTCCTACAGGCGCGCGGCGCCGACGGCGACAGCGCTGATGTGGCGGCGCGCACGACGTGCTGCAAGGAGACGCCGCTCACGTTTGCGGCGTTCTCGGGGTCGTGGGCGGTCGTGGAGCTGCTGCTGCAGGCTGGCGCGAGCCCCGACCTGCCCAGGCTGGCTGACGCGGCGCGGCCGCTGGACCTGGCGGTGGCGCTTCTGCACACGCGGCTGGCCTGCCTGCTGCTGGAGCGTGGCGTTGAGGTGGGCATGGGCAGACGCCGTCAGTGCAAGCAGCAGCAGCAGCAGCGGCTGGGGTTGGCTTGCCTGCTGCTGGAGCGTGGCGCGGAGGTGCGTGCGCGCGGTTGCGGTGCAGCTGGGCGGCTGGCACCCGCAGCAGGTGCCAAGTCGATGCGCGCCCACGTGAAGGCTGAAGAGCTTCAGGGTGCGCCACCGTCAGCCCGCACTCGTGCACGCTTCAGCGCATCGTAATAAGGGCTGCTACGGATCACTCCGGAGGGAAGGTGGCACGAGGGAAGTGACGGAGTCCCATGGCTGTTACGTGTCCGATACCGCCTCAGGTGGTGGCTGCGGCTCAACATGCGCTACTCCTTTCCCTACAAGGCGCCTTATGCTGCCGATGTTTGCTCCCCGACCCACCCCCCGCAGGTCATCCCCAGTGAAGCACAGCAGGCCTGGGTGGGCATGGCCCCGCAGCCCACGCCAGCGCGCATGCAGTCAAACATGCTCCTGCTCAAGTCAGTCGAGTGCAGCGCCGCGCCGCACAACGCGCGCCTGGCGGAGCTGCTGCTGCAGCACGGGGTGCCGCTGGAGGAGGTCAACAGGAGAGGGGAGACGGCGCTGCTGTCGGCCGTCGTCCGTGACAACACAGAGGTGGGAGCGGCTTGCGCACTGACTCAGGCCCTGCCTTGCGTGCGGCGTGCGCTGAATGCTGTGCTGGGGTGGTGCGCAGCATTGTGAATTGCAGGCCTTGTATGCCATGTTGGTGGCTGCCTGAGCGCAATGCTAGCCTTGTCTGACCAGCGCCGTGCACACAGCCCGCTGTGCGACTGCCTCAGCCTGCGCACCACCGCCGACGCCCTGGGCTGCCTGCAGATGGTGCGGCTGCTGGTTGCTGCCGGGGCCAACTTGGAGGCTGCGCGGCAGCAGGGCACGCCGCGGACCCCGCTGGCTGAGGCAGCAGCGAACGGACAGCTGGAGATTTGCAGATGCTGCTGGGTGAGTGAGCAAGCAAACATGAACACCTCCTGCACGCCTGCGAGTCGGCCTGCATGCATATGCACTCAGGGCGTGTCACGGCACTGCCATTGCAGCAGCTGGCTCGGTCGGCAGGGGGCGCCAGCAACGCAGCAATGGACAAGCAGGTGTGCTGCAGCCTGCAGCAGTGACGTTGGACATGTATGCTGGCGGCCTGGCACCCGACTCTGCCGGGCCGGTGTGGCTGCTTCGTCAGTGTGGTGCAGCCAGTGCGATGTTGCTGCTTTAGTTGGTGCAGTGTGACCGCGCGTGTGTGTGGGATGTGGCCTGCGTCTGGATTGCAGATGCCGGTGCCGACCACACCTCTTACAAGGAAAAGCACACCGGCAACGGCCTCGTGCAGCTCGCAGCCAGCGCCGGCCAGTTTGAGGCGGTGGTCAAGCTGGTGGAGGCCGGCGCCAGCTGGCGGCTGGCGGCCAGCACAGACAGGGCCGTCGACGGCGCTGCGCTGTATGTGCCCGACATCCTGAGCAGCAAGCTGCCTGGCGTGAAGGTGAGCAACGCCGCACCATGCTTGCTGCACCATGGTGCACGGGGCAAGCCGTCCAGCCTCCCCATCCACATGGCTGTGCGGCATACTATACTGGCCTCACTATTCATCTGCTGCCTGGCTGAGCAGCAGGAGCTTGCACGCACACCTGCAAGTTCCACACCGACATACATTCTGTTTCAGCGGTTGCAAAGTTCTTCAGCTGAAGGTCGCCGAATAAAGTTGCTGCTGCTGCACTGCTGCCTGCTTGCACCTGCTGTGTGCCTGCTGCCGTCTTCTGTGATTTCAATGGATGCATGTGCAGGCGGGTACCATTGAGAGCAAACTTTATTTGGCAGAGGAGGTGGCAAAGCAGCGCAAGGACAAGGCGGCAGCAGCGGAGGCCCGCAGCAAGTTCAGCAGCAAAGCCCCTGTCAGCGATGGTGGCGCTGCTGGCGCAGTACCCAAAGAGCAGCAGCAGCCAGCAGCAGCTCTGGATGACATAGATGCTTTAGCAGCAGAGATAGAGGCGCTTGGCGGCGGCGGCGGCGGCAGCAGCAACCCAGCTGCATCAGGCAGTGGTGGTAGCAAGAAGAGCAAGAAGCAGGAGAAGCTGAAAAAGCAGCGGGCCAAGCAGCAGCAGAAGCAGCAGCGCACTACTGCGCAGGGCAGTGAGCAGGCCTCAGAAGACGAAGAAGAGCCAGCAGCAAGCAGTGCAGCTGCTGCTGACCATCTGTCGAAGCTGTTGGGTGACGTCAGCTTAGAAGCGCTGCAGAGAATAGCAGGGGCAAGCAGCGGCGCAGCAGCCAAGCAGCATGCAACTCAACGGGTTCAGCAGCTGCAGCGCCCTGCTAGTCAACGACGCCAGCAGCGTGGGCAAGAGCAGCAGCTGGAGGTGCAGCAGCAGCAGCAGCAGCAGACCAGCATGCCAGTCATGGAGTTGCCTGAAGATGTGCTGGCGCATGCCTCAGCGCTGCTGCAGCAAGTGTCAAGCCGGCAGCAGCAGCAGCTTCGACAGCAGAAGAAAGAGGCGCGGCTGCAGCAGCGAGCAGCAGCGCACGCTGCCAAGTCGCGGGCTCCGCCAGGTGTAGCAGTTTCAAGCCTAGCAGCTGCCGCACAGCAGGCAGCACTGCTGCAGGCGGCAGAGCAATCGTCTGCTGGAGCAGCTGATGCTCCAGCAGTGCCTGCCCGGCCAGCTGCAGCAGCAGCAGCAGCAGCAAGCGAGGCAGCCGCAGCATCACCTGCAGCAGCGTGCGTGGCAGCGCCTGCTCCGGCGGCCACTGGCAGCGCAGGCAGCAGCCGTCATGCTGGCCGAAGCACTGCTGGGCCGGCTGCCGCTGCGTCTCCTGCGAGCGCTGAAGAGGCGCCGCCAGCGCCGTCAATGCTGCACAGCTGGCGCGGCAGCCTGAACCCCATGTACATGTGGGGCAGGCTGACGAGCAGCGGCGACAGCGCGCCGCCACCAGCGGCGGCTGCGGCTGCGCAGCGGCAGGCTGCTGGGCGGCAGATCTACAACCCCCAGCAATTCCAGCAGCAGCAGCAGCAGCAGCAGGGCCGCCAGACACAACGATCAGGGGCGGCTGCAGACACCTCTGCTGCGGCAGGTACGGCAGCATCAGAGAGCGCCGGCAACAGCAAGATGCAGACCCAGCAGAAGTGCATCGTGTGCATGGAGCGGCTGCGTGACGTGCTGCTGCTGCCCTGCAAGCACCTGGTGCTGTGCAGCGGGTGCGCGGAGCAGCTGGAGGGGCGGGGCGCACTGGGCAGCTGCCCCTACTGCAGGCAGCCCTGCGCCCAGCGCGTGCGCGTGCATCAATAGCATCGATTACTACAAGCATTGGTTGTTTTGTCTTATGTAATGGTGGCTGCACCTGCACTGGTACATGACATCATAAGCAATAACACCCAGGTTTTGCAAGTTGCCACGTGGTGGTGCACCAACTCGAAGACTTTCAAGTGCATCCTCGGTCACTCTGCAGCAATGTCTTGTTAGCTGTAGTTTCTCTTGCATCGGTAATAGTTGCAATTCAAAATTTTGACAACCTCCGGTAGCATCTCTTGGCATGCCGACTGTTGCCTTTTAACAGCAGTGAAGCGTGCCCGTGCTCCGCACCGGTGGCACTGCACGCGTTGCCATCATTGAACAGTGACAGCAAATGAGGTTTCTGTATCATGTTTACCAACTAGTAACACGTAGACTAAGTGTTGAGCTCAGTAACGAGCAGCAGCATGAGCAGGAACGGTCACAGACGACAGCTTCAGGTAGGGTAGGCTGTAGTGGCTTGACAGTAGTTAAAGGTGAATCTCTGTATAATTTTCTAGGATATTTAAACCTCTTGATGGTGCAGCCCGGTGCGTGTGGACTTGAGCAGTTTCTTAAAATGTCGGTTGAAGCAGGCGGTTGGAGTTTGACAGGGACTCAACAGCAGCAACCAAAACACGGACAAGTAACCAAACAGCCTCACTGCGCTGCTGCACGTCATTACTAGGATGGGGTAGTAATTCACATGATGTTTTCTCTCTGTGAACATGTCTCTGATGCATGCATTGGCAACTTATGCACAAACACACAACATGTAGCAGCAATGGCTGCCCAGCTTAGCAACAAGGATAAATATGTTTTACACGTGCCAATTCCTGCTGCTGCTGCGTGATGCCAGATGCAAGTCAGCTGGCAAAGCAGCAGCAACATGGGGAGCAGCAACAGCAGGGGGAGCAGCAGGAGCAGCAGCAGCAGCCGAAGTCGAGCGAGGTCTGTACCCACAGACAACAGATATGCACAAGCGGTGGGAGCAGCAGCAGTCATTGTCAGCAAGCAGCAGCAGCAGGAGATGCAGCAGCAGCAGTCTTGGTGAGCAAGCAGATGCCAGATGCAAGTCAGCGTGAACAGCAGCAACAGGGGCAGGAGCAGCAGGGGGCAAGCGACCATACCCACAGTACAGAGAAGCTCGAAGGCAGCAGCAGCAGCAGCAGCAGTCATGGGGAGCAAGAGGGTGCAGCACAACAACGGCTGGCAGCTGCAGCAGCAGCGTGTGGCTTCCAATTTGGCACGGATGACACACGTCGGCAGATGTGGAGCCGGTTCTGGTCCACTGACCTGCCAGCCACCCTGTCATACTTTGACCTGCTGCAAGCGGAGCAGGCAGGTGCTCAAGCCCCGCAGGAACTGCATTCGCATCTGGTGAAATGCTGCCTGTCATGGGCGGACATGTGCTGCCCTGACAGCAGCAGCAGCAGCAGTAGCAGCAGCACCAGCGTCCGCTGCCATACTGCTCTCACACGTGGGCCTGATGGTAAGCTGCATATGAAGGTGAAGCTGGGGATGCAGAACGTGCTGAGACAACTGGCATCAACAGCTCACTGCGGTGATCTTGCAAGCAGCCACACCCGCCGGGTGCTGGATGCAGTCATGGCTGCAGCTGACAGCAGCGCAGCGATGCGTCTGGCGCGCCCAGATAAACTGCGATCGGAAGCCGAGCTGGCGGCAATTTGGCGGGCAGCAAACCTGCTGTTTGCAGCAGCTATGGCGCGCCGCAGCGTGCATGAAGAAGTGGGCGGCACCCTTGCACCGCTGCAGCAGGACGCGTCCGAACACCCTGGCAAGGTGCACACAGCGGCAGCTGCTGCCCTGACTCAACTCGGAAACATTCTGGGAGGCACAGAGGGCAGCAGCAGCAGTGTGGCTGACTGGCGAATCCAACAAACAGACGATGCGGTAGCACAGCTGACGGCAGCAGCAGTGGCGGCGGCAGCAAGCCCCCCTGCTCGCACTGCTGGCGCTGCTGCTTTCAAGCCTTTTGGTGCTGCAGTGGCGGATGCCAAGTTGAGGTCATGGGTGTGCGTCGCATGCTTCTCTGGCGAGGTGGGTGCTGGGGGTGGGCGAGCAAGCGGCAGCCGCGGGTGTGTGGCACGCAGCTGCTGTGCGGTGTGGGACGTGGTCAGTAACCAGTGGCTGGGGCTTGTTGGGGCAGGTGCTGTCTGGAGGTTGCTGCGGCTTAATCGAAACAGCCCCGGGTGGTGCGGGGCGTGTGCAGGCCCTGCAGTGGTCATGGACGTGCGGTGCTCGCGCGCTGCAGCGCAGCCGCGCTTGCCCTGCCCTCAGCCGATCAGCCGTCTTGCAGTGTTGTTGCGCAGCGCATGGCGCCTGCAGCTCATCCCTAGCCGCAACAGCAGCCATCGGTGTTGTATGGTGTAGGAGTTCTCCAGGTGATGTCTCAAAGTGTTTGCACAGACAACTGCTGCTGCTGCTGCTGCTGCTGCCCTGCAGGAGGCTGCTGCAGGTGAGCTGGCAGCCATTCGGCGCCTGCAGCTGCACACAACCCGCAACAGCGATGGCTGCACAGCGCTGCACTACGCAGCAGCAGCGCACAAGCCCAAGCTGGTGCAGCAGCTGCTGGGGATGGGTGCGGATGTGAACGCGCAGATGCAGCACGGGCTGACGGCGTTGCACCTGGCGTGCTTGGGGCGTGTCGGGGATGCGGCTGCGATGGCGGAGCTGGTCAAGGCTGCCGAGACTCTGCCTACCCTGATGGTGAGCCGCTCGTGTTTGAGTGCGCATGACTGCAAGGGTGTCAAGATGGTTTAATTGTAGACAAACACGGAATTGCCAGCGACCCAGGCAGGAGTTTGAGGCGTAACAAGGTGCTGAACCTTGGGGCAGCTGCCGAGTTGGTGTACGCCCTGCAGGGGGAATGAATTGCTGGGGCTTTAGGGCTTGGTATGTTTGTGTGGTTAGGCTTGCACCTGGGGTTTGTCAGAAACGGGAAGCTGATGCAGAAGCTTGGAACAGGTCACAAATGTACAGCTTGGCTACAAGTCAGCTGGGTGAGGTGTAGGGTGTCGGTGGCAGGTGCAACCTGCAGGCGTATTGCTGCTGAGGCCCAAGTACCCCAGTCCGACAGGTGTTATAGGAAGTGTCCCAGGTGCTGATTTGCAGTTGTTGAAGCTCAGCGTCTGCAGCTGACTCAAGTGTATGTTGCGATCAAACGCTCACACAATCGGCAGCAGCAGGTGCGCACTGTCAGCAGCACATGTTGCTTCACCATGCAGTTGTGCATATGCCTGCTGTCAGCAGTGACACGCCTCGCTGCTTTGCTGCTGTCTGTCCAACATTGCTGTGCTCATGGCTGAATGTGAGTGCTTGAGCTCCTTTGTTAAGGTCTCACCATGCACCTCACTAACACTGCTGCTGCTGCTGCTGCTGCTGCTGCTGCTGCTGCTGCTGCTGCTGCTGCTGCTGCGCCACCACCAGGAGTATGCAGCTGCGGCTGGTCCTGCCTGCAGCAGCATTGTGCAGATGTTTCTGCAGCACGGTGCTGTTGCAGACACCGACATCACCCCGCTGCACCTGCTGGCCTGCTGGTCGCCGGAACTAGGAGGGGCAGTCAAAGCAGAAGACCAACACAGCAGCAATGAAGATGAGGGGGTTGGCAACGGGACGAACAAGAAAACCAACAGCAGCATGACAGCAGCAGCACACCCTGGCAACCGCGGCGCCAGCAGCAGCAGCAGCAGCAGCAGCACACAAGCTCAAGATGCTGCGCTGTTAGCAGCTCGGCGGGCAGGGGTCCAGGAGCAGCTGGCTGCTGCGCGGCTGCTGATCGCTGGCCACCGCATGCCAGATGGCAGCATCAGCGGCCGCATCGACGTTGACGCCGCCACAGAGGTTGACGGCGCAACGGCACTGACAACGGCTGCGATCACAGGCGCCTTCGAGATTGCTGAGCTGCTGCTGCAGCACGGGGCAGACCTGAATCTGCCTCGCACGCTGGACGCGGCGCGGCCCATCGACATAGCCGTGTGCCTGGGGCAGCTGGAGATCGCCCGCCTGCTGCTGGAGCATGGCGCCGAGGTGAGCGTGCCGAGGGTGCGAGGACGCACCAGGGGCAGCAGCGCCAACAGTAGGGGCAGGCGAGCAAGGCGGTCTGCCTGCTGCTGCGGGCGAGCTGCGACAGTGGAACAGCGCAGCAGCAGCAGCCGTAGCTGCACAGGGGGGTGGTGCGCAGTTGATGCCCCTCAGGTGCGGTGCATGACCAGGGCCATGTGTGTGGCCATGTGCCAGGGTGGAGGCGCACCTGCGGCAGCGTCACATGGCAGCCCAGCAGCCTGTGTGACTCCACGCGCTGCAGGCGGCTACAGCAGCAATCAGCACCATGGACGCGGCCGAGGTCAAAGCTGGTCAAACATCCCAACCAGGTGCCGTGCACTGCACAGCTCGAGCCGCTGCGCTGTCATGGCCCCAGCCATCCGTCCCAGCCTTCTGCAAACTGCATTGAACTGGCTGCTGCTGCAGGTCAAACAGGGACCGCTGCTTGTCAAGAACACCAGCGCAGGTGCTGGAAGCGCGAAGCTGCCAGAGCAACACCCAGAGATGATTTTGCTCACCACACTGCGCACGGAGCACCCTTTGAAGGCCCGGGTGGTGCAGCTGCTGCTGCAGCGTGGGGCCCCCCTGGAGGAGGTGTGGGAGCCGACCGGCGAGACAGCCCTGAGCATGGCGGTGGCGGCTGGCGATGTCGAGGTGAGCAGGGTGGGGCAGGTTTGCTTGAGGGGCGTTGCTTGGGTTAAGGGTTGGAGCAGGCGTGTGGCGTGGCCGGAGGGGCGGCTGTGGCACGCTGCGGGGCAGCACAGCAGATGGGATCGGGGTTTGAGGTTGCGCAGTAAGTCAGGTGTCGCATGCGACTAGGGAGACGGCACTCAGTGCAGCTGTGCAGGCTGGTCCATGTGGGGCTAAGGAGATCAGGGGTCAAGAGTTCAAGCCGGGTGTGGAGCGAGTAAGGAGGCAGCACCCAACGGGTCCTTCATTTGATTGTGACAGGGTGAGGGACTTCTTTGTACCCGATTTTGGTGCATGCCTGAGGCAGGAATTTGGGGCTTGCCTGAGGCAGTGGTTTGGTGCTGCGGGAGGGGGCCTGGGGAGGCAGCAATCCGTGTGGCGCCGCATTGTGATGATGGTAGAGGCTGCGTGCCGTGCCTTTCTCATGGCAAAGCTGCTGGTGCTGACGCAACCAGTGTGCTTGTGACGCCAATCACAAGCGCGGGCTGGGTTGCGTGGCTGCCGCCTGCAGGTGGTGCGGCTGCTGGTGGCTGCTGGAGCCGACCTGGACGCCTGCCGGGCGAAGGAGCCCCTGTGGCCGCCACTGGTGAGGGCGCCGCGCGACAGTGGCCGACGCCTCGTGTACTGCTGCTGTCTGCTCCCATGTGTGTCAGCCGTTGGTGCGGATGGCAGCGTCAGGCCCGTCAGGATGCTGTGTTGCTCTGCTCAATGCAAAGCCGTCACCTGTAGCGGAGCTTCTGGCTGCATCACCTGTAAGGTGCATGTGTCATCGCTCCTGTTCCTGCTCTGTCACAGCATCCTGGTCCAGGCCGTGAGCGCACTGGGTCCCAGTTGCGAGCACATCAGATCCTGCTGCAACCTGCTACGGCCTGCAATGCTGCTGCTGCTGCTGCTGCTGCTGCTGCTGCCAGGCTGTTGCAGCTTTTGAAGGCAAGCTGGAGATCCTGCAGATCCTGCTGGGTGAGTGGCGGCAGGTGCATAGCTGCAGCTAGGCCCAAACTGCGCTGGTGTTTTGCGCTGTTTTGCGCTGTGCTCTGCAAGCTTGAGCTAACGTTGCCGGGTCAGGTGTGGACTGGGCTGTGTCATGCAGCATGGGTGCATGGGACATCACCGCAACATACGCTCAGCATGTTTTCTTGGCAGCAGCTGCTTGGGGTGTTCAGAACGTTGAGGCAGCACAGACTGCCTGGAGCAAAAGCACAACAGCAGCAGCAGGAGCAGCAGGGTGACTGTCTCATCCTTTTTTGGATCTGTTAGAGAGGCTGTAACAGATGGCAGGGTAGCAATTTGCAGGTGTTGGTTGCTTGCAGGAATGCTGCTGCCTGGTGAACGACAGGTCTGACGGCTTCAGACATGGTCAAACCCTCGAGTTCACCATGTGTTTGTGGCCTTTATATTATCTTAACTAACTTTGCTGTAACTTGTCCAAAGTTGGTCTCAACTTGAAGGCGATTGCCAGGTCATATAGCAAAGACATAGTTCCATGATGTTCGCACAGCTGGTGTTTTCGTTCATCCCTGCTGCTCTCCGCTGCCGCGCAGATGCCGGCGCTGACCACTCGTGCTACATCAGCGAGGTCACCGGCTACGACATGGTGCAGGCAGCTGCCAACGCCGGCCAGTTTGAGGCGGTGATCAAGCTGGTGGAGGCCGGCGCCAGCTGGCGGCTGAGCTCCGCCCGCGCGCGAGCGATTGGTGACACCCCATACTATGTGCCTGACCTACTCAGGCTGAAGTGCAAGGCAGGGTCGACGCTGAAGGTGCGTAAGCCTGGGAACTGCCGTCTGGTTGCGGCTCTGCAGCACGCATAAATGTGTCTGGTGGGTGCAGGCGTGTGACGGCCCCCGAGCACCATGACAACCAGCAAGGCCTGACGTTACGCGAGCACGACTGCCAAACACATTAAGCCTGTGCATCCAGTGGCTTACAGTCTGGACTGAAGGTCCCTGCACAATGATGCTTGCAAGAGTCTGCAGACAGCCATGTGAAAAAGATGAAGAAGCAAAGGCAAGCAAGTGTCGCCCTTAAGTTTGCCTGAATGTAACCTGCAGGGCGCATGCTTGCGCTCACATGCTGCTGTCGCCCTTAAGTTTGCCTGAATGCTTCGCGACCTGCTCACATGCTGGCAGGTCAGCTTCATTGAGTACCGGCTCAAGCTGGCAGAGAAGGTGTCAAAGCAGCGCAAGGACAAGGCGGCAGCAGCAGCAGCTGCGGTCAGCCAAGCTGACTCAACTCAGCAGCAGCTAGCAGCAGATGTAGTGGACCTGGATGCACTAGCAGCAGAGATAGAGGCACTAGGAGTCGGCAGCAAAAGTGCGTTGCCAGCAGCAGACGGCAGCAGCAGCAAGAAGGGCAAGAAGCTGGAGAAGCTGAAAAAGCAGCGAGCCAAGCAGCAGCAGAAGCAGCTGCAGGTCAATGCAGTGCAGAGCAGCGCAAATACTGCAGATGCTGATGGCGAGCGAACAGCAAGCGGTGCAGTAGCAGCTGATGACCTACTGTCAGAGTTGATGGATGATGTCGAGTTAAAAGCGCAGCAGCTGACAGCAGTCGCACCAGCAGCTGCAGCAACAAGCAGTGGCAGCCTGGGCCCAGCAGGTGCTGCTGCTGCTGCTGCTGCTGCAACCGCTCCACAGCCGGGGCCGGCAGCGCCGTTTATGTGTGTGCTGCAGAACTGGCGCGGCAACCTGAACCCCATCTTCATGTACAACAGGCCAGGCAGCAGCGGTGGTGGAGCCAGTACACTGGCAGCAGTTCCACCAGCAGTGCCGTTGCTGCCCAACCAGCAGCGAGCAGCAGCAGCAGTAGTGCCTGCAGTGCCATCTCACTTTTTCACAGCACTGCAGACTGCACAGCTGGGCACCAGCAACAGCAGCAGTGAAGGTAGCAGCTGTAACAAGCAGCAGCAGCAGCAGCAGCACTCTTGCGGCTGTGTGTCACAGCAGGAGCAGCACATTTGGCTGCAGCAGCAGAAGCAGCAGCAGAGACCAACCTCAGTGCCGACATCTTCAGGGCAGATTCCTGCTGTGTTGCCAGCAGCAGTGGAAGCTACTGCGGGCAGCCCTTCACGACAGCAGGCTGCAGGTCCTGCAAGCAGCAGTGCAGCAGGCAGCAGCAGGCGGACGCGCAGAAAGTGCATCGTGTGCATGGAGCGGCTGCGTGATGTGCTGCTGCTGCCCTGCAAGCACCTGGTGCTGTGCAGCGAGTGTGTTGAGCAGTTGGAGGGGCGGGGGGCACTGGGCTGCTGCCCCTACTGCAGGCAGCCCTGCGTCGAGCGCGTGTGCATTCACCAGTAGCAACCGTTACTTGAGCATTGGGCGTTTTGTCCTTCGATGTAAGAGTGGCCGCACCTGCACTGGTACATGACATGGCAAGAAGGCCCGGGTTTTGCAAGCTGCCACAAATTCAAGTGCACAGTTGGTCACTTTGCAGCTTTGCTCGTTCGCTGTACCATCGCTTACATTGAATTGGTTGGTATGTCACTTCTTCCGCACCTCCGGTAGCAACGCTTGGCATGTCGACCATCTAGTTTCAGCAGCAGTGAAGCGTGCTCCACACCGGGGGCACTGCAGCGCGCTACCACCTTTGAACAGGATTCTCAGATGAACTTCCTTTACCAACTAGCAAGTAGACTAAGTGGTGAGCTCAGAATCGAGCAGCAGCATCAGAAGACAGCTTCAGGTAGGTGTGGCTGTAGTGGCTGGAATGTAATGTCAAGAAGAGCGTACATACGGCTCTTTATATTACGTTATATGCATTCTTTGCAAAGCAGCAAGGCGCGTGTGGAGTTGTGCAGTGTTTCAACCTGTCAGTTGCAGCAGACGGTTGGAGCAGTTTGACAGACTAAGTAGCAGCAACCCAGGCGCACACATGAAACCAAACAGCCTTACTGCTGCAACAGCGTTGTTCGGCCTTATCTGTAGGATGCCAGGGGTGGGTATCCACTTGATGCTGTCTCTTTGAAAACATGTCTTGATGCTTGCATTGGCAAGTCATGCAAACATGTAAGCAGCAAGGGCTTCCCAGCTTTGCAGTAACGATTTTGCTGTTTCACACGCGCCCATTCCCATGGCTGCTGCATGCTGTTAGATGCAAGTCCACCGGAGAAGCAGCAGGAGGGAGAGCATCATCATCAGCAGCAGGCGTTGGGTGAATTATGTACCCAGAGCGAAGAGATATGCACAAGCTGTGGGAACAGCAGCAATCATTGTCAGCAAGAAGCAGCAGCAGCAGCAGGAGATGCAGCAGCAGCAGCAGCAGTCTTGGTGAGCAAGCAGATGCCAGATGCAAGTCAGAGTGAACAGCAGCAACAGGGGCAGGAGCAGCAGGGTTCAAGCGACTATACCCACAGTACAGAGAAGTACGAAGGCAGCAGCAGCAGCAGCAGCAGTCATGGGGAGCAAGCAGATGCAGCACAGCAGCTGCTGGCAGCAGCAGCAGCAGCGTATGGCTTCCAGTTTGGCAAGGATGACCCAAGATGGCAGATGTGGAGCCGGTTCTGGTCCACTGACCTGCCAGCGATTCTGCCGTACTTTGACCTGCTGCAAACAGAGCAGGCAGGTGCTCAAGCACCGCAGGATCTGCATTCGCATCTGGTGGCATGCTGCCTGTCATTGGTAGACCTGTGCTGCCCTGGCAGCAGCAGCAGCAGCAGCGTCTGCACTAATGCTGCTGCTACACCTGGGCCTGAGGGTGAAGTGCTTCGGTTGATGAAGCCGCGGATGCAGGCCGCGCTGACACAAATGACGTCACAGGCTTCCTGCAGTGATCCTGCAAGCAGCCACTGCCGCCGTGTGCGGGATGCAGTCACTGCTGCAGCTGTCAGCAGCATAGCGCTGCTGCGGCTGCCGTGTCGCCACAAGCTGCCGCCGGAAGCTGAGCTAAATGCAATCTGCCGTGCAGCGAACCTGCTGTTTCAAGCTGGTGTGGCGCGCTGCATTGTGCCTGATACAGTCAAGGGCGCACCTGGCAAGGTGCAGACGGCAGCGGCTGCTGTCCTGACTGCCCTCGGAGAACCTGTGCATGACGTGGAGAGCAGCCGCAGCAGCAGCAGCAACAAGGAGCCCATCGGGCGATGCCAAGACGCAGACAATGCGGTCACACAGCTGATAGCAGCAGCAATGGCGGCGGCAGCAACAGCAGCGGTCAATCCTGGTCTCGCTGGCGCTGCGACTTCCAAGCCGGTTGATGCTGAAGTGGTCGCAAGGTTCTGGTCATGGGCCCGTGGCGCATGCTTCTCCGGCGAGGTGGGTGCTCTGGGGGTGGGCGAGCAAGCGGCAGCCGCGGGTGTGTGGCACGCAGCTGCTGGGCGGTGTGGGACGTGGTCAGTAACCAGTGGCTGGGGCTCGTTGGGGCAGGTGCTGTCTGGAGGTTGCTGCGGCATAGTCCAAACAGCCCAGGGTGGTGTGAGGCGTGTGTGTGCACGCAATGAAGCATACACAGCGGTACCAGTTGCTGGGGCTTGTTGGGGCAGGTGCCTGGAGTCTGCTGCAGCAAGGTTCAGCAGCCCAGGGTGGTGCGGGGCGTGTGCAGGCCCTGCAGTGGTCATGGACGTACGGTGCTCGCGCGCGCAGGGTGTGCGCAGCTCCTGCAGCGCAGCCACGCTTGCCCTGGCCTGGAGCAGTCAGCCGATGCGCAGCGTCAGTGGGAGGTGCAGCACGCCCGCAGCTCCTCACCCGCTGCCACGGCAGGGTGTTGCATGGCGCAGGGGTTCCCCCTGGCTTCGCTCTGAAGTGTTTGCACGGATGGCTGCTGCTGCTGCTGCTGCTGCTGCCCTGCAGGAGGCCACTGCGCGTGAGCTGGCAGCCATTCGGCGCCTGCAGCTGCACACAGCCCGCAACAGCGACGACTGCACAGCGCTGCACTACGCAGCAGCAGCGCACAAGCCCAAGCTGGTGTAGCAGCTGCTGGGGATGGGTGCGGATGTGAACGCGCAGATGCAGCACGGGCTGACGCCGCTGCACCTGGCGTGCTTGGGGCGTGTCGGGGGTGCGGCTGTGATGGCGAAGCTGGCAGAGGCTGCCAAGCTGTCATTTACGGTGAGCCCCTGGGTTTAGGGCTTGGGTTGTACGACTGCAAGAGTGTCCGGCTGGGACCTGCAGTGCTTTTGAGGAACAGCAAGGTGCTGCAGAAGCTTCGCTCCTGAATGTACAGCTTGCGAGACATTTGGCCCCAGGGCTACACGTAATCAATAAAAGCAGTCATACGATTACAACTCCAAGCAACCATACATATTCAGAGGTTGTGCATAATTTGTATCATACAAACCACAGACAAGATGCATGTAAACAACGATAAAAAACAAGCTCCTTCCGTTTGCATGCAAATAACGCAACTACCAACCATCAGGTACATCACGCATCAAGTGTTGTACACTGTGAAATGCCTAATTTACATGAGCAGTATAGTGCTTTGCCCCTGCGAGTGAGCTGGTGAGGAGGGTGGGCTGAAAATGGTAGGGGTGCAGCTGCAACCTGCGGGCATGATGCTGCCCAGGCCCAAGTATACCATGCTGGCAGATGTTGTAGCTTCCTACCATGCGTTTCAGGTGTTGGGTTGCAGCTGCTCAAACGCCGGGTTTGGAGTTGACTCGAGTGCATGGTGTGATCACAGGCTCGTACATCCGCCAGCAACAGGTGTGCCTTGTCAGCAGCAGATGTTGGTTCATCATGCAGCTGCCGTGACACGCATCTCTGCTGTGCTGCCTGTCAAACTTGGTTGTGCTCCTGACTGAAAGGTGATCACTTGAGCTTCTTCGTGACACTCGTGACTGGCTCACCGCGAACAACATGCGCCTTACTTCTGCTGCTGCTGCTGCTGCTGCTGCTGCTGCTGCTGCTGCTGCTGCTGCACCACCACCAGGAGTATGCTGGTCCTGCCTGCAGCAGCATTGTGCAGATGCTTCTGCAGCACGGTGCTGTTGCAGACACCGACATCACCCCGCTGCACCTGCTGGCCTGCTGGTCGCCGGAACTAGGAGGGGCAGTCAAAGCAGAAGACCAACACAGCAGCAATGAAGATGAGGGGGTTGGCAACGGGACGAACAAGAAAACCAACAGCAGCATGACAGCAGCAGCACACCCTGGCAACCGCGGCGCCAGCAGCAGCAGCAGCAGCAGCAGCAGCACACAAGCTCAAGATGCTGCGCTGTTAGCAGCTCGGCGGGCAGGGGTCCAGGAGCAGCTGACTGCTGCGCGGCTGCTGATCGCTGGCCACCGCATGCCAGATGGCAGCATCAGCGGCCGAATTGACGTTGACGCCGCCACAGCGGTTCACGGCGAAACGCCACTGACGACTGCTGCGATCACAGGCGCCTTCGAGATTGCTGAGCTGCTGCTGCAGCACGGGGCAGACCTGAATCTGCCTCGCACGCTGGACGCGGCGCGGCCCATCGACATAGCCGTGTGCATGGGGCAGCTGGAGATCGCCCGCCTGCTGCTGGAGCATGGCGCCGAGGTGAGCGTGCCGAGGGTGCGAGGACGCACCAGGGGCAGCAGCGGCGACAGCAGGGGCAGGTGAGCAAGGTGAACAAGGCGGCCTGCCTGCTGCTGCGGGCGCGCTGCGACAGTGGAACAGCGCAGCAGCAGCAGCAGCCGTAGCTGCACAGGGGGGTGGTGCGCAGTTGATGCCCCTCAGGTGCGGTGCATGACCAGGGCCATGTGTGTGGCCATGCACCAGGGTGGAGGCGCACCTGCGGCAGCGTCACATGGCAGCCCAGCAGCCTGTGTGACTGCACGCACTGCAGGCGGCTGCAGCAGCAATCAGCACCATGGACGCGGCCGAGGTCAAAGCTGGTCAAACATCCCAACCAGGTGCCGTACACTGCACAGCTCGAGCCGCTGCGCTGTCATGGCCCCAGCCATCTGTCCCAGCCTCTTGCAAACTGCATTAAACTGGCTGCTGCTGCAGGTCAAACAGGGACCGCTGCTTGTCGAGAACACCAGCGCAGGTGCTGGGGGCGCGAAGCTGCCAGAGCAACACCCAGAGATGATCTTGCTCACCACACTGCGCAATGAGCACCCTGTCAAGGCCCGCGTGGTGCAGCTGCTGCTGCAGCGTGGGGCCCCCCTGGAGGAGGTGTGGGAGCCGACCGGCGAGACAGCCCTGAGCATGGCGGTGGCGGCTGGCGATGTCGAGGTGAGCAGGGTGGGGCAGGTTTGCTTGAGGGGCGTTGCTTGGGTTAAGGGTTGGAGCAGGCGTGTGGCGTGGCCGGAGGGGCGGCTGTGGCACGCTGCGGGGCAGCACAGCAGATGGGATCGGGGTTTGAGGTTGCGCAGTAAGTCAGGTGTCGCATGCGACTAGGGAGACGGCACTCAGTGCAGCTGTGCAGGCTGGTCCATGTGGGGCTAAGGAGATCAGGGGTCAAGAGTTCAAGCCGGGTGTGGAGCGAGTAAGGAGGCAGCACCCAACGGGTCCTTCATTTGATTGTGACAGGGTGAGGGACTTCTTTGTACCCGATTTTGGTGCATGCCTGAGGCAGGGGTTTGGGAATTTGGGAGGGGCTGGGGAAGCAGCATTCCGTGTGGCGGTGCAACGTGATGATGGAAGTGGGCAAGGTTGAGAGGCTGTCGGTGCTGTCAAGCGTCTTCCTTGCAGAGACTCCAAAACGCTGCCACCTGCGTTGTTGTGGCAGGGTGTGTGGGTTGGTTCCTGCAGGCTTGCCCTGCCCTGCCAGCTGGTTAAATTTTGATGGTCCTGCCTTTGTCGATGGGTCGTGCGATGAGGCACAGTTCAGCAGTGAAACGCGCGGGAACAGGCTGCGCTGCCGTGCCTTCTCATGGCACAGCTGCTGGTGCTGACGCAACCAGCGTGCCTGTTGTGCTGAGTGCATGCGCGGGCTGGGTTGCGTGGCTGCCGCCTGCAGGTGGTGCGGCTGCTGGTGGCTGCTGGAGCCGACCTGGACGCCTGCCGGGCGAAGGAGCCCCTGTGGCCGCCACTGGTGAGGGCGCCGCGCGACAGTGGCCGAAGCCTCGTGTACTGGTGCTGTCTGCTCCCATGTGTGTCAGCCGTTGGTGCGGATGGCAGCGTCAGGCCCGTCAGGATGCTGTGTTGCTTTACCATCACCTGTAGCGGAGCTTCTGGCTGCATCACCTGTAAGGTGCATGTGTCATCGCGCCTGTTCCTGCTCTGTCACAGCATCCTGGTCCAGGCCGTGAGCGCACTGGGTCCCAGTTGCGAGCACATCAGATCCTGCTGCAACCTGCTACGGTCTGCAATGCTGCTGCTGCTGCTGCTGCTGCTGCTGCTGCCAGGCTGTTGCAGCTTTTGAAGGCAAGCTGGAGATCCTGCAGATCCTGCTGGGTGAGTCGCGGCAGGTGCATAGCTGCAGTGAGGCTCAGACTGCGCTTGTGGCCTGCGCTGTGCTCCGCAAGCTGAACCTCTGAGCTAACGCTGCTGGGTCAAGTGTAGTGCCTGGGATGTGTCATGTAGCATGGGGCTGCAGGCCTGCCCCTAAGGGGTATCACCACAACATACAGTCTGCATGCTGCCTTTCCAGCAGCTGCTTGCTAAGCAGTGTGGTGTGGAGAGCGTGTGTAGAACAGACTGTCCAGAGCACAGGCACTACAGCAGCAGCAAGGTTGCTGCCACATGCTTCAACGAGTTGGTTGTCAGAGAGCCCGCAACAGTTGGCAGAGGAGCGGTTGCGGGTGTTGGCTGCTTGCAGAAATATCGCCGCCTGCTGCATGGCAGGTCACACCTGGTTGAACCTGGGGTCCGCCATGTGGTTGTGGTCCTTACTTCGCTGCAATTTGGTGAATTTGGCCTATCTTACAAGACGATTTTCAGGTTATACAGCAATTCTATACTTGACAAGATGTTCATGTAGCTGGTTCTGACGCTCATGCCTGGCTCTTACTGCCTGCTGCGCGCAGATGCCGGCGCTGACTACACATCCTACATCAACGAGCAGAGCGGCTACGACATGGTGCAGGCAGCCGCCAGCTGCGGCCAGTTTGAGGCGGTGGTCAAGCTGGTGGAGGCCGGCGCCAGCTGGCGGCTGAGCCCAGGCCAGGCGCGAGCGATTGGTGACACCCCATACTATGTGCCTGACATACTCAGGCTGAAGTGCAAGGCAGGGTTGACGCTGAAGGTGTGGGGCCTGGGGGCTGCCGCCTAGTTGCGGCTGTGCTGCGCGCACAGATGTGTCTGGTGGGAGTAAGCGTGTGACGGCCCCCGAGCACGAGCATGATGGCATGGCGTGACACAAGCATGACTGCCAAACACATCAAGCCTGTGCATGCAGTGACTTGCAGCGTTCTTTCGATGGACTGCAGGTCCCTGCACAATGGTGCTTGCAGGAGCCTGCAGACAGCCGTGTAACATGCAGGACGCGTGCTTGCAGTTACGTCTGCTGCTGTTGCTGCTGTGGCCTGAACCATTGCCTGAATGCGTCCCGACCTGGGCACATGCTGACAGGTTGCCCTCATTGAGGCCCGGCTCAAGCTGGCAGAGAAGGTGGCAAAGCAGCGCAAGGACAAGGCGGCAGCAGCAGCAGCTGCGGTCAGCCAAGCCGAGTCATCTCAGCGGCAGCCAGCTGCAGACGTGGTTGACTTGGATGCACTAGCAGCAGAGATAGAGGCAATAGGAGTCAGCAACAGCACTGCATTGCCAACAGCATATAGCAGCAGCAGCAAGAAGGGTAAGAAACAGGGGAAGCTCAAAAAGCAGCGGGCCAAGCAGCAGCAGCAGCAGCAGCAGCAGCAGCAGCAGCAGCAGGTCAATGCAGTGCAGAGCAGCATAGAGGCTTCAGACGCTGAAGACGGACCAGCAGCAAATGGTGCAGAAGCAGCTGATGACCAACTATCAGATTCTATGGATGATGTAGGCTTAGAAGCCCTGCAGCGGAAAGCTGGTGGTGCTGGCAGCAGCGCACCTCAACAGCAGCAGCAGCAGCAGGGCCTGCAGGAGCAGAAGCAGCATCGCTTGCGGCAGCAGAAGCAGGCTGCTGCTGCCAGTGCAGATGTCAAGAGCCCACCCAAGGATGTCCTAGCACATGCCTCAGCGCTGCTGCAGCAAGTGTCAAGCCAGCAGCAGCAGCAGTTGCGGCAGCAGCAGAGGAAGCAAGCAGGGCAGCAGCAGCAGCAGCAGACAGCAGCTGCAAGTTCACAGCAGCCAAAAGCAGGCATGGGGGTGGCCAGTGGAGCGGCAGAGCGGCTGGCTGCAGCCCAGCAGGTGACAGCAGTCACACCAGCAGCTGCAGCAACAAGCAGTTGCACCCATGGCTCAGCAGGCGCTGCTGCTGCTGCTCCTGCGAGTGCTCATGCAGCGAGGCCGGCAGCGCCATGTGTGCTGCAGAACTGGCGCGGCAACCTGAACCCCATCTTCATGTACAACAGGCCAGGCAGCAGCGGCAGCAACGACAGCAGTACACACATAGTAGCTCCACCAGCAGTGCCGGTGCTGCCCCACCAGCCACAAGAAGCAGCAGCAGCCACAGCAGTGCCTGCAGTGCCGTCAGCCATTTGGGCAGCACCACAGACTGCACAGCTGGGCACCAGCAGCAGCAGCAGCGGAGGTAGCAGCGATCGTGTGTCACAGCAGCAGCGCATTCGGCTGCAAGAGCAGCAGCAGCTGAGGCAGCAGCAGGAGGAGCAGATATCAGCCTCAGCGCCATCATCTGCAGGGCAGGTTCCTGCTGTGTTGCCAGCAGCAGTGGAAGCCACTGCGGGCAGCCCATCACCACAGCAGGCTGCAGCCGCTGCTGCACTGCCTGCAGCGGGCAGCAGCAGGCGGTCCCGCAAGAAGTGCATCGTGTGCATGGAGCGGCTGCGTGACGTGCTGCTGCTGCCCTGCAAGCACCTGGTGCTGTGCAGCGGGTGCGCGGAGCAGCTGGAGGGGCGGGGCGCACTGGGCAGCTGCCCCTACTGCAGGCAGCCCTGCGCCCAGCGCGTGCGCTTGCACTAGTAGCCTCGAGTGTTCAACCTTTGAAAGGTTTTCGTCAGATTCTTGAGTGTTAGTACCTGCAGCCCTCGCCATCTGCAGGGCAGGTTCCTGCTGTGTTGCCACCGGCAGCGGAAGCCACTGCAGGCAGCCCATCACCACAGCAGGCTGCAGCTGCTGCAGGCAGTGCAGCAGGCGGACGCGCAAGAAGTGCATCGTGTGCATGGAGCGGCTGCGTGACGTGCTGCTGCTGCCCTGCAAGCACCTGGTGCTGTGCAGCGAGTGCGCGGAGCAGCTGGGGGGGCGGGGCGCACTGGGCAGCTGCCCCTACTGCAGGCAGCCCTGCATTGAGCGCGTGCACGTGTATGGTATCTAGCTTTTGCCAGCTAACGAATTAAAGTTGGCGTTTCAGCAGCCACAGCAAACCAAGTTCGAACTACGGCAACATGGGTGCCCTGAATGTCGAGGGTGTGTCGAGGTGTGCAAGCAAGAAGTGTATGTGATGTAACAGTGTCTCCTTATGTTGAAGTTTCTTTTGTGCAGGAGATCGGGGCGATGGCACCATCTCTTGCATGTGACATCTGAACCTGATCGTACTTCTGCTGTTCTGAACTCTGACACGGCGTCACGTGATCGCATGCAATCGTCACGCAGGCTGAATGGACTGGAGTCAAAGCTATGCGTATTGGTGTTCATCGACGTCGCGCCATGTGCAAACATCTACACAGGCTTCGGCAAGCATTGCGCAGTGCTTTGTGCCGTTGAGCATTGCGAAAGCTTTGATTGCATCAGGTACTTTGGTACGATGGAACGTGGCAGCCTCATGTAGTATCGCCTACATCTATAGATGGACAGCAGCAGCACAACGTCACCCAGCAGCAGGTTGGAGGGCACAAAGGCAGCTCCACGATATCAAGACAGTCAATACACGTCGTGGTTGCCAAGATGGCTGCAGCACCGATAAAGTAGTTGCTGACGCCGTGGTGCACCAGTCAATGCACCACCTCATGGTGATTTCACCTGTCCCTGCTCTGCAGGTGCTTGCACAAGATGATCGCGCAGCAGAAGGAGCAGCAGAAGCAGCATGAACTGCGACAAGCAAACCCGCAGCTCGTTGCTGCTGCTGCAGGAAGTGCCCAGCCTGCTGCTTCCAGAAGTGACAGCAGCAGTGACACCAGCGACTCTGAGGGTGACACCAGCAGCAGCAGCAACGAGCGCAAGAAACTTGTCGCCTCTTTCCAGCTTTTGAAGGCTAGTGAGAGCACTGTGCCAGATGCGCTGCTGCAGCAGCTGAAGCAGTACTTTAAGGCGTATCTGGACCACCACCAGCCAAACGCGCGCGACAGGGCAGCACACCGTAGCCGGCGCAGCAAAGGCAGCAGCAGCAGCAGCAGCAGCAAAACCCGAACCAGCTGCTCAGTAGTGCTGCAGCAGCTGGAGAAGGAGATGCGGTCTGGCCTTGCATCCGCTGCTGCCCAGCTGCACAGCAGCATCGAAGTGAAGTGCCTGAACACCCTCGCCCTCTCTGCTGTTATGCAAGCAGCACGTGAGGTGGTGCAGCAGATGAGGCAGCTGGTATCACGGCAGCTGGGCATGAATCCTAAGCAGCGCGGCGAGCTTCAGACATTGTCAGCCAGTGTCCTGCAAGCGCTGGCAGATGCAGCGAGGCAGGCAGTGAGCACGGCGGCTTTCCACTTTGTGTCGGTGGAGTGTGTGAGGGCAATGAAGCCTGCAGGAGATGTAAGCCAGCTGCAAGAAGATGAGCAGGTCAGGCTTGCAGGAGAAGCTGCAGTGACTTGCATGCACGCACTGACAGTGCTCAACCAGTGCATGATCGAGTGCAGCACCGGCGCCAGCGCAGCAGCAGCGGTGATGGGCAGCCCAGAATGGAGAGCGGTGAGAGATGCGGCAGCGTTGACAGATGCAGCAACGAAGGGCGTAGCAGCAGCTGCTGCAGCAGCAGGCGATGATGCTGCAGCAGCTGCTGGGGAGCTCACACCAGAGGAGAAAGTACAGTCCAAGTTCTGGTCCTCAGCCAGTGTTGGCTTCCCAACTACACTGGTGCGTTGATGCATTGCAGGAACACTGCAGGCAGCAGCAGCAGCAGCAGGGGCCACTGCAGGTTGAGCTTAGTATTGTATTGCAGCATGGAAATGGGCTACCTCCATCCGCTACAGCACTGGCAGTAGCTTGATGCTGCGTTGAGTGCATTTAGCAGTGCCCATGCACTTGTACCTTGAGCTGAAGCCATACAAACATGAAAGTGGTGCAATGCCGGTTGCATCAGGCCAATACTGACAGCGCAGGATCACTGCAGGATGACACGGCCGATCACCGGCCCATCGCTTTTCCAGGTTGTGAGCTGCTACAGCCACCCAGCACATCATTCTAGCATGTGAGTGACGCATTTGCTGCATTTTGTGTGATGCTTTTCATTGTATTGCAACTCTTGCATCATACTGTGCAGTGCTGTGCCACTGCACCATTTTCAGTTTATATGCGTAGCGTTCTGCTGCTGCTGCTGCTGCTGCTGCTGCTGCTGCTTTGCACTGCAGGAGGCCTCCGCGGAGGAGCTTGCCGAAATAAAAACCCTGGAGTTGCACATCCTGCCTGACAGCAGCGGCTGGAGCGCGCTGCACTACGCCGCTGCTACGCACAAGGTCAGGCTGGTGCAGCAGCTGCTGGAGCTGGGCGCGGACCCTGCTGCACCGGAGAAACACGGGCTCATGCCGCTGCACCTGGCCTGCATGGGGCGCGTGAAGAACCAGCAGCAGCTGAAAGACCTGCGGCTGGTATCTGACTGGCCGCCCAACCTGCGGGTGAGGTCGGTCATGAGGCTCAGGGTTCCAATTGACCATGCGCGTAATCTGGCTACTGTCACTACCCAGGCAACCCCCTTAGTCCGCTAAGGGGGTACCCATAACAACTAAGGGTTTTTTTAGTACTACCCCTTAGCAGCTGTAGGGGGGCCTTAGCAGGGGCTTAGCACCCTAGGGGGACCCTTAGCAGGTGAACGTAGCCCTTAGCAGCACATGTGGTCTGGGGGTGGGATATTAGACGGAGTATGCGCGTGACGTGCCGGTGAGCGCCGTAAACTGCCAGAGCTCAGCTGCCTGGTGCAGTGCCCAGCTCGATCCAGCTTGGCTAAGTACACTCGAATGCATCGGAGCGGCGATTCCCTGCTGCTGCTGCTGCTGCTGCTGCTGTGACAGGCGTACAACACGCAGGCAGGCCCTGCATGCAGCAGCCTGGTGCAGCTGCTGCTGGAGCGAGGCGCAGCAGCAGGCAACCCCAGTGCTGTTGTTGACGCGACCCGTGAAGACGTGGCCTACCTCACCCCGCTGCACCTGCTGGGAGGCTGGGCGCCCGGCAGCGCAGCCACAGCCGACAGCGACAGCGACAGTGACAGCGACGGCGACGGCGACGGCGACAGCGACGCAGGGACACACAGTTGCAGCAGCAGGGCGGATGAAGCGCAAGAGGAGCTGCTGTCTGCAGCAGACAGGGACGGCGTAACCGAGCAGCTGACGGCCGCGCGGCTGCTGCTGCAGCTGCGCGCGCAGCCTGGGGGCGGCCTGGCGTGCGCAGACCTGGACGTGCAGTGGGAGAACGTTCAGGACACGCCGCTTGCGTTTGCTGCCTACACCGGCGCCTACCACCTCGCAGCGTTGCTCATCAGCAGCGGCGCGGACGTGGACGTTCCGCGGAGGAGGGACGGTGCTCGGCCGCTGGACCTGGCGGTGATTGGCGGGCACGCTGAGCTGGCCTGCCTGCTGCTGGAGCATGGCGCTGAGGTGGGCATGGGCAGACGCTGTCAGTGCAAGCAGCAGCAGCAGCAGCAGCAGCAGCTGCAGCGACAATGAACTGGGGGAGCCGGCTGCTGTAGCATGGTGCTGGGGTGAGCAGGTTTCCTATGATTTTGCGCAGCGTCTGCGGCAGCAGCCATGGCACGGGCAGAGGCAGGTGAATCATGCTTGCTGTAGCATGGCGCTGGATGGATCACAATTGAATAGCCTCCGCATTCGACTTCAGCAGCAGCAGCAGCAGCAGCACCAGATTTGGAGTCCCAAAGATCACAGAGCACTGCAGGAGCACTGCATGCCCAGGGGTGCAAGCTGCCCGGTTGTATGCTTTCAACGGTGCTGTGTTGCCGCCAAGGGTGCGTGCTCCGGCAGGCAGAGATAGAGAGTCCACATTTTTCTGCTACTCCACGTTCATCAGCTTGACTGTTTTACTGTCCTCCAGCGTGAGATCAACGGTTGAGCACAAGGTGATTCAGTGGCCCCGTTAACCAGGCGCCACCTCAGGTCAAGCAGTGCATTGCGATATCATGGATCAAGCAGTGAACCGTAGATCCAGTCACCGTTGGGATATCATGGATCAAGCAGTTGCGGTGTGGATTCAGTCACCATCTCAGATCAAGCAGTGAACCGTAGATCCAGTCACCGTTGAGACCAAGCAGTGACAGGTTGGGCCCATTCACCACCTCGGAGCAAGCAGTGGCGGTGTGGATCCTGCCGCCTCCTCAAAGCAAGCAGAGCGTGCTGGGGTGGCTCCACCAGCCGAGGTGCTGACCGCATCCACACCGTCACTGCTGCCAGGCATGACACGAGCACACGGACCCACACATACTACGCCGCTGTGACGGCGCACACCAGCGCGGGTGCTCTGCGTCTCACACGCCACCCGCCCTGCGTGTCTGCGCGCCGCAGGTGCTGCCAGGGCGCAGCCGGACCGTCCTGTCAGGCCTGCTGGAGGACGAGGACCCCGACTACTCGCCCCAGATGCTGCTGATCAACGCGGTGCGGCGCGGGCACGCGCACCGCGGCCGCCTGGTGGGGCTGCTGCTGCAGCGGGGCGTCGCGCTGGAGGAGGTGTGGCGCGACAGCGGCGAGACGGCGCTCGGCGTGGCGGCTCGGCTCGGGGACGCGGAGGTGAGCGCCCGGGGTGGCGGCTGGGCACAGCTGGGGACTGCTGTCCTGCATCCATGTTCAGATGTGCTCATGGATGCTGGCGAAAGCAGCAGCAGCAGCAGCAGTATACAGCCGTATGGTTGCTGTGTGGTTGCTGGGGTTCAGGGTGCGGTTTGCTCGGGTGGCTCCTGGGTGCCGCTGTGCGCATATGACTGGCGGGGGCTGCTGCACTGCAGCTTGAGAGAGCTCTGCCAAAGGCCAATTGACGGTGGCTGATGCACGGAAGGCCAACATGTTCAGCAGGCCTTGCAGAGTGCGAGCTGTCCTATAAGGTCACTGCAAAACTTGTAGGTACTCTGCCATGTCGAGCGGCCTGTGCGCCGCGGGTACTGCGACTGTATTCTTTACCAGCTGGGCGCCTTGCGAGGCGTGGCGGGCATTCGCCCAGCGCATTGCTGCCAGCCCGCCGTCGCCCAGCGCATTGCTGCCTGCCGCCTGCCGCAGTGTGTGAGTCTGCTGCTCAGTGCATTGCTGCCTGTTGCCTGCCGCAGTGTGTGAGGGTGCTGGCGGCTGCCGGCGCAAACCTGGAGGCGGTTCGGCAGACAGACCCACAGCAGACGCCCCTGGTGAGCTTGCTGCAGCAATCCCCTCCAACCTGGCTATCTCTGCTATTTGACA